>JAMXBB010000003.1:102383598-102791284 GCA_024138015.1 Lumnitzera littorea
CCCCCCTCACCCCCCTTTGCTAGTACTATCTCTAGGGTAATCCCTAAGCAAACCTCGTTTACTTTCGATCAAGGTAACTATATAGGCCTAGTCAATGCAGCCTCATCCAGGGAGACCAAACAGGATCTCTATGTCTAGAAGCGTAATAGTCATCTCCTCATAAGCCATGTAGAAAGTGTGAGTTTGAAGCCTCCACCGCTCTACTAATAAGGTGATGAGGTGATGGTTGATTTGGATGAAGGGTAATGGTGACATTGCAAGGAAACTTGCATCCTCTAAGTATGGGATCATGTAATCATTCAGCAGTATCTATTTAGTCTCCTTCTACAAGCTCACCTTAACTCGACACACTATAATATGCTTCAGTCCTTATATAAATAGACAATTTATATTTCATTATATGAAAAAAATATTAAATTGTATATTTTGTCAAAGAAACATACATCAAGCCATACTTGGAACTCCTATACATCTTATGATCAATGTCCAACCTGACAATGCAACATAGAAGGGTCACTCGGCCCTAGATCCATCTAACCTATACAATAGTACAAAGATGGTGAGTTAGTTATGTGCAAAATAAGAAAATAATATGACATATTTTCTACTATGAGAAAACAACATAACATGCATCGGTCTATAACATTCCTATTAAGTTATGGACACCTCCTCTTGTTGTATCCTTTCATCCTACATACGTTACTCCTAGTCTTATCAGTGGGCTCTCTTAAGTCTATCTCTATATGGTATTTCTTTTTCCTTTGTTTCCCCAGACTACGTTTCAAATATTTGTTAGGTTTGAGGAATGGGTAATCAAGATGGGGCCAATCCAACTCATCGCCTATTAGAAGAAAGAGTGTACCATATACTTCTAATCGATGGGACCACTTATACCATTCCCCAACGCATCTACCAGTAGTGACTCGGATGGAATTTAGCGCTCTAATCACATGGGAGTACGAGATTCTATAGATTTGCCACTTCTTACATGAAGAAATCCTCCTATTGGTATCTATGATGTATGTTTGGCCGCTTCGCTTGATGACACCACTTAGTTCCTGCCTCCAGCCAATCTTCACTACCCATATCTCGTTTCCAGTTATAGCTCTTAATGGTATGAGCAGGCGCTTGACTAGTCTATGTGTTAATCTTTTTCACAACATACTTTGTAAACACTTGCCTAACAGGCATTCTCTTCTTCGCTTTGTTGACTCTTCTTTCCCAATAGTCAACACGGTTATAAAATATTTTCTTCATAAGTAAAGTAAGCAACAATCTTCTAGAACCTCTCAGTATGGCATTGTAACTCTTGATGATGTTTGAAGTCATATATTCAAACCAATAGAAACCATCATAAGCTAACATCCATTGTTGCATATGAAAGGATAAGAACCATGACAGTGCATCTTGCTTCACTCACCACATCTGCTCCATCAAATGCTCACATTTCTTAGGTTCTGCCTGTATTACAGTGCACCTTGTTGAAGTTGCTGGTGACAAGTCATATGCACCACCTCTAAACAGCAAATGGTTCTTTCTAACCAAATGGCATCTTTCTTAAGTGTGCTCTTGATCCCAAAGTGCCTATCTAAGATAAGGCAAATTGTCTCTTCCTGACTACAAATTATGAATTTCTTTAATCTCTTCAGAAACCAACCCCATGTCTCTTTGGACTCCTTGTCAACCAGTGTAAATGCCAATGGCACAATACAGTTATTCATATCCATAAAACAAGCAATCAACAGTATATGGTCATACTTTCCATATAGAAATATGCCATCTATAAATACTACAGGCTAACAGAACTTGAATGCATGCATGCACTGCTCGAAAGTCTAAAAGACACACTTCATAATCGAAATTCTAGGCTTATTAGATCCTTGCTACCCCCATACTATCTTTTTCCTTAGATTGGTAATTTTGATTACATTTAATAAAATAGGAAGCTCGTTGTAGGCTTTCTCCCAATTGCCATACACCATCTCTATAGCCTTTCTCTTGCCATTCCAAACTCTCTTCCTTATCACATTATATTTAAACATGGTTAATATATTTGAACATGGTTAATATATTTGCTTAAAGGTCTGCAATCTTTATATTCGGATTCTCTTTGACATTGTTGATAAAGCAATTAGCTATAAGTTTACTGTCGATTTGTTTGTAGTCCTACATTACAATGGGATTAACACATGTGTGTGGTCCCTCAAGAATGGTTATGACAAATAGCCCCATAAACTTCTTATTTGATGCCCTTAGCCTCCACTTGAACTTGTTGTCCTTCTTCATGCAGTAAACATCCTAAACATGTCGTTTCAACTCATGAATTACATAGTTGCAATGGTGATTGATATGGTACCTTTTTACAATATCGATAAGCTTATTCTTCACGTAAAAGCGTTGGCTAACAAGCAAATCCTTGCCGTCTATCTGGTTGCTGCTCTCTACTTCCATGTCCTCTTCGAAGGCTATATAACCACTGCCCCCACCAATGTTTATGTATAGAACTAGATCTCTAACTATCGATGTTGTCATCCCAGGTTAATTGTATTGGGGAGGTATCTAAATCCCCTAACATATAGGAAACTAGGGTACGAGTGGGACGCTATTCAATATATATTCTAACATGACTACATCATCTATTATGTTTTCGACTTCTACGAATTATTCATCTAACCCCAATTCAGCCTCCAAATGATCCCCCTCATCATCACTATTAGGTCCCATAGGAATCTGCTCTTCATCGAAGTCGTAGCTCAATTCATCTTATAAGATTAACCTAACCTC
Organism: Lumnitzera littorea; assembly: GCA_024138015.1. Taxonomy (NCBI): domain Eukaryota; kingdom Viridiplantae; phylum Streptophyta; class Magnoliopsida; order Myrtales; family Combretaceae; genus Lumnitzera; species Lumnitzera littorea. The sequence continues at coordinate 102,386,383 of JAMXBB010000003.1, forward strand.
TACATTAATTGCCTCTTCATTGATTTGTACATTCACATCGCCCTACTTAAGGGTAGGCTTGTCCACTAGAAAAGTTTCATGTCCTTCGTACATTAGGAAATCATCTTGAGTTGGCTAGACCTGTGGTAGAGGGTAGCTAGAAGTGTCCCCCTATAAAGTATTATGTTTAGTTCTCATGCTTGGATGATTGGTACTCTTAACATATATTTCTTGTATTCGATTTTCCCCCCAATGTTTCAGCCATTTTAATAAAGTTTTCCATATCATCATCATTCCTAATGGCCATCAAAGTGTATGAAACATCTCCTTGATGATAACAAGGGCACCCATGTACAAACTCAACTCCAGTAGGATCAACTTTGATATTTGTACAAATCCATTGGAGGAAATGACTAAAGTTCAAATCCTTCTTCATTTTCAACTCTTTCACTGGCTCCCTATCATATTATATACCAGTACTTACATTTACAATGTTTCCTCCCACATACATAATAATTTTCACATACTCATCAATTCCATAATGGGTTAAGCCCATATAATTTTAAGTAATACATGGCGCCGACACAATTTCACTTCTCGATGAGGCGTTTCATCACTTTTAACCAATATATAAGTGAAATCAACTACATTTCACAAGTGGCATTCCTATTTTCATACATTACTACCATAAGTTATCTAACTACAAACTATCACATGAACAACATTCTAAATATAAACATAGTACACTAATGTACATTAACTACTATAAAGTATTTTAACAATATAATTTGCATATTACAAAAATAAATATAGAAAAAAGAAGGGGACTAGTTTTACATACCGATTGGTAGAGAAAATTGGGTTGTAAAAGTACATTTAAGGTTATGCTATCAGCTGGAGAGTGAAAATTAGAGAGTAAGGTAGATTTTAGAAAGTGAAGGAGGATAGAATGAGGGCTAGTCATGGAAATTAAGGTATACATAGAGGGAGCAAATGCACAAAGCATGGTTACCCCTTCTGTTTAAACTGAAGATGCAATACATACATGCGCTCTCAGTTTAAAATGAAGGTGCAATACATACATGTGCCTTCTATTTTAAATGAAGGCATAATACATGTAAGTGCCTTTCTTTCTTTTACTAAAGGCATATGCCAAGTGCGGACCTTCATTATAAAAAATTTGGGATGCCTTCTTTACTCTACTATCGTAATTAGTTTCCATCTGGGCCCCTTTTTGTAATATTTTTTGAAAAGGGGCCTATTGAGATGCAAAACTTATTAACATTATGGAGGGTAAAGAGAGAGAGAGAAAAGGGGGAAGGGGTAGTACGAGGGTTTGGGTTATTTTTCTTATGTCCATTTTACTTTGAAATATGTACTCTTTTAATTATAAACGTCATTAGCGGTACTAAACAAGTCATGTTTAGTAAAAGTAACTAAAATATAATAGTATTAATAACATTTGAGAAATGTGGTAACATTATTGAAAGTAAAAATTCTTATTATGTAAATATATTCTATGATCTGTTTTCATGATAACATTATAAATTTATTTTATTAGTAATGCAAAAAAAAATATCATTTTGAGTATAAATTATTATGCAATTAGTCATTCAATAAACCATATTTATTTTTCACAATATTAATTGTAAAAATAAATGTAAGAAAACCAAGTCATACTATTGGTATTATTTTGCTGGTAATTTTTGTGATAAAATTGGATTATATAACACTAATGATATTTAAACCCAAGACATGATGGTTAGAAAAATAACAACTTAACCATCTAATCATGTATAATATTGTATTAAAATTTTATCTTTGAAATATATATAATATATGCCTTTTATTTTAAATAATTAACTTTTTTCCAAGCTTAAGGGGATCGAGGACTCTATTGCCCCCCACCCCCAATTCCATACCTATTATATACTATTCTTTTTCTTGATAGATGTAAGTCGATTTGGTAACAAAAGGAAAAAGAAAAAGCGTAGCCATCCTTCTAAAAAGACAAGTACTCCTATACTCATCATATACTTTGCGCCTATTAAACCATCATGGTTTTTATAAAAGTACATAAATATCACTAATAGGACAATATTACAACACATTTGGCTATAATTAAAGGACTTTTAACTTACTTATGAACTTATTGGCATTACGAGAAATATAGATCTAATATGAAAAATTATTGGTCGAAGCTTCCACTAGCAAAGCTCCAAATTCTAAATGCTACCAATCAACATGTTGCAGTCACTTTCAATAATAATTGATTTCCAACTCTTTTCAAGAGTAAGATGAATACATTCACATATATCAATTGCTCCAGCATATTCCACATCGTTTGCTTGGATTTCTTTTGAGATTGCAACAATAAGATCTCCAACATGATTCTAGATAACAATACCAATACCTACTGATTTATTGGAATGTAGAAAAGAAGCATCACAATTACACTTGAGAAAACCAACAGTAGGAGGTGCCTATTTGCTGCCACGAGAGTGGTCACCATCAACTTGTTCACATCCTGCACAACTCACTTAAGAAGAATACTGCATAGTACTGGTTTTAAACATAGATGAAGGATCATCAATGTTAACATGTAAAAGTAGAAGATGTTGCCCTCAAATGTTAATATTAATCCTACACAAAGTAGCTACTGCATTAGGCAATGAATGATTTACAGCACAAGAATTTCTTTATTTCCACACTTACTAAAGGATAATAATAACTTTACTCAAAAAGAACTCTTTATGATAACGATCTTCAAAATTCTATTTTGCTAACATCACTAACCACTCTTGGATCTTATAAGCTCTAGACAAATCAAGATGATGCCCAAACATAGATTCTTATATATTCCAAGTCCATGGACTATGTAAAAGTATGTGCTTAATAAATTCCTCATTAAAGCAAAAAGGACAAAGAGGATCAACTCAGATTTTGCGCTTAAATAAGTTCAAATTGTAAGCAACTAAGTTAGAACAAATTCTTAGAGAAAATGTTTCAATTTAGACATGATTTTAAAATTCCAAATAATTTTCCACAAAATTTCATCCAGAATAAATGATGATGATGCTCTATTAAGAGATGGAGATAGTTTATTCCTTTGCCAAAAAAAAAAAAAAAAACTAGACTTAGCTAAATAATTCCCATTTCCTACACTTAACCAAACAATTTTATCTCCAACATTAATATTGCATGTTTTCACATCCAAAATGGCCTTCTTCTGGTGCTCTATGATAGCTTGTTCAATCTCCTCCAAATTCCGCTAAGACCCATTTTCATCTCTTAATTCCTTTAACTTCATATCAGCTAACTCCTCCATCGCACTCACATTTTGTAATTTATAACCTTCAATAAAAGGAATCCAAGGATCCTTATAAACTCAAACACTTCTCTCATCTCCAATTTGCCAAATATAATCTTTTTTAATAAGGTCTCTTCCTTCTATGATACTTTTCCAACACCAGGATGGTTTCCTCCCTCTCTTTGCTTCCATGAAATGATACATTGGAAAATAAATACTTTTAATAACCCTTACCTAAAGATCATCAAGCCTATTCATAATCCTCTAAGCAAGCTTACTTAGAAGTGCTTTATTAAAATCAATCAAATCTCTAAAACCCAATCCACCATCTTTTTTAAGAATAGCCAAACATGACCATTGTTTCTAATAAATTTTTCCAGTGCTATCACCTCTTCCCTACCAAAACTTAGTAATTACAATAATCATTTCCTTACACTGAGTTAAAGGAAATTTAAAAATATTCATTGCATAAGTAAGGATAGTAAAAGCTACAAATTTAATAAGAACTTCCTTACCTCCCAAAAACAAGAGCTTAGACTTCCATCCTTTCAATTTACTTACCCTTCAAGAGTGAATAAAGGCTACAGCTTCTTTCTTATACCTACTCATTTGGTAGGTAATCCTAAATAGTTTTTAGGATGTCTTTCCTAATTAATTTGTAAAATATCAGCACACCTGTATCTCTTCTCAATACTAACATTGTTATTAAAACAAATAAATGATTTATGGAAATTAATCAATTAACCCAAGGCTTGACAATATTCATTAAGGATTTTTTTTTTTTTTTTGGCACATGAAAGTTCCTATCAAAAGCCTTTATAAAAAATAAGGAATCAACATCAAAAAATAGATAGGTCAACTTTAGAGTTCTTCTTATTTTGATACTTTTAAGGTTTCTAGTTTAAGTTTTTCTTTCTTTTTTTTTTTTTTTAATCATAACTAATAAAGAGTCGATAACAAGAAGGAACAAGCATGGGAAATAAGATCCCCTTACCTAATTCCTTTAGTGGGATTGAAACTACCTACTCTTTTCCCATTAACAATCAAATTATAAGAAATAGAAACCACACAGTTCATCACCCACTGAACCCAGATAGCACAAAAACCCATTCTTCTCATAACAACTTCTAGAAAACACCATTCCATCCTATCATGTGCCTTAGCCATACCAAGTTTGATAGCACAATTAAAAGATCTAAAATTGGACTTCTTTTTAAGATAATGAAAATTTCGTGAGCAATAGTGATACTATCTTGAATAAGTCGTCTAGGGACAAAGGCACTTTAATTGGTAGAAATGATGTTATCTAAGAATGGTTGTAACTTATTAGCAAAAACATTTGATATGATTTTATACATAAATTTATATAAGCTAATAGGTCTAAATCGAGACACCTCTTCAAGGCTAGCAAATTTAAGGATTAGGACAATATCAAAATTATTAAATTAAGAAGGAAGAGTACCTAACTTGAAGAAATCCTTGACCTTTGAAGAAACAAAGGAGCTTATAGAATTCCATTGTGATTGGAAGAAAAGACCACTAAACCGATCTAGACCTTGGCCCTTCATCGAACCCAACTGAAACAATGCATGTCTTATCCCATTTAAAGTCACTTTTGCTATTAAGCAATTATTTTTATCATCAAACACCACTAGATCAATGTAACCCAATATTGTATCCATGTTAACAGCCCCTTGAGACGAGAAGAGATTTTGATAATATTGTAAGAATGTATCTATAATATCCTTTTCTTGCTCCACCCATTCATCAGCCTCATTTTTATTTGAAATATCTTATTTGTAACTCGTTTACTAAGAGTAGAATGGTGAAAGAACTTCATGTTTAGATCCCCTTCTCTTAGCCAATTTATCATTGATCTTTACTTCTAATATATTTCTTCATGACTCTTGATATCATTAAGTTCCTTCCATAATTTTTCCCCTTCCATAAGATTGGAAGTAAGGGCATTCCGATCCTGTAATTTGCTGATTTCAACCATCAAATCCTTAATCATCTACCTATCATTACCAACAACTTGCTTAATGTAATGAATCAGCTTCCTTCTACAAGAACTCAACTTCATCACAACTCCTATTGAGTTTCCTAGTTGTTCACATGAGTTCCAACTAGATTTGACAATGTCAAAGTATCCCTATTTAAGCTTTTACTTTGCCTCATATCTAAAGATTCTTGACCTAACAATATCTCTCTTATATAGCTCTAAAAGGATTAAACTATGATCAAAAGATTCTACAATGAGATGAGTAACTTGTATGGTAGGAAATTTTTGTGACCAATTTTGGTTTATCAAACTACAATCGATTCTTTCTTTTACAAGAGCCTCATCTGCTCTCTTATTCTACTAAGTGTATATATGCCATCAAACCTAATATACATGAACTAACAATCAAACATTTGTTAAAAGTTGCTAATTGCCTTAGGGGTCTCAACTTTCCTCCATTTTTCTATTCATTAGAGCCAACTTCATTTAAATTACTTATGACTAGCTACAATCATGCATATAAGTAGAGATATTCCTCAATTTATCCCAAAACCTTAGCTTCTCATAAAACTTTATATTTGCATAACATCATGAAACATGTATAGAAATACCAAAGGCTATTGTAATTCTTGTATCAATCATGTTGTCCAAATATTGCAGAATTTGGATTGGTAGGCTATCATCTACCATGAAGCCAAACCACTACTAGACCTCTTAGATCTACATAGAAAAAACCATCAAGACAAAATCTTCTTCTAATCATATCTATGTAACTAGATTTCTTTCAAGTTTCCATGAGAAAAAAGAAAGTAGGTCGATATTTAAATATCATACTCTAAAGCTCCTATACCGTCAAAGATTGACCCAATCTTCGATAGTCTTATGCTAAGCCTATCATGGCAACCATGTGGCTAAAATAGGCCAACCATTGCAACCTTCAAATGTGATATGTTCAACCTCTTCAAAATGAACATCAAACAATTGACTTCCAAAATCTAGTTTACCTTTAGCAGACTGTCTTCTCTTGATATGGATGCTCTTTCTAATTTTTTGTCTAACATTTCTCTAGCCTTTGATGTTAGTCTACTGAACTTCCTCAGTTGTTTTCACCTTTCTAACACATGTCTCAAACACTTCATCAAAAGACCCTTTCTAAATTTCTCTCAATAGATAAAGAACTCAATGCTTTTGTCAATGGTGAGGGAATGGCACTTATCGAAGAGTTTGAGAACTTAAGCTCTCTACCTAAATATTGAGCTAAAGACATCGATTTATGGACCTATTGAAAAATTCTAGGCACATGTTCTAGACTTTCAAGTTCTTGACACTACAACAACTTTGACCTATCATGACATGTAATTATGTCCCATCATATTACTAATTAGGACACTTCAACTATTAGGACATGAAATTATAATATCTTAGTCGTGTCCACTAGGTAGCTGTAGCATTAGGTCTTTATGACACATGTTGTGTCCTAATATATAATGCCTGATAAGACACATAAAAACATCCCAATAGATTAGTTTAAATGACACTATAACATGTTACATCATTTATTAGGAATATATTGTATTAAATAAATAACATTATTAGGATAAACATTGTTGTCCTATTTTATAATTATAGGACACAATTTTATGTCTTCGTGATATTTCTAAAGCAGGTAATTAGTTGCTTTAAAAATATTAGAATGCAATTTGTGTCCAAAGTTTATAAAATAGAGACACAAAATAGTGTCTTGTATTTATAAAATATACCACCTAATATATTCTTCTAATATATTAGAACACAATTTGTGTCCTAAAGGATCGAAAGTGACATTATTATGATATTTCATTGTGTTGTAATAGTGAATCCATTCATACAAAGATATCTTATTAGACATACTTTGTATCATAATAAACATTTATAGCCAAGATGAATTGAAAAAAAAAATAACTTATTTTCCATTAAAAACCTATAACAATTATAGTATATAACTATGTTGATTTCTATTCAAAAGCCAATAACATTCGTATGAAACATAATAAATCGCTTCTCAAAACGAGCTAGGAAATCTAATAGTTACATAGTGAGTTCCTCCAACAAAAAAGACATTATAGTATTCATACTCAATAGAAGTAGCTCATTTAAACAAAAAAGGACATTCAAACTCAATAAGAGTACCTAATTCCAAGAAGAAAGACCAACAAAAGAGACATTCTAATACTACTTAATGGATAAAAAAAAAAAATGCCATTCACTAGTAATAGCTAACATGCATATTTTACTAAGTGTCATGTTCTTCAAGCATCTCTCAGTCACATCTAACTCCAATCTTCATCTTCATTCAACTCATGTTGCATAATAAAGAACCAATGAGTACGTATTCATACTTATAACAAATTCACACCAACTAAATTTTTCAATTAAGTAATAAATTTACAAAATTCATAGGCCAAGCAATGTTGATTCCATTAACATCTCCTATAAACTTCAACACACTATAAGGTCTCACCAATCACTAATCCAATTTCAAAGCAACCCCAACATTGACCTCATACCAATTTGGTCCTAATTCTTATCCTCCTACCTTTGTTGATGGGACAATTGTCATAATTCTTCCAATAGCAACTCTTTCCCTTAAAAGACTTTTTACAAAGACAACATCTCCAACCTATAGTCTACACAAATGAAAATAATGGTAAAGTATCTAAGTAATGAATTTTCAATAATAATAGTTGCATAAACACTTACTAATTTTAAGATTAAAAAGAACACATCCATTGAATGCCATATAGAGGAAGTCATAAAGCATATGTAACAGTCAAATTTAGGTACAACTTTATGAAAAAATTTATTTCTTGATACCTTAAAAGGTTTAGGCTCATGACTTAGAAATGGGGCATGATGTTCAACAATGGGTGTCAAGAACTTTTCACCACTTGGAGTAAAGGGACTTAGTTGATTTGTAGATTTTGAGAAGCTTCCACTTCCATCTTTAGTTTGCATCACAATAGCCATCAGTCGCTCCACATTTCACTTAAGCTCCTCAATGGTACCATTTTGTTTTGAAATAACCCTATAAGGCTAACACGTGGCAAGATTGGGGTTTCTTAGATTTGTAACATTACAACCTCATTTCGATCCCTTTCAAATACTAGAAAAGCCAGTACCAATAGCATGTTGGCAATTGGCATCTTCATAGTCCAATAATTTCATCATGTTAAAGTCATGCAAGTAAACAAGTTCATGAGGCTTATAAAGAATTTTTGGTCAATGCCATCGGTTTAAAATTAAGAACTTATAAAAAAAATTAATAAAATAAATAGCAATGAAGAAGAGAGAGTGGCAGCTAAGCATGCTATAAGGAAAAATTGCTAAATTAATAAAGCCACAAGCCAACTGACTATTGAGCAATAATCAACGAAACATTGTGAATAGACCTTTAATGGAAGTAGACCTCACTACACTCTAGCAAAACCAAAGGATTAGCTAAATGCCTAAATCTAAATTAACCTAGCATGTTAACCACATAGATTATCAAATCATGGAATTGAAAGACACAAACATTTCAAATTCACATGATTTCACGTAATGTAAATAGATAGAGGAAAATGTTAATGGGAGTGTAAATAAAGGAACTTATCAAGATAAAAATTTCCATATGTTTCCATAAAGGTATTATTTTATTTTCTACAACCATACAGCTGACCCTAACATCATTGTCATGAACCAACCACATGCAGCATTGTCCCCTACGATCGAACCACACACATACAATAGCCGCTCTTCATGAAATACCACCTTAGCCACCACAGCAAGTCAAAGTAACCACTCCATGAAATTCACAATAGTAGAAAACCTAACTACAAACCACCTTCTCACTGTTAACACCTACCACGAGCAATATACAAGATCATTGCTACGCTCTCATCTCCGACGACGACCAAAACCGCTTCATTTGACAGCAGTGTTTTCCCTATCCCCACTATCCTTAATGAGAAACTCATGAAAACACTCTTACCCCCTTGAAAAACCGCTTAGCATAAACCTAATCGTATCTCTGAAGCCACTGCTCCCTTATTCGTGTGACCCAATTCTTGAATCGAATTTGAACCTGCGACCTGTGATCAACTGCTCTAACCTGACCCAACAATAATGTTTGGTCCAGCACTGTTTCTATCCAATTCGTTTACTTTCTTTATTTTTTTCTATTTTGTAAATTATTTTATTTTATTTATTTATTCCAATTGTAAATGTAATAAATATAAAAAAAAAAGGAAAAAGAAAAGAAGAAAAATAGAGGAAAAAAAAGGAAAAAAGGAAGAAGTATTTAGTTTTATTTTTATTTTCACTTTTTAACCAAATAAAAAGTAAGTAAATAAATAATAAAATAAAAAATAATAAAGTTATTTTTATCACCTAGGAAAAATTAGTTTTTTTCCAATAAATACAATAAATGGACCCTTTTATAATTGGGACCCTATTTAGAATTTCCCAAAAATAAAACCTTGATTTAAGACTATTTTAGAAAATTTCCTTAAAAATCAAATCAAATTAGAAATGTCAACCCGACCTTTTTTCAAAACTAAAATCAATGAACACGTTAAAGTTTTCATGAATAAACTATGAAAATCTAATCCCGAATAGCGGATACGTAAGCACTTGTACATACGGGGCTAATTAAAATATGGAAAGTTTTTTTTCTTTTTTCCATACTTGTAAATAATAATTCAATGATCATTTTTATTTATTTACATTGATTATATGTTTTGTTCTTGAAGGGTAATGTTGAAAAGTGAATTGAAAATCGAAAAGTTAAAAGTAGCACTTGTTTAAGGTTCAATAGGATAGCCCCCAAATCTAGATCTCTCATTTTAGAAAACCATTTTGAAAATCGATTTTATTGAAAGACCAATAGCTAAATTATAATAGATCTACTTAATTGGTTATAATTTAACTCATTTTCCTGACTCTAGTTTGTGACTTCAAAACATTTTCAAAGAACCCATTTTCTTTAAACCTTAGTCGAGGATTACTATTAAATAGGTAGGATTTAATATTGATCTATTTAAAGAAGACCAATTTATAAAAATCGAGAGAAAAAACTAAGCTCGACAGCTTGGTGACTCTATTGAGGACGTCAAGAGGGCTAACAACTTAAAATACTTTCTGAAATTAAAATTGCCTTTCAAAATACCTATGTTATTTATTTATTTGTTTGTTTGTTTATTTGTTATTAATTTTGTGTATATACTTTGATTGCCATATTTATCTTGTAAACAACATGTATTGGGACATAGGGGAGTCATTGGTTGCATCCAAGATGCAAGATAAATGCGATTAAGATCCTAAGAAGGGGGGCTATTATGTAGGCTATGGGTGCTGTGGTGCAATCATTGCTCGAGGTTGATTAGGCTATCCCCACTTAAGTTTGTTGTGACCAATGAAAGTATTCTTTAACAAGTAAGGTCACACAAGATTATGAACCTTTTAAAACCCACCTTAATTCTCCTTCAAACTTGAGTTAATACATTACTCTTAAGAATTGTAACCCTACTAACTGTTTAAGAGTTTTTAATGCAATCAAGTTTTTGAAAATAGCAGTAGGGTTGCAACTTAAGAAGTAATATATTAACCCAAACGATCCTAACATCCATATATTTCTACATATTTTATTTTGTTGCATTGATAACTGATTCTTGTCCATGAAATGTGTAGAATTAGAATGGCACATAACTAAGCAAACAATCTGGGGAATGATAGGCCACAGGACATATATAGAATTAGTAAGCAGCTGTTGAAAGATGGAATCGCCTTTTTGAAGGAAAAGCTTGAGTGTTCTAAAACTCATAACTAGGCCTTCATGACCCTTTTGGCACAAGTCATTAGGGAGACCTTTGAAATGATAGAGGACCTTAAAGCTCGTTTACAAGACTTAATTTAAGGATTTTTCTAGTTTATATCTAGAGAGAGTTTAGAATAAATGTTAAGTTTCGGAATCAATATTAGGTTTTCTGCCTTTGTTTTTTATATTCTAATTTTTCACAATAATACAAGTTCTCTTTAGTTTATCGCTTCTTTTTTTCTTTAGCATTCCCTTCTTTGTATAGTACTTGTCTAACCATTATTCCTTCTCATTCAGGGAAATCTCATAAACTTGTAAATAAAACCCTAAAAATCATCATCCTTATTTGTAAATTATTTTCTCAGTTTCTATAAAATAAAACTTTATCTTTCTCTCTCTCTAAAAAAAAAAGAAGAAGAAGAAGAAGAAAGAAAACAAGAAATAAAAATTGAAAAAATGAAAATGAAAAGAAAAGTTGTTGATGACAATAAATCCTTATGAGCTTAAGGAGCCAATTTAAGTTCAGGCCTTTAGCCCACTCAAGCAGCTAGCCCAAATACTTAGCTTCCAACATACACAAGGCCCTTTAACTTATTAAGGAAGCCAACACGAGCCCTTTAGCCCATTCAACTCAAACACTAGCCCCTTAGCCCATTCAATCTAAATACCAACCTTGGGCCCATTTAGGTAACCTACCCAAACATAAGCTACTTAGCCCATTAAGGTAGCCAATCCAAACATAAAATGTGGCCCATCAAGGCAGCTAACCCAAACACAATCCTTAGCCTACAAAGGTAACCAAGTCAAGCCAAAACCCCTAGTCTATTTAGAAAGCCAAGCCCAATCATGAACTAAGTCAAAACATAAAATCAAATACTAGGGCATGTTTTGAGAGACTAAGAGGCAAAGTCAATCTCTACTATAGGCCGAATAAAAAATAGACTCCTCCTTAAGGAATTAATAACCCACTTTCAAAGAAAAGAGTTTAGAATGAAAAGAGGCAAACTATATTCTATACATTAACCCTTAAAACATTTTAAGAATTGAGCGACTTAATGGTAAGGATACTTTAGACTCATTCCTTAAAGGAAGTCTACTTTGAATATGATATATAGATTAAAACAAAGTTAAGCATTCATTTTCAAACCCTAAACATGATTATCTCTTACTAACCCCATTAGATCTATTTAGAGAATTTTCAAATTTAAACCCTATCAAGAACTACCGCACAATGGGGAAATTCAGAGGTTAGGGTCATTGATCAGGAGATGAGGGTAAGATTAGTTTATGCTTGCTTAAGTAACGTTAATTCAAAAACAACTTTTATTTCTAATAAATTATTTTTCTTTAAAATGAAGAAGAGCTAAATCTTTTTCAAACACCTCAAGCTTATACACTAGAAATCCATGGATTTAGGGCGTTGAATCACTTAAAAAGCAAAAACTCAGCAATAGAGACAATCACTCTTAGGGCTAAAAGGAAAGAGAGAACAATAAGAGATAATGAGGCAAAACAATTAAAAAAGAGAGAGAGAGAGAGAGAAAAAAAAAAGAAGAAGAAAAGAAGCCGAAAAATTGGGCCCAAGCTTAAGATGAAAAGCCCCAAGAGATATATTATATCCTAATAGGGATAGCAAAACTAAATTAAAAAGCCGAAAATCAAGGCCTAAATAGTCCCAAAAACACAAGGCCCTGAATCATATTTCAAAGCCCAAAAACCCAAAATCTCCATATCCACTCTGAAGCCTCTCTTACCTATGCTAAATCACATAAGGCCTTCCTACCTACAATGCCGTCCTTACATAGTAAAAACTCTTTTGATCTTAAAAGATCATTTATCTTTAATAAAAATTGTTTTTGAAACTAAGGCATGCATACTTCTAATTTTTCCATAAGGCTCTTGACTTACACATCCGAGATAAATAAAGGTATTTTTTTCAAAATAGGCCTCCTCATTAGTCCTTTTTGAAACCCTTTGACCAAAAGCCTAAATTCATAATATTAAACCGAAAAAGATCTAACAGATTCATTAAAGTGTATCACTTACAAAATGGATTGTAATTTTTGGAACTATAGTCAAGACCGAAATATAAACCAAAAGCTAGTAAGAAAGTTCTCGTTGATTAAACTAATCATGGATTACCTTTTCCTTAGAAAAGGAATGTTTAAAATCACAAGGCCCCACAAAAGAGCCCAACATCAAGGTCAGAGGCATTAAAAAACCCCATATGGTTACTAAAGAAAAGGGTGGTTATAAACTTGTTCCTCAAATAAGAGTTTATAACCATTAGCAAACTTTTTTTTAAAAAAAAAAAAAAAGAAATAGAGAAAGTAAAGGCTTGTCACAAGATTTTTGTCCAATCCATATCGGTTTGAGTAACCAAGCTTTCAATTCATGTCATCCGTTTCCTTTTCAAGGTGGTCACTTTTTTTAATTAACTATAGTAGTCTAGATCATCCTTTCCTAATTACAGTTTTTAATATTCTTTAACTCTTTTTCAAATCAAAGGGCCTATCCTTAATGCCATTTTTCATAAATAGTTTTTCAACAATTTCCCTGTAAATACTTTTCCAAGTTAAGAAGTCTTTTAAAACTGGTTGCTTTCCTTACTTTACTTCTTCAATCCTTCATCAACTTCCCTTAAAGTTCTAGCCAACTCTTAAAGCACTAACCCCTCTTTTATTCTTTTTAGATTCCAATCAGCCTTTAGGGCACTGTCCCTTATTCCATTTTTAGGGTTCTAGCCAGTTCTTAGAGCACTGACCCCTCTTTTATTCTTTTCAAGGTTCCAGCTAGCATTTAGAGCGCTATCCCATCTTCCCTTTGGGTTCTAGCCAGCTCTTGGAGCATTGACCCCTCTTTTTTTCTTTTAAGGGTTCTAGCCAACTCTTAGAGCGCTGACCTCTCTTTTATTCTTTTCAGGTTTCTAGTTAGCCTTTAGGCACTATCTTATCTTTCCTTAAGGTTCTAGCTAGCTCTTGGAGCACTAAGTCCTTTTTTATTCTTTTTAAAGTTCCAACCAGCCTTTAGGGTATTGTCCCATCTCTCTAAGGTATTAGTCAGCTGTTGGAGTACTAACTCCTCTTTTATTCTTTTTAGTGTTTTAGTCAGCCTTTCAGGCGCTCTCCTGTCTCTTTAGGGTATTAGTCAACTTTTGGAGCGCTAACCCCTCTTTTATATTTTTTAAGATTTTAGCCAACTCTTAGAGTGCTGACCCATTCTTTTATTCTTTTTAAGGGTTTTAGCTAACTTCTAAAGCATTACCCTTTCTTTTTTCAATTCCCCGTCAGGTTTTAACAAGTTAATATAACCATTCTCTTCACTAAATTCTTAACAAGCCCATAAGGCATTTCTCTTCATCATGCCCATAGGGTGTTTTCCTTTACTGTTTTTCTCTCAACCAAGTCCACAGACCATTTCCTTTCATCATCGATTTCTCTTAGCAAGCTTATAGAGCGCTTCTCTTCACCTAGTTTTTAGCAAGCCTATAAGGGCACTTCCCTTCACCAATTCCTCTTGAGCAAGCCTATAGGGCACTTTTTCAATTCCAAATTAAAGGTTGCTAATCCTCAAGAGACACTTCTACCTAGGTTAGTTAACTCAAAGGAGTACTACCAAGTTTCAGTTAAGGGTTTTAGTTAGCTCAAGGAGCGCTTTACTCGTTTCACTTAGGATAGTCAGCTGAAAGGAGCACTTCTAGATTTGTGTCGAATTGATTCCAAATTTAGGGTTGCTAGTCTACCAAAGATGTTCTTAGCTAAGTTAGTAAGCTCATTAGAGCACGACTAAGTTTTCAACATCTTTTAAGGTCACTCAACTCAAGGAGCACTTCGCTTGTCTCACCTTGGTTAGTCAGCTTATAAGAGCATAACCAAGTTTTTAACATCTTTTAGGATCTTAGCTAACTCAAAAAGCGCTTTGCCTGTTTCATCTTAATTAGTTAGCTCATAAGGGTATGATCAAGCCTTCAACATCTCTTTAAGGTTTTAGCTAGCTTAAGGAGCGCTTATCAATTTATATTGGTTCATCAGCTTATAAGGGCACAACCAGGCTTCAATTCCTCTTTCAGTCTCTCGACTAGCTCTTAAAGTATCTCCTCTTTCTTTTCACTACTCACCAAAATGCCCAGTGGACCAAACTTAAGATAGTTAGCTAGAGTGCTCCTTAGTACAAATTCCATCCTTGAGGCAAAAATGGTATCTCTTTTATTTTTGTGGTAAGGTTTTGCTTAAACTTCACTATACAGAAGAGTAGTTATAGACAACTAATTTTTTCCCCCTTTTTTTTATTTTTATTTTTTTTCAAAATGTTTCAAATAGGATAAAGGGTCCTAGATTAGGAAAAATGCAAAGAAAAAAAATAGAAAATTAAGAAAACCCAAAAAATAAGAAATTTAGAAAAAAAAAAAAGAATTTTAGGAAAATACAAAAATAGAAAATTTAAGAAAAGCAAAAAAGAAATGGAAAAATCACAAAAATATAAAATTTAGAAAAAATACAAAAAAAATCAGAGGATTTAGGAAATTTAGAAAATAATAAATTTTTAGATAGTTTAATAGAATGGAGTTCTTAATAAAAAATAAGAAGAAGGTTGTTGGGCTTGAACTTAGATTTGAATCTAGCCTAGGTTGATTTTGTCTTAATTACATATATGAGCAAAGCACAAGCTAACAGCCTAATAGATAAGCACTTGCATATTGCATTTAGGTTTAGCTTGAAGATCAGGGATTCGACTCTCATCAAAGGTAAAGAATGCCTTCTGCTTTTATATTTTTCTAAACTCAACGCACCACCATGTGTCAATAAATCACTGGGCCACATGTCAAATCATGACATGTGACACTTTGAGATTAGCCTTGACAACATTCCCCTTCTTCTTCTCCTCTTTCCTTTTCTTTCCCTCCCTTTTTCATTAAAACAACAGCACACATACATATAGTAAGACTCTCTTTCTCTTGCTCATTAGTCACCAATCAAATCCAGAAAGCCCCACTCTCCATTATTGCCCTCTCTCTCTCAACTTACCTCTCTCTCCATCTACCTCGCCTTCATTGTCAATCACTATCGTCACACGCCCCCGCATCCCAACACCAACATACTTGCAGCCCACTACAATGCTTACCACTGCACTCTACCTCCTCTCTCGCTAATTACCTACGCCATCCTTTGTGAAACCCCCACACACAAACTCCTCCATCCCAGACTCAGTCTTTCTTCACAATACATACGAACAACCCCTTGACCACTCCCTAACGTTTCTCTCTCGAACCTACAAACACATGCACATCTCTAATACGCCACATATATACTGGCATCAACCACCAACCGAACTACAAACCTCACCAAACATTCCTCCACGACCTCAACTAAACTCTTAACCATTCACGAACACACAACCAACATACGACCTAACCCAATCATCCGAAGCTCCCTCTTGCTCTTCAACCCACCATCCCACAGCAACCCTTTCTCTCTTCCATGATAGCACAGCCAACCCTGACATCCCTGTTACAAACCAACTACGCACAACACCATCCCCTACGACTGAACCACATACTTATAACAATCGCACCTCGTGAAAAACCACCTTAACCACCACGGCAAGTCAAAGTAACCACTCCACGAAATTCACAACAGTAGAAAACCCAACCCTAAACCACCTTCTCACTATTAGAACCCACCACGAGTGGTATATAAGATCATCGCCACGCTCTCATCTCCGACGATGGCTAAAACAACTTCATTTGACCCTAGCATTTTCCCTACCCCCATTATCCCTAATGAGAAACTCATGAAAACACTCTTATTCCCTTGAAAAACCGCTCAGAACAACCTTAATCACATCTCCGGAGCCACTGCTCCCTTACTCGTATGACTCGACTTAGGAACCAAATTTAAACCCATGACTCGCGCTCAGTTGCTTTAACTTGACTCGACAATAGTGTTCAATCCAACCCTATTTCCATCCAATTCATTTGCTTTCTTTTATTTTGTTGTTCTTTTTTATAAATTTTTTATTTTATTTATTTATTCCAATTGTAAATGTAATAAATATAAAAATAAAAGGAAAAAAGAAGAAGAAAAAAAGGGAAAAAAGAAAGGATAGAAAAAAAAAGCAAAAAAAACAAAGAAAAGAGGAAGAAGTATTTAGTTTTATTTTTATTTATTTTCACGTTTTAACCAAAAAACCAAAAAATAAATAATTAATAAAATAAAAAATAACAATAATAAAAAATGATAAAGTTATTTTTATCACTTAGAAAAAATTAGTTTTTTTTCCTTAAGTTTTTTTTTCCAATAAATACAATAATTGGACCCTTTCACAATTAGGACCTTATTTAGAATTTTTCAAAAATAAAACCACGATTTAAGACTATTTTAGAAAATTTCCTTAAATAATCAAATCAAATCAAATTAAAAACATAAACCCGACCTTTTTTCAAAATTAAGATCAATCAATACACTAAAGTTTTCATGAACGAACTACGGAAATCTGATCTCAAATAGCAAGTACATAGGCATCTGTATGTATGAGGTAACTTAAAATATAGAAATTTTTTTTTTCTTTTTTCCATACTTGTAAATAATAATTCAATAATCATTTTTTTTATTTACATTAATTATATGTTTTGTTCTTTAAGGGTAATTTTGAAAAGTGAATTTAAAATCGGAAAGTTAAAAGTAGTATTTGTTTAAGGTTTAATAGGATAGCTCCCAAATCCAAATATCTCATTTTAAAAAACCATTTTGAAAATCAGTTTCATCAAAAAATCAATAGCTAAATTATAATCAATCCACCAAATTAGTTATAATTTAACTCTTTTTCCTAACTCCAGTAAGGTGGTAACTCCAAAACATTTTCAAAGAACCAGTTTTCTTTAAACTCTAATCGAGAGTTAGTATTAAATGAGTAGGGTTTATATTAATTGGTTTAAAGAAGATCAACTTATAAAAACCGGGGAAAAAAAAAATAGGCTTGACAATGAGTAAGTTGGCTAAGCCATCAACAGGACAGTCCTTGGGTCGGCATTTGATCACTAATAAATAGGATAAGGTTTGGCTTAGTAGTTGTGGCAGGTTGGCAGTTAGGAGTAGCTTAGATTCTTTAAGCGTTGGTCAAAATGAGAGAATATGCCTAGCGATGCTCTCAAGCCCTTGAGCTCAATCTTAGGTCAAGGGTCTAATGGCTTAATTCCTATCAAGGTTTACTATTAGATTTTCTAAAGGAAAAGTTATAGAAACATTTAGAAAAGGAACTCTCAACACTCCATATGCTAGTATGAGCAACTGGGTTTTCTCATGTGAATAGTGCATTTGGGAAGTTAGGTTTGACAAACAAAAAAGGTATTTAAGCTTGAGAAATTATGATCAAAGAGGGTAGGCTATTATGTGTTTAGTTGAAGAATTAACCATTTGCAGTCTAGCCAAGTTGATGTTCTCAATAATGTAACTCTTTGCCATGCTATTATTTCTTATTTTGTCAACATCCTCATTCAAAGCTGTATCCAGATTACCCTATGAATTCACCACTGCATTAATCATATTTTCCTCATTAATCTTATTAGAATTTTTTAGACCATTGCAAATCAACATCGAGTTACTTCTTTCCCCTTTTTCTACAACTTGCCTTTTTACTTCATCTTCTCTAATTGATTTTTCGTTACACCTATTACCTATTCTTTCTAGCTTGGAATTTGAATACTATCATACTGTGTTACCCTTAAGACTAAAGTCTAAATGATGATGTTCAAAACCTTTAGCATCCTTATACAAACAATGATTCTTAGTGTGACCAATAATACCATAAGCAAAATAGAAGTCAAGCAATCTTTCATATTGAACTTGAACTCTTAAAAATTGTTTCTGTAAGATATCCGTATACTTTCAACTAGAGGTTTCAAAATGTTGTATTTTATACAGATCCTAAGGAAATATCTATTAACGATTGAACAATCTTCTACGATGTTAAATATCTCTCATATATTTTAATGATAACAAAAAGGGTTAAAAACTAATGAATCTTTAAGAATGCAGATTATAAAAGGATTTTTAGAAAGTTTAATTTCACAAAATTAAGTTGCATTCGGAAGCTTTGAATTGATTGAAAATAGACTAGTTTGGAAAATCTTTAGAAAGTATTGCAAAAGCTTTTATAAGAAGAATTGTTACAACACTTCAGAAGTTTATTTAGAAACTTCAGAAACAAAAGGTTAATATTCTTCAAAAGCTAGTTTAGAAAGTAAAGTCTAGACATATGACTTGAAATTAGTTTTAAATCAGATTCAAATTAATCAAGATCTAGCTCCATTAGATTGGGTATATTAGAAAAATACACTTAATCTTGTTTCACTTAAGATGAAGTTAAGATCCATAAGGATTATCTTTGAGCAGTTTAATTTTTGAAAAATCAAGATAGACACAAATATGGATAAGGATAAAGTTGAGTCAGATTTTGTGGAAATTCAAAATGAACTTTATCCAGAAATATCTGATAAGGATTATCTCTTCATTAAGTTTAAGAAATCTATCTAGTGGTTATGATTTTAAGTATATCTAATCTAAACAAATCAAGAAGAATAGATTTTTAAATTCGAAATGATTGAGATCTTCTCTAAAAATATCCAAGGAGTTATTTTAAATATCTAACAGTTGAATAATTATGGAAGTAAAGAAAATCTTCAGATTTTTAGCTATTGGAAAAATTTAATATAAAAGGAGAAAGGATTTAAAACGTCAGCATACAACTTTGAAGAAAAATTATCATTGCACAAAAAATTCTTGATCAATTTTTACCTTTTAAAAAGTTTCAGAAAGTCCTTCAAATACTTTTTCAGAGAGCTACACCGAAACAAAGTTCTATAACAAGTATTATTTCTTTCAAGTACAAAATTATTTGAGACTTATATTTTTGTTCTCATTTGTAATCTCTATACTTTATAAGAGAAAAGATAGTTTGTATTCTATAAATCTATATTAGGCTAGATTATAGATAGGCTAGATAAGTAAAGCAGAGTGTTGTAAAGTCACTGTGACAAATACTTATAATCTGTTTGTAAGTTGATTTAGTGGATCAAGTAAAATGGTACCGGTGAAATAGATTAGGTCCCTAGCAATGAAGCTAGGAGAGAACAATAGGTAAAAGGTCAAAAGCTGAAGCTCTATAAAATCTCTGCTTGATTTTCTCTTTCCTTAGTTTTTTAATTTGGTTTATTATCTGTTGTGCATTGAATCGTTAAATTATAATTGTTCACCATTATAAGTTGTTAAGAGGAGTAATTTTATTTTTTAACCAAAAAGTTTTCAAAAATTTAAAGATATCAATTCACCCCCTCCCCCCCCTCTTGATATCTTATATGGGACCAACATACGTAATAACTCCACTAACTCTACCTCTAATATTTCTTGCATTTTATTCAGTGGGGAATCGCAACGGAAGATCACAAAGTTGTATCCAGATATCAAAAGAGAAAAATCTAAGTCATCTAATTTTTTATTAGCGTCCCAACATTGAAGAATAATTAGAAATCCCATAACCAACTAGGGATCTAGATCTAGAATCTTTGACGAGAGATTCTTATCTTTTGAGAAAATAACAAATAAATTTTCCCTAAGATGAGAAATTTATAATTTGCCATACTTCTCCCACACTTGATTCAAGATTGAAATAATAGCCTTTTTGAATAACGTCTTGTTAGTAATGGTCTTCCCCACAAGATAACATTCAGATCTCATATTTTTCGCCCTAAGATTAGATATAATAATCCCATCTTCTTCAATTATAAGGAATTCTATAATCTTCGTTATCAATGATCAAGATCTTAAAACAAACAACATAGGTTTGATAGACATGAAAAGGAAATAGACCAAATTGAATATTTTAAGAAAACTAGAAGATCAGTAAATAACAAACTCAATCAAAAATACAAAGTTAAACATACTCAGCATAAGAAGGGACAAATACTAAAGGAGACACGACGTAATACTATACTAAGAATTTTGTATGATTGGAACTTAACCATATCGAATTCTATATGATTGGAACTTAGCCATATCGAATTCTTTAGTCTTGAGTTTATGTTGCCGCTTGACTCTAACTACTAAGTTAATGATATTATCTAGAATTCTATATGATTGGAACTTAACCATATAGAATATCTCAAGCTGAAGTACGTTAATAAATTGAGTTATAGAATGTTTTGAGGACTCATGGATCTCACATCTAATCATTAGAGTTTCATATTCTTTGATGTAATATTTCATATTCATCTTGTCTTGTTTTAAGGTATGCAACTTTAAAATCATCTCCCATTTAAAGTATTTAGGCATAAACTTATGAGTCATTCACTTATTCATTGGTCTTCATGTTTTGACTCTCTCTTTACCATTTTTACGCATTTGAGCTAGTAGTTTATCCTATTTAAAACTCACATATTCTGTAAAAGTGAAAGAAGCCATTTTTAACTCTCATCCACTCATTGTAATCATAAAATTAAATGAAAAAATTTCTCTACGCTAGGCATTAAATTCAAGAACTCTTTCGATCAACTACTACTCCTAAAGATAAGTATCTTCAACTAAACATTCTTTAACCCTCAATTCACCATACTATGTTCAACCTCCTTATCATTACAAAAAAATTTCCTTACTAGATTCATCTCATTCTGTATTTATCTTGCTAACTTAATTTAACATCATTCATCTTTTCCCTCACATGCACCTATATGCACTCTTCATCTTTCATGTAACTATGCTTTTCATCAACTTTGAAAACTCCTATAATTGGCTTTCCACATCAATTGACATCCTTTCCAACTTATTAACATGTCTACATCTTGAGTTATTGATATTCTCCCTTAATATATTTTCTTCTAGTTAAAATTAACAGAAGAAAAGTATCTTAAATAATAATAAATTAATTCACTCACAATTGCATACATAAGTACACACGTCAATTACATAACCCAAATCTCAAATCTCTAACACTAAAATTTCAAAGAAAGAAATAATAAAGTCTAACATTTATGAACTAAAGCTTGTACCTAATGATCAAATACCAAACTATACAATGACAAAACCTACAATATAGATTAAGGGCATGATTTTAATCCATAATGAACCAATAGATAATATAAAAATACTATCTTTATGGAAATTTACAATAAAAATAATATTTTTATTGGTTCTTGTGCTTTTGGGAAAGAAAAACTTAAAAAAGGAATCAAAATTAGATATAACTCAATCATTCTCAAAACGAGTTAGCTTTGGATTAGATCACAAATTAATGTTATGCATAATTTTCTAAGTAATCATGGGTATTAATAGAATATGATATTACTCACAAGTTTAAAAAGAAGGGTCATTGAGATCCAAAATAGATTGTTAAACCGAACAAATAAAGAACTAACTCTCAATATGTAATAAAAATCTCACGATACAAATGGTTTTGCAAAACTTAATCATCACTTAATTTCTTCTAAAACAACTAAATATAATCCTAACTCATGCTAAAGATAATATAGCAATTAGAGAAATTTTAAAGTAAAACTAAAGCAAAATCGGATGAAAAACTTGTTCAGAAATTACATGTTATTTGAATGTTCTTTTAGGTTGATAGTTAGTCATGTTATATGAAAAGAATGCTTTTTTATGCCATTAAGATGGCCACTTATGTCATTCAAAAGCCTTAGATGTGCCATTTAGAAGTCATGTTCATATTTTTTATGATCAATAAGTTTCTTTGTACTAATCCAATGCCTTCTTATGGCATTCTAATACCTTACTACAAAATTGCATATTTTCATCCCTTCACTCCTTCATCAAGTTTTCTCTTAGTTTTTGAACTTGCTTTGTTTTTAACTTATCTTGGTTCACTTCTCGACTTCTTTGTTTTGTCACTCTCCCATCCATTTCGTTTTTACTTAAATTTGAGCTAATGCCCTTTAAGTCATCCAATAACACAATTGCTAAACTTATTGAAGTGTTGCAATTTTTTGATATTGTATTGCTTATGAGATAAGAGAGGACGAATAACAACTTAATGAAGTTTCCATGTTATTTCAATTTAAACATTCTCTCTCTTTTTTTTTTTTAATATTTTGAACCCTCCATATATAAAATGTGATATATTTCATATTAATTTTGCGTCTAATAGGTGTGATTTTACATGAAAAAAATATTGCTCTATAGAAGTTCTTATATGCATATCAATAAAATTTGAAATCATAACTTATAGATACCTTTTTAAAGCATATAACTCGTTGCATAGTGATGTAACTCTTTGAAAAATTACTTGTATACATATTAATAAAAATTGGAATCACGTCTTACTTATACTATCCCAATTATGTTATATTAATATTATTTTATTAATTGACTATCATATATGATAGTTGAATGGAACATTCTTCTCAATTTATATTTTAGGATTTTGGACATTGATTAGATAACTTGGTAAATAATTAACTCAAATTAGTAAGGCCATTTAAAAAAAATAGTGTTATAAGAAATATTATATATGGTGGTAGTCTTAAGTTTTGTCGATAGAGTATATTAGGCTTTTGAGAATGGATGGGTTAGCTTGAGATAGATCCTAGAGAATGGAAACATAACAGGACTAGCCTACAAAATAGACAAGAGTGAGTAGAACGATCAAGGGGTTATTCGATGAACTAAGCATGGTTATCTTCTTACTAAAGGCAAGAGTCACTAACCAAAGGGATAGGAAAGTCTCATTCGAATCAAATCCCATCTTTGTTGTTGAATAGGATGATGAGTGGTGACCCTTCTCAGAAAGTGAATTTATCACTTCAATGCTTAATTCAATTATACTTGTAGGAATGTATGCAACTTCGAAAAGTAAGATGCTCAAATATAAAGTTAAGCGAGTGTATCTTTGTCATCTTTAAGAGGAAAGGGATTGGAGCATTTGTAATTTGGACCTCGAATTTTAATAAACTCATACATGTAAACCTAGGACAAGGTTTTAAAGGCATAGGGTTGGTAAAATCTTCTAACATAGCTAGGGTATGATTGCTATGGGCCTTATGTTATCTTCTCCCATTGAATGCTTAGCAATGTTATACAGTTAGGCTACGTGGGCTTTAAGGAGGAAAGACCTTCAAGTATCACATAACATTTAATGCATCACGGGTGTCATATAGATAAGTACATTGCCTTTGCTAGGGAGCATGCAAAAAAGTTAGTCTTTGAGTTATGTCATAAGGTTTGAGACTTATGGAGGGCAGAGGTTGTGATTGTTTTTCGAGGCTATTCTAAGATAGTAGGATTAAGGGATGTTAGTTTGGGTACTAAGGAGCTTAACCCAAAACTTATGGAGGTCAACCTAGGGCATAGGATCCCATGTCCATAACCGATTAGCTTAAGGCTTAAGGAGGTTGACTCGATCCATAGGGCTTATATCCAAAACCAGTTATCAACAAATGGTATTTTAAAGTAAAGGTATTCTTATAATTCATAAATGAAATTCATGAAAATTTATTTCAAGAGTCCTCTTAAGTACTTATAAAATTCGCCTAGCATAATAGTATGAACAAATGAAATAACCTAAATCGTCTTTAATTTAAACTAAAAACAAACTCCTTAAGAGGATTCTCAAACGAATGGCTTCATGCATTTGTTTATGAATTAGAAGGATACTCTAGATTTTACAAAATGTTATATTTACAATGCTTCCTATAGCACTAATATATTAATTAATCCTATTAATTGTAACTATTTATTAACTTTTTAACTTATCTCTAAAATCATTAATATAGTTTATGTCTAAAGTTGAATCTCTTTAATAAACTAAAAAAAAAAACAGCTTAATGACTATAAATTTGTACTTTTAGGAATATCTCTTTGAAAATATATAATTATTCATTACTAAAAGGAGTTGATACTAAACAAGCTTTAATCTCTTTGATTAACAAAGAACTTAATCAGCAAAAAGGTTAATCTTTTTATTTTTGTAAAATATGAAAGAACTTTTATAAAGATTAATTATTTAACAACACTTAGCAATTACTTCAAAACAATCTTTCGAAAAAAGTACTTAAAAACCACTGTTTCAATATTATCGTATGTTAGATTTAAAAAAAAAAAAAAAAAGAAGACAAAAATATGATTTTCTCAATGGTACAAGTGCTCACCACTTATAAATTTAAATTTAACTTTTTTTTTTACCCCCTAATGACAGCCTAATACAACAAAAGCAACATGCAAAATAGACTTTATGGCAAAGCGTTGCACAAAAAAAGGCAACCCTTTCATATCAGCCCCAGCATTATAGAAAATGAAAAAGGTAGCTAGAAAAGTAAAGCAAAATCCATAAGCTGCCAAATTTTCCTAGTAAGCCACTTTCCTTCCCACCACCCAAAGACACGACACAGCACAGTGCACACACATACTCTCTCTCTCTCTCTCTCTCTCTACACACAATACCAACGTCCTCTCCTCTTTCTCCTCTCTTTTCACCTCTACGCAGCACTGTGGTCTGTACGTGTACCCCCACATCCATTTCCATTGTCCTTTCAACGCAAGTGAGGAAGAAGAAAAGAAGAGAAAGAGGGAGAGAGAGAAGGATACAATAATCATCTTTATTTTCATTTTCTTCAAGCAAATTCGGAAGAGAAAAGATTCTGAAACCCCACTTCTAACTCCAAACAACCTTTGAGAATATCTCCTGTATCTCCTCCTCCTCCCAAATAAACCTTAAAAAAGCCAAACACTTTCATCGAGCCAAAAACAAACAGCAAAAAAGAAGCCATCATATATCAACCAAAAAGCAACCCATTACCAAAAGCAAATTATATATTCAAAGCTTTAATCTTTATGACTATTACTTTACACTTTTTTGCTTCATCAATTCCCGAGTAAGCATCCATCCAAACTTTCCTCCTACTTTTTCTTCACATTGAAAAAACCTCCATCTTTCCCACTAGAAATCACCAAAACCCACTTCAGTTTCACCCTGAAAACACAACACTCCCTTCACACTTCCACGAAACTAACCTAAAGATGCAAACTTTATCCTTCTTTTACGCTATCCAATTCCTCATTTTCTCATCAAGCATTCTTTATTTTGAGTGTTCTCTTGCCGGTTTACTCTCCGAACCGGTCAAATCCCATGATCAGCCCAATACGGTCCCGTCCTTCCCCGTCCAGACCCAAGCCCAAATATGCAAACTCGACCTATCCGCCGAGCTCTTCGGTGGTGTAGCCGAAGCTTGCGGCCGAAACCTAGACCGAAGCCGTTGCTGCC
Organism: Lumnitzera littorea; assembly: GCA_024138015.1. NCBI lineage: Eukaryota > Viridiplantae > Streptophyta > Magnoliopsida > Myrtales > Combretaceae > Lumnitzera > Lumnitzera littorea. The sequence goes on from JAMXBB010000003.1 coordinate 102,412,768, forward strand.
CCGTCCTAGCCGCGTGGCTCTTCGCTGCACACGCACGGTATGCTCTCGAAATCCCACCACCACCTTCTGCCTCGTCACCATCCTCGCCCGATGAAACACTTCCCGTGGTCCCTGATGATTCTCAGAAATGCGTTAACTCGTTAGAGTCGGCCCTTGTTGAGAAGAACGTGCACCTTCCTCAGCCAAATGCTACTTGTGACATCATTTTGTGCTTTTGTGGGATTCGGTTGCACCAGATTGGGTCTTTGAGTTGTCCTGCTGCGTTCAATGTTACGCATTCTGGGTCGTTTAGGAATGCTACGCCAACTGCTGCTGTTAAGAACTTGGAAAAGAGTTGTAGGAATTCCTCGTACGGTGGTTGCACCAAGTGCCTTGGTACTCTTGACAAGGTACGCATATGCAGTAAAATATATCAACACTTACCTTCCCTGCATTTTTAATTTTACATTGTTTACAAGCTTAAATTTTAGTCAACATTGTCCATTTACATATCAACTAGGGTAAATAATAGCATTACTTTTATCCTTTTCTTTTGTATTTTGGTACTCATTTATTTGCGGAATAATTTAATAATACTAATACCCGAAGGTAATTGAAATTTGAGACGATGTTTTTGTAACCGATCATGGTTTTTCTAACGTGGTTAATTATATGTATGTAAATTGTTGCTTTCTTCTTTTTCTTATTTTGTAATGATAGATGGGTATACAAAAGGACTAGTAGGATTGTCGATTTGGTTGGTGATTCAAAATTTTCTGTTTTGGATATAAAATTATTTGTCACATAATGCTGTTGTATGTGTTTTTTGCACATAGTCGTCTGTGTGTAATAATGTAATATTGGGTGCGGGCCATTTGGGCGTAAGGAATAATGTAAAAATTTACCTAGTGATAAAGGCACACATGGATGTTTGTGGAAAGTCATGAAAGTGAAGTGGAAGTGTCCTCTTCTTTTGCCTCTTTGTGGAACAAACCAAAGTGGGTCTGTTAGGGTTTGGAAAATGACCTCTCCAAAAGCATTTTTTGTTATTCCTTGTAAACCCTAAAACATTTGGTTTCTTTTTCTTCTTCTTAAACCACACCCAGCCCACCCCACCACCACCCCCACCCCTCCCCCCCCCCAACTTTCTGATTATTACTATTTTCCCGTTTGTTTTCTCCTCTTTCGGTTTCATTGCTCACTTTGCTCTTCCGAGTCACTTCCATCAATGGTGCACTTAGGTTAAATATAATGACGTTTGTTTCCGTAATAATATATAAGCTTGTCTTTAGGAAAGTGATCAGACATGGAACGTGTTTCTATGTAGTAATACATCATTACCAATTAATTATTTATCGTGATTCGTGAGCTTCAATTTAAAATTAGGCTGATTTTATATATAATTTACCTTTTAAGTTAAAGCCCGAGTGCTATAAGTATCATTGGCGACATATTATAATCATTTTGTGGTGGAATCTAGTCTACTAGGGTGGTAAATGATTTTTTTTTTCTTTTTACCTCCCTTTTTGTTAATGGAGATGACATTATTGTTGGATGGTTCATAAATTTTCTAATACCCTTAAATTATATATGATTGTTGTTATATTTGATTACAGTTATATAAATGAGCTTTCGTCAAAACTTGTAATTAAATTTTCTTTTCTTTCTTATTTTTTCCTGAATAGTAATTACTTTAGGTAAATTACAATGATAAGTCCCATGGTCCTGTAGTTTTTTAATTTATTCGAGTAAAGCATCAATATCTCTCGTTAACCTATATTTGAGCTTTGATTTCCCCTAGGAAATCACTAATTATGTTTTAATTACATACTTATTTAACTTTTGGATTGTTATTTGCCAATATTGGCATATACTATCTTATGTAATTATCTTATATGTAAACGACATATAAGAGAAAAACTTATATTAATATTACATATCATATGTCTATGGATGTATGATACTATCTATATTGTTATCTATCGAAATTTTGTTAATTTTATCCACCACTTATAACTATACGTGGTAGGTAGGTAACATGGATTGAATCTATTTTCACAGGTAACTGGATGAATTTCCGGTTAACTTGAATTTAGTTATATTGAAGGATATATAGGAAATAAAACGCCTTGTATAATGTATATGTGGTCTCACAGCTGAAAGGAGGTCATCGGAACGGAACAAAGGATCCCGGCGACAGAGTAAGCGAGATGTTCGATAGAGACTGTCAGCTGATGGGACTAACCTGGCTTCTGGCGCGTAACAAAACGACATACATACCCACCGTTTCGGCCGTGTTGAGGGCACTAATGTACAGCACATACCCACCACACGAGTCCAAATGCAGTCCAGATCAAGAGAACATGCCACTAGCCGTCGATTCACTCCAGTTCGAAAAGTCTCAAACCTCATCATCACCGTCCATTAATTTGTCACCGATTTTACCCCTAATCATATTGCTTTGTTTCTTTGGGTAAGGTCAACTAAGGGGCATCTTGTGCTTTTTTTGGGGGACCTGTAATATTTTTTTGTTGGGTTGTGTCAGCTCACGTGAAAGCTTTTGTGTAGACACAAGACAACACCAACCACAGGAGCTAGCTGGGTGTTATCTGTTCCTGTCCAATTTTTGCCCTACTGTAAATTGTCCGAAGTTGGATATAGAGCGACTTGCGCCTTTTACCTTTGTCCAATGATTATCATTTACAATTAACGTTAACTCGAGTAATCTTAATGTTTAATAAGTTTAAAGCCAAAACATTTTATACTTTTCTCGCAAAAAAAGTATGTGCGGGAAACATGTACAAAGTTTTTCTTTTAGCCATCAAGAAAAGGAATCTATTGATATTTCTTTTTTATGTGGGGTTAACTATAACTAAAATCTAATGGGTAATTAGTGAATAATATTATTAACAGGGGTCTTTTTAGTAATCCAAGCAAAATGGATTTGATTTTGTCTTTTTTTATTTTTTCCACCCTTTACTTGTATCAAACATTTTCTACATGGCAGCATTACTCCTTGTGCCGTGGATGCCATAACAAGACTACTACCAAGTTGGTGGGCTGCAAGCACTCTGGTTAAAGTTTGTCGGAATCTTCGTATGGATGATTTTGGTCACCGATGTGTAAAACGCAAGAAAAAGATATAAACAAGCGAAAGGGAAGGCTCTTCAGAGACATCCGTTAACAAGTGAAAGGAAAGATCGAAATGGAAGTTCATGTGGGAAACCTCAGAATTTGGGTAAAGAACAATGAGGAAGACCCCACATAGATTAGTTTGTGTATCAGTATAGGCATAAGATCGTCACAACTACCGTTCTCACAATAGGTTGATTCACCCAATCTAACCGGTTTTGATTTAATCCAATGATAATGTTAGTTCGACTAATCATTTTGATTTTCATTGACAGTAAACATGGTTTGACCGGGTTGGCTCTATTCATGAAACTGAATTTTTTCAAGTCAGAATTTACTATTTTCTTTTATTTTTTTAGAGGATGAACAAATTTAATTAAAAAAACATATATAGATGCAAAAAAATAAATTGTAAAAATCTTTCAACTTTCAATTCTCAATTATATAAATAAATTTATTACCTTATGAATAAATACAAATTTTATTCTAATATTTTTATTGACCTTAATTTAGTTCTAGTTTAACCTTATTGACTCTTGATCTCTTCTCATTTTAGGGTTTCCTCCTGATCTGAACATAACAACATTTATCATAGTTGAACAAAGTAGTATACTACTTGCATTTAGAAGGATTCTACATTATTCTCTAAACTCCCTAATGTGTATAATAGCATATTTATAGAGATCATATTAAACAAAAGGAGTACATTTGTAGTCTACCCTTTATTAAACTAGCAAATGATGCATCTATATTGCATATATATGTATAAAAATGTCAAATGTATGAAACATATAATCATATAATAGTAATTTATCCACTTGCAAATCTTGCAATAAAAATAATATAATAATTAGAATACTAATTACATCCTTCAATACATTCACTTGTTGTTAATAAGTTATCTCTATCAAGATCAAAAGGATTTGAGATGGTAATTGCAATATTAGTGGGTGAGAGAAAGATAATGATTTTGTAAAATTCCTTATTAAGAAATAAAAAAATTTGAAATAGTAAATGTAGTATGAGCGAGAGAGGGAAATAGATTGATTTTGTAAATTACTTATTTACCTTTGATATTATTAAGTTGAATTATTGTAACGTATATTTTAATAGTTTTTCTTAATATATTTTAGGGTTAGTTAACGAAAATGTAAAAAAGAGGCCAAAAGCTTATTAGAGCTTAAATGATATGGATATTTAGTTAAGTAGAGATTATTATCGAAGATAAGATTAATGCTTGATCAATGTGCTCATAGTGAGTGACCAACACACCATTCAAATTGTGTTCTATATTTGGATTTAGCATTTCTTATGAACACACAAGCAAATGAAACTGAAACTAAATTGGATCAACATGTTGGGTGCTAATTGTTGTCAAGTTAATGTGTCATGAACTTATATTGTAATGTTTAGGGCTAAAAATAATTAATAAATTAGCTTACAAATATTAATGAGTTTTTCCAACAACTTAATTTAAAAGTTTTGAACTTATATTAACAAAATATTTACTATAATAGCTTTATAAATTAGTATCGAATCCTCTTATAATCTATGTGAACTTCACTTAACCATAGGTATCATGATTTTCACCTTTTAAACACATGACATCCTTATTGTAAGACTTTACAATTAGGCTTAGTTTCCCCCTTTTTTCAATGTAATGACCCTATCCATTCTCTACTTATAGGTTATTCTTGAAATATGTAAAAAATCATTACTCTAATAACACTCTTCACTCTTTTCAAATCTCTTCTTTACATTGGGGCCAGATCGAATCATTTACCTATTGGTAAAATGTTGATTCTAATGCTACTTGTAATATCCTAAACCTAAAGTAGCGAATAATTAAATCAATAAATACTAATACGTTTTTTAACTACTTAGTTCAAAGGTTTCAAATTTTTGTTAATAGATATTCATTACCATGATATTATAAATTAATATCAAATCTCTTTTATAATCTATATAGAACTTTACTTAACCATAAGTATCAAATCTATGCCTAGTATGAGGGAAGATATGTTGGTCATAGACAAACTCACGGTGGCCTCTATTGATTAGTGGGTTTAAAAAGTTAGGATAACATAAGTAAATTGAGTTAAAAAAAAAAAAAAATTGGATGTCATAGTGTTAGGTATATGAGTCATGAATTGATAGGTGATGACTTATAACTAGGCTGCTATAATGGAATATATGAGATCCATACTTTTAATATAAGGTAGGATATGCAGGTTATGAATTGATCCATGACGGTTGTTTAAGTATTTCGAGCAATAGCAAGAAAGCAACTTTAGAGCTATCTATTTATTTTCAGTAATGTATATGCTGCGTTATGTTCTGTGTCTTGTTTGTCGAGTAACTATTTACTTCACTTTTTTTTTTTAGGGGAGAATTACTTTATTTTAAAGGCGTTTGCTAACAATAAGTGTATGCAAATAGACTAACGATCTATATATTTTTAACAACGCTTCATTGAAAGTGCTTCATATAAAATAAGTGTTCCACAAGTGACCTTTTTTAGGGTATTAATTTTAATTAAAATAATTTTTGCTCCCCGACGTTTTTCTTTGTTCTTTTCTTTCTTTCTTTTTTTTTTTTTCCTTTCAATTGCAAACTACGAATTGTTCTGAAAATGAACCGTGAAAGGATAATGAAACCATCGTGCTTTGTTTGTTTAGTATCGAGCTATTAGTTGCCAGAAGAAATATTTGTAGCTAGTGATCATTTGTTTTTATTCTTTTGGCCTTTTGCTATCATGTTGCTTGGCCATATATATTAACTTATAATCTCAGACAAACTACTACCGATGAATCTCGAAAAGTTAAAATTTGTATGTGTATTGTTGCGAGAATATATACTTAATTAAATTATAATCTGTTTTGATGTTGATGAACAATAATTTACCTATGATTTTCCCGAAAACCTAATGACGGAGCACCCCTAGATCGAGTATGTTGGTCGATTTGTAATAATGAATATAAAAAGCATGTTAATATAATATATATGAATGTAGGTGTACGCATATATTATTGAAGAGATGAACGTTGTAAAGCGTGAATGCTCAGAAACTGAGATTTGAATCCATTTCTATACTATTTTTACCCTTACACTGAGAAAGATGAACCTTTTACTAGTTCTAGGGAGAGAATCGCGGTTGAATGTTTGTCTCAACCTTGGGTGAAAACTCTAGCCGCGGTTTATGAATGAGAAAAATAATTAGATTATGATAAACTTTGAGCAAATCATAATTTGGGCCCTCAAGTTGTAGGCTTGTATACATTCCTTAGTAACTTTAAAAAATATACTTAAATCCTACGGTTTTTCTTGAAAAAGTACTTTTCTTTCCAAATATATATATATAATGCGGAAATGAATTCTTTTTGTTTATTTTTCTTAATTTCTTTTAATTCACCTCCATAAAATATTGTCACGTATAATTAATAGTTGAAATTATAAAAAATACGATGATATCACACAATATTTTAAAAATTTAGATAATTTCAAACATTAATTTGTAAATTGAGAGAAATTAGGAGTAGGATAAATAAAATTGATTCAAATCCTTCAAATACTCCTAAAAAAGTACTTCTAGATGCTGTTGGGTTGTAACTGTACCTTTTACAAAATTAAAATGGCAAGTATACAAAATAATAAAATAGGTTCTAATATATAAGATGAGTATATAATTGCCCATGGTTGTAGTTACTTTTATTATTTTTTATATTTTCTTTAAGGGAAAAATAGTAAAATAGGTTTTAGAAACATTTTTTTTTTTTTTTTAAGATTTGGGAGTCTAAATATTCAATTCCAACAACATAAAATAAAGATAAGGGGATGTACTTGCAATTCACCCATTTTAGATTTATATAGCTACTTGCTATGATATGGTTCTTGCTGTATTTGGAAGATTTCAAAGTTTATTTTCACCATTTTGTTTCTTTAATTTAAACTCATTTGACATATTTCAGGTGGCTTTAGGGTATCGAATTTTTATTTGCGGTTTTCACAATCAAATTAAAGTTTTGAATTATTAATAAAATTAACTAGATGAGTAAAAAAGCTAGTTAATTTTCAACTCTATCTTCCTATAGAAGCTGTAGAGAAAAGATTTCTTGAGTATTGCATATCACGTATTATAGATATGTAATACGTAAATGTAAATAAAATTTTTACCTAAATTAGTCATTCTATTGACCAGAATATGGTTTAGGACAGTTTCTAATCTAGAAATTCTTTAGGGGGTTATATTTGCCTTGATTTTTCTCCTCCTTGTACAGGAAAATGTCGTAGCAGCCTCACAGGATCCACCGTCATGGTTCCAGCCCATTTAGCCTTAATAGAGCAATTGAGTTAACAGGCTTGAGTTCCAGATTTCTAGAAATAGACGAGGCTGTCGAGTCCTTCCCCACCTTCAAATACTTCATACTCAAAGGGACAGTTCTTGATTAATGAAAATAGTGAAATTGTTAGCATTACAGTTGTGAATTTGAAAACCAGATACGATAGATTTAGACGTAATATAATATGATTCAAATAGATTATTAATTTGAAAACCAGATACGATAAATTTAGACATAACATAATATGATTCAAATAGATTATTATATGAAAAAAAATTGATATGAGATACAAATGAATTAGACTCATTTAAATACGATTAATTTGTATTTACGTTTGAGTTAAACTACTAAATCTAGACACAAGACACACGACAAGAAATACGCTATATATTTCTCTGTATTTGGATTTTGTTATTCAAATCATTTTTTTTCTAAGTTAGAGATCTTAATTAAAGAAATATGATACTTTTAACTATATATTCTTTTTATTGTATTATAGTTTAAATAGGTAAAAAATTACAAATTTATATGTAAAACTTTTTACCGTCTCCCTTAAAAATTAAACAGATAATGTGATAAATTTCAAAATAAACACCGTTAGCATTACTAAGATTCATTTAAATCAAAGTTTTACTTAATTTAGTGATATTATGTACCTTAGATTTAATAATGTCATACTCTTTTTATTATATCGTAGTTTAAATGAGCCAAAAACAAACTTATATGTAATTTCTTTGTTTGTCTCTCTTAAAAATCTAGCAAATAATATGATAAATATAAAATTCAATACTGATGGTAACATGACTATTCATTTATTTCATGGTTCTTCTTAATTTAGAGATATTATGTAATTTAAATTTTTGAATTTTTATATTTATTAAAATTTTGCTTTGCTAAAACTTTTGTTTGGATTATAATTTTATATTAAGTATGAAGATGCAATGTTATTTGTTTTTATAAAATTCAAACATTACTATCGTCCTTTTCCCTTTATATATGTAAATATTTTGTAAATTTAATTATAACATTTTAGTATATAAATTGTATCAAATTTAAGATAAACGAGGTATGAAATAATAGCATAAATTATTAGCCCTAATATAAATTAGTCAAAGTTAGACTCGGGATATGCTAAATTATGAGTTCAGGTTTTCATACATGGTTATTAAATGAGTCGTGTTATTAGTTTAGATTTTTCAGACATAAATTTATTTAGACATGAAAGCGAGATATAACATGATAATACGAATTGGTAGCCCTAACTAACATGAATTAACACTACTTACATGCTAGAGGTTTCAGAGTTACTTAAGTAGTTGCCCTCTTGTACTTACAAGCCAAATTCAAAAGACAATGAAAGAGAAGAAATCAAATTATATTTTGTGATGGTGTGTATCATGGTTATTACTCTTGAGTTAACTCTTGGTGCTCTGTTAGCTATGTGTAGTGGAGGACCTCCATAGCTAATGAGAGCTCTTCGATGCTTAAATTAGTGAGAAAAGAGATTTGTAATGAATATGGCAAGGGTATTAAGAGAGTTCCTTAGTATGGCTAAAAGAGAAGAAGATCTTGCACTTGGTGGATTGACTTTTATTTATAAGTTGAAGGTTTTGACCTACTTAAACAAGTGGAAAGAGGAGATTAGTTAGGATGGAATTTGAGGGAGTGGCATTGTCGGTACAAGAAAAGACTATCAACCTTCTACCAATTGGTAAAGGTTTAGGAATGAGCTTCTTACATCAATGGAAGGTAGTCACCCTACTTTGGCAACTAGGTAGTAGGTTGGGATGATCACTTAGCATTTAATGATGAGAGACAAAAAGGCGAAGAGAAGGTTATGGGCTTGTCTTGCTGATTGACAAGCTCTTCAACGGCGATCTTCAAGCCGAGGTCAAGCCCTCCTCTTGAGGTTGAGAGGTGAGAGGCATAAGGCTCTAGGAGTGCTTGAGGTTAGCTCGAGCAAGTTAAGAAGAGCTCAAATGGACATTAGGTTAGCCTTCTTTCAAGCTGGTGAGGCTTCGGTGTTGCACCGGTTGAGCTCTTTCATGGGCTTAAGCCCAAAAACCAATTGTCAATAATTGTGATATAGATATTTGATACAAGGTAAGTATACCTATAAGTTTTAATATAGCGGATGTGAGTTCGAGTTGATCTCTAAGAGACTTTGAGTACTAATATTAACTTTAGCTTTATTATCTAACCAAAAATTGTAATGGGTTGGATGAATTAAGAGTACTAAAATTAACAAACTAACCTAATTATAAGATTTGATTAAGTAATTTAGAAAGCAATAAAACTAAAAACAACTTTAAGAAAGCAAATAACGTATTTAAGAATTATTTCTCCAAGTATTTAACATGTGACCGCTTAAAATGTATCCAATTCAATCTCTATTATTCTTGATCAGAGGGATTTACAATTAAAGTTAACACCTTTCTCAAGCATATTAACCCTAATCCTAAATTATTTACCGGAATCTCTTATCTTAGTAATATAATTCAGAATCGCATTAATATATAATGAATTCCCATACAAAAGAATAACTTTCCGGAATAAACATGTATCTTATCCCTAAATATACATGTAATTCTCTCCAATTATGTCAAGATCTCATTACACATGTGATTTCTCAATCATCATGCATAATATCATAGATTGATACTCCAGAAATATCAATTAATAATTAAATAACATAATTGAATCAAGAAAAGATAAAAACTTTATTGAAAATTATCAATCAATCTAATAGTCACATGAAACCCTAGGCAAGAATCTTAAGCTATCATAATGAAACTAAAAACGACTTGCAACAAAATCAAGAAATAAAGCATGAAAAATCTCTTTTTATTGATGATAAATCTCTTCAATCTTGAAGTTAGGTGTTACTTTCGCCTTTTTCTTTTCTTTCTCTTCAAGTCTCTTCTCTTTCGAATGTCCAATCTTCTGTGCGAAACTCTAGTATATCCTTTTATAATGTATTGTTAGGTTTCGTTTTTCGTTACCAGACATAGCCTGAGATATAGTTGTATCCTTAGGTCGTGTAACTTACTCTCCTTGGTAAACCTTCCTGAATGGACACAGCCTGGAGATATAGTTGTGTCCCAGACTGTGTAACTTTCTAACCAAAATTCCTATTATTTATGTAACTTCAAAACTTCATAACTCATTCATTTGAACTCCAAATTAAGTAAAACAAGATTCCTTTTCTTCGTTTTCAATCCAAAAATACGTTTAAACCTTGAAATCAAAATTTTACTTAATTAAGTATCAATTTCTTTAGAGAAGACCAAAAATGTAAAAAAAATACTATAAAATCATCATGTGAAATATATTTAAAATAAGAGTTATCAATATTGTTGTGTTAATGTTGCATAAATATAGAGGTGAGAGAAAGTATATACCATGTGATTGATAATACATCTAAAAGAGTATCCAATAAAAATTTCCCATGTAATTATTAATGAAGCTTTTATCTGCCATGTGTAGAAAAGAGACCGATTGTTTATGATAGGTTTGCACATATTTTAGCATATGCGATAAGAGAGGTTTTTTTATTTAATTTTAAAATTTTTAAACTATGGTGTAGCTTCTATAAATTTCTACAATGGCATATTAATCTTCTCTTTCCTACTCAAATGAGGGACCCTTAATGTCTGCAAAATCATGAATAACTTAATTGAATGAATGAATCAACGGGAAATGACCATATCCATCATGCCAAAAATAGGTAATATTAATATCGACAGAATCTACAGATAATCATGGAAACAAGTAAAGTATTGTAATGCGAGGGGAAAAAAAATCCCTTGGTGGACCGACAAAGTGAAGAAAAGGAGACTAAAAGGAAAAAGTAAAAATAACCTAAATTAAAAATAAAACTTTAATTGAACTTTTATTTGTTGATGGAAGGACAATTGAGTCCTCGAATTTATATCAATGTGACCCTTTATTGTAATAGCCGTTCAGTGAAAGTAGTGAATACATGGGCGGACCCTTTTTTTTTTTTTGTTGTCGTCGTGTGGGGGGGTGGTGGTGGGTCGGGGGTGATGTCCGGTGGGCGCGGGTGTGTGGTGGGTGGGGCCATTTAAGGACCACCAAATTGAAGGGGAAATCACACTTTAATGATAAATTTATTGGTAAAAATTAGATTGGGACCAATACCTTAGGTAGCGGTGGTCCTTCAGGTAGTTCCCGAAGTTGGGCGGTGGTGATGGACTTGGTTTGACACGCCGGTAACGGTGGTCACGGTTTGCTTAGGGGTTTGGATTGCGTGTGGGCGGAGTGTCATCGCGTGGTGGTGTGCGTGTTGAGAGAGGGTGGTCGTACGCGGATAAAGAGGGGTTGAAATTAGGTGGAAGCAGTGGTCATGGTTATTTGCTTGCGCTAGTGGCTATCTGGTAATGGCGTGTGTCTGCGTTAGTGTGTACCGTGGGCTGCGGCTATTGTGAAGATGGGTTCTGCACAAGCGGTGGCTGTAAAGTGGGCGATAGATGGAGGGTCGGGGTCATGTGGTTACTGGTTGTGGGTATTGTATAGAGAGAGAGCGAATAGGGTGTGGTGGAGAGAGAGGACTATGCGTGTGTGTTTTTCCACTTCCCCTACAATGAGTATTTGTGTTTCCTGTATTCAAATACTGCAATTCGCATCCATTTCAGAGCTCGCGATCGTGTTGAATCTCCTATGGTTAGATTTGAAGATAAAAGTTCAAAAATTTTATTTTACTACATCTTTGATATTTCGTAGTAATGCAAATCCTTCAGATGTTTTGATAAGGATTTCATAAGATCACATCTAAATCCATGTAAAAATATCGAAGATTCTATAAAATCCGAAGTAGATTTGGACTGACTTCCTTCCTCTGCCATAGGATTCTATAGGCACTTGACCCAAAAAAAAAACATAAAATTAATTAATTGCATTCATGTCCGCTTAAGCGCTTCTTCCCAAGTCCAAGCGCCTAACCTCTAAGCTGATGGTTTTTTCTCAATACATCATCCATTTCACTTATACTTAGCCCGTCTAAATATGGCCAACTTTGATTTTATTTTCAAACCTTGGCCAATTTACTCTGGCCTGTTTTAAATTGACCAAAATAACCTCAAAATATTCATGTCAAATATTTTTCAACACAAATTTAACTTAGTAAATTTTCAGTGTTATTTTTTTATCTAGTTAAAATTATTTAAATTTTAAATTAAACAAAATCCACTTCATGAACTCAAATATTTTACTAGATTGTTATCAAAAAATATTTTTTCCAATGAAGTCTAATTATAAAAAATTTCAAATTTATTAAATTACATGTATATTTCTTAGTATTACTTAATCCAACCCTAAATGGCAAATTGACTTAACTCAAACACTTTTGATATTTTTATTTTTTTTCAAAATTTTCAATTTTTTTTTTTTTTGCATATTTTGCTTTTTCGATTTTTTTTATTTTTACTTTTTGTAAATTTAGCTCAAAATAAAAAAAAATAAGGAGGTGAAAATGGAATGTTTACATGGTGTCCTTTTCTTATGTTGTTCACTTATATTGTTAACTATTTTATCATAACATGCATTTCTTAGTTCAAAAATTTTTATGTGCATCTTTTGTGAAATCTATTGAAAAAATATCTACTTGATTTTTATGTAAAATTAGACATGTTTGTCAAATTGTTTCTTCTTATAATTTTCCAATTAATTTCTTTTTGGTTCTCTTTCTAGGAAAACAATGATTTTTTCAAGAAAGCAATCACAATGCGATTAGTATATTATGGGTATTTTGTTAACTGTATATGTTTATAATTCTTTGTAATATCATTTCTTCTGTTTTTCTCATATTTTTAAAACTATTTATGCATTATGTTGTTTTATAAATTATTGGTTGAGTATATGGTTGGATAAAGTAATTGTGTTATGTTTCTATTTTTAGTTGGGTGTATTTAATTGTTGCACATGTATTGTTGGTGTGCATGACTGCTAGTTATATTATTTAAGCCAACAAGAAGCCAATAATTACCATTCGACTTTACATTTATATCCTATAGTTTTATATTTTTAGTTCTTTACTTTTTCCACTTTTAGTAACCGCTCTTTTTATATCTTTCAATTGAATTAACAAACCTTATAATATTTGATCATGTCTTAATTTCATCCACCACTTCTAATAACTAACCCATCTCTTAGACTCCAGTCTCCATTCTCATGGCTTCCACTAATTACTCTATTTAGTATATATTACATTTTATTATAATTTTCACTATATATATATTCATATTATTATGATATTTACATACGTAAGTCACACATAATGAGTATATATATGTACATATACATATTACTACCCTTGCATGCAATAACTATATATGTTTATGATGAGATTTAAGTATTAAATAGCAATTCAAACTAAATAAAAGGGGAGACAAATAAATAAGAATGTCTCGAGATTATCATTATGGCATGAGCGTGCAAGTTGAGTTGCATAAATCAACTTTAACTACATCTTAAGAATGATCAAAATAAAGGCATTTTCCTAACCTTTCATGCCGGAATATTACATAATTTAAGCGAGGAAAACAATTTGTTAAATTGGACCTTAGGCTTAAGTTGTAATTGAGTAATTCTTAATTTAGTGACAAATGCAAACCTTTTTAAGAGAAAGATTGGTTTTTCTCCATGCTAGCCATGTTTCCTAAAGACAAAAACAACAGAGTATTTGTCCGTTTGTTGTGCTTAGACCAAGACAATTTGGATCAATATATTGGTCCTTCCACAAGATTTTAATGATTGGCTTATGCATCTCCTTAATTCTCTTCAATTAACTAGCTCATCTTGGAAAGAAGTTTTGATTGTTGTTTTTATTGTCTTATGATACCTTTAGAAGCATTGGAGCAAGTGTTTTATCTAATAAACATGATCCAAATTTTTCTCTAATCTTAAGGAGAATTAAATAATCTTTTGTACATAGGTGAATGAACAAATTGAAGAGGTGTTGACATCACAGGAGATGGATTAGGTATGGCTACTAAAGAAACATATATGTAAGAAGTAGGTGTTGTTACAAGTGCTCAAGACTAGGTTGTTTTTTTCCCCCCCTCTATTGGAGGTTGTAGCAACATGCTGTAGAAACATATATATTTGCAACGGCTAAAGGCTGTTACAAATGCATAAGATTCAGGTGATGACATAGTTGTAAATAGTGTAGCTATTGTTATTGGTCATATGGATAAGTGGGAATTGCCTTTATATGATGTGTTGAAGATCAATTATGATGGCTTGGTGGATTTTGAAGAACATGAGAATTGATATTGGGTTTTGTGGCCGTTTATGATGGTGAAGCTCAATACCTAGCTGTTATTTCTAAGTGTGTCCCATATTTAGACATGCAGATAATAGAGGTTGCTGCAATTAAAGAAGCATTCTTTGTGTATATTCATATGGCAACCTCATATATCGAGTTGGAATCTGACTTTACTTTTGTTATTGCTAGCTATTTAGATGTGAATAAAGCCTCTTGGCATTCAAGCCTTTCGTTAAGGATATTTTAAGACTTTATTCTTAGTTTTCCTCTTGTGCCTTTAATCCTATTTCTAGAAAAAAACTAATGCATGTGTAGATTAAGGAAATTATGCTATGTTAAGGGCATTTTTGGGATTTAAAAAAAAATGGGTTTTGTCTAGTGATTTTGATTTGTGTACTGACATTCTAAAGGGACAATTTGGAGTATTCTATCTAATCCATTGGAACCAACAACCTCCACCACAAACAAACCCAACCACACACCTCACCACCCCCCCTTCTTTTTATATATCTAGTTCACTACTTAAAATAGCAAACCAAATAATAGATAAAGATGTTGTCTAGTCTTATCCCATAAAAGTTGTGCAACCAAATATTACCTTAAACTTATTTCTATAAAAACACTGTATGTGTAGATTGGGTTGCATCTTAGAGAAAGAAGGTGACAAGCAATGTTTTAGAGATGGAGATCTCCCTTCTCCTTTAGTTTTTTTGTTGTTTGTTGATGCGTGTTTTAGACCACCAAACACTTGATGATTCTTTTAGTGTTAAGCAAATAAATAGTTCCTTTGTTGGGGGGCAAACAGCGTATAAAGGTTTGAATTTCACATTATTAAGTTTTGACATAATTTAATAATGTGTCAAAATAGATTAAGTTAACGTGTAATACATTATATCTTCACAATAGCTTAGTGCATTAACAAGTCCTAATGGATTTTATGTTTTGACTTACTTTAGTTTTAATTTTAGATTTTTAATAAAATAAAATGAAATTTTAGAACTACACCCCAAGAAACTTAATAGAGCTGAAACTCCCAATACTTAGGCCTAAATAAACTATATTAGATAATATGAACCTCTAAATTTAAAAAGTGTTTAAACTTGTAAATTAATTTAATCAATTAATTATTTCATAAACTACTTAATGGAATGAAAAATTTCACCTAATTTAACATATGTTACAAAGTAGACTTGCATTTCAAAATTACGATAACTCCACAAGAAACTTGATTTTCCATTGCTAGAATGACTTTATATTCATTAAAAACTAAACTAAATTGAATGAACCATGCCAATTCAAACTTTGGGTTTCAAATAAGAAAATGAGTGAGGTGAACTAAGTTAAGTTTAGTTTATTTAGTTGCAAATAATTTCAAATACCTTACTTTTTTATCCGGTGTTGTCTTAGGTGATGCAAGCTTTGATGATCCCTCTACTGATTACTTACTTAAGGATTATTACAACTGAAGATGAGGAACATGTGAGTTCCATTCTATAACAATTATGCTTATTTGTTTATATAGCATAATACACCTAGAATTATATGCCAAATGCAATTGAATGAATTAGACCATACATAGGGAATTAGGGTTATATGCTTGTGCTTATGTGTTGCTTCCAACTAATTAAAGCAACTAAATTTGAATGATAATTGTATTTATATTAATAATTTTTTGTTGCTTATAGATCAGTATAGCGATGTGATTGTCTGTAGTTATGAGTGGTCACCTTAATAAATAATTTAATGACTATATTTGAGAATATAATAAATGAAACATGTATGCATGGCATGAAACTTGCATATCTAAATTTGTCAAAACCACGCGATAGTATGTATAGCTTATATAAACTATTGTAAGGTGGTTTACACCCTATGAGGTTATCTTGTTCCAACCTCTAGAAATTAAGTGGTATTGAGAAATATTTTTTTATTGGAGCTTAGTATGGGGATTTATTGGTTAAATGTGTGGTTGATTGTGTGTCCTATAAATGGTTATATATTCCCTTTATTTTTCTACATACATTATTGGGTACTTGATTATCATACCTACTTTTATTAAAAACTTAAGTAATTTATCAACATTTAAGTATTACTTTCTTAACTTGTGGACATAGAAAGGGATTCTACTTTGCATTATATACAATTTTTAGTTGATAATATATGTTATTTCGTTCATATATTTGTTTCATGTATTTATTTAATAAATCGTAACTCATACTTATATGTATGCTTAATATAAAGAGGAACCTCACTAAGCAATGATGTACCCTCCCATAATTTCCATGGAATATAGGACTCATTTAGCTTTTATATCAAAGTGTAGGAGTCGAGCTTAGATATTTGTTATACGTAAGTACATAGGGTATGTCATATCGATTCCTTGTCTAGTACAATAAATAGCCTCATTGGCTTATTGCATATGATTGGACTCATGATATTATCTATATGATTTCTTATTTCGTCTATTAATATTGTAAAAAGTTATTTTATTTTCTTTAAATTTCTACTATGTGGAATTAACATACATCTCTAAGTAATTTGTGATAAAAACATTTGACATGTGTCTTTTATACTTTACTTGAGAATAACAAGGATTCTAGTTTTTTATGTTATAAAGCACATTATTATGGTATAAATATCTTTGGAACATCACACTATGGACTAACAATAGGGACATAATATATAAATTTGGTGTATGTAACATTAATTTCTTGAGACTTAAAAAAAATATCATGATAGCATAGGAAATATATTATATTTATTAAGTTTGTCACTCATTAAAGTTTCCATGTAAAATGAACCAAATTGAAGACCAAGATTACATCGATGTATGATGCTTTGAAAATCAAATGTATTCTAATGCATTCTTTTTAATATTTTGTCCATTTTTATTATGTTGTAGCAATTACTTTTTATTTTATGTAAATCGGTTAATCTGGTTTGTAGTCACATTCACATAAATGAAGATTAGTTTGTATAATCATAAAGATAAATGCTTCTTATACTTTTAAGCAAATAAGAAGAATATCGTTAGGAGATAATATTTTCATAGGTTTGCAATTACACTTGAACTCTTAGAGATTGAGCATTGGGTTATTAGGCTTCACTCTAAGAAGATTGAAACTTGCAAAATCATGCTAGAAGGGGCTTAGCACAGATAATCCAATGCTTAAGTCTTTAGAGTATAGGAAATTGGATCCAAAGGATTTACATTTCTTCTAAGGATTTCCTCCCTATTTATAAAGATAAAGGCAATGGGAGGAATTATTGTTTAGGAAAGATAAGCCATACTTAATATAGATTATTCTAATTAGGAAAGTAGAACTAGATAGATTAAGAAAGTCACATACAAGTTAGTGAGCTTGATTAGGTAAGCACCTTTTTAGGCAGGCAAATCATGACAAGTTGCTAATAGATTTCGTCATGTAGTCTCTTTTGTGAAGCTCCTTACATTGTCTCAGAGATTGAACTAACCTTGATATGCTAAGGTAATGGGTTACAGTTTGATAGTGTAGGGGCTGCTAAGTACTACATCTAGATTGAGCTAATCAACTTGGGCTCTCATCAATTATTAAGACCTACCTAATTATTTAGGCTTAAATTAGATCTAGGACTTCGTTCCTAGATTACCTATTAATATCCCTCCGCGCACCCTTCATCCCTCATCCTCCTTGGTAATGAGGAGAGTAGGCCTTTGAGTATATCCCTTCAGCTCAATTCGAGGTTAAAGTTGGCATGCCTATTTCAAGCTCAATTATCGAGTTATATTTTGATTTTCCTTAATTTGATATATACTAAATTCGATTGGCTTAATATAGATTACTTAATATTAAATTAAGGAAGAACAATTTTTTCCCAAAAACAATGCTTAAAAATATATATATATTTTCAAAATAACTTAAAGTTGCCAATCACTAAAATTGGTAAAAAATAAAAAGAGAAATTAGAGTTTTTAGGTGAACAAAAACTTAATGAAAAACCTTAATTTAACCACCAATTCATAAATTTTCTAAAAAATAATTTTCACAAAATTTTCAACCAAAAGACTAAGTTTGAAGACTAATCATTAAGATAAAAGTCAACCATGTAGGAACTAATGGGACTTTATTTACATAATTTTTCTAAAGATACAAAAATGTGGAAAAATGCATGAATAATGATTTTTAAAAAATTTTTATTACGAATTTTCCAAAACAAAAAGTTTTTTTAATCTTTATAGTTACATTAGAGGAGCTTATGTACTCACTCATTAATTAGAGTCAAATTAATGTAGGAATTATGAATTTTTTTATTACGAATTTTCCAAAACAAAAAGTTTTTAAATATTTGTGGTTATTTTGGAGGAGCCTACATACTTAGTTGAAATTTCAAATTAATGTAGAAAATTAGAGTTTTTAGATAGACAAAACCTTAATTAAAAACCTTAATTCAACTACTAGTTTATGAATTTTCTAAAAAATAATTTTCACAAAATTTTTAACCAGAAAACTAAGCTTGGAGGTTAATCATTAAGACAAAAGTTATCATGTAGGAATTATGAAAAACCAACTAATGAGACTTTATTTTTATAATTTTTCTAAAAATGAAAAAATGTGAAAAAATGCATAAAAAATGATTTAAAAAATTTTTTTGTACGAATTTTCCAAAACAAAAAGTATTTTAATCTTTATGGTTATCTTAAAAAAACTTACATATTTATTAGTTGAAATCAAATTAATGTAGTTTTGCTTTATTTTAGAAAACTTTAATAAGTAGATTTATTTTATTTTTCAAAATGAGCCAAGTTTATGTTTTTCTCCATTTTATTTTTGTTTAGGAAAAATCTTAAAAAAACCCAATTTTTGAGAAAACCTTAAAGATACTAATTTAAAAAAAAAAAAACTAATTAAGATTTTTTTATCTTTCTAAAAAATCAATTACGTGATAAAATATTTTTTTTCTTTTGAAAAAAATCCTAAAGCAGCTAAATTTTTTGAAAAAAAAAAAAAGATATTTTAAAAGATGCAATTATTAAATTGACATACCAAGAGCAGTAATATCCTAAATAATATAACCTGCAAATCATAGTAATAATCTAAACAAACAAATATTCACATTAGTGGATATGGTATGCAAAAGGAATAACACTAATTATGCGAACCATATTCTAACGTACGAATAAAGGTGTGAGATGAGTCGGATCTGGTCGCGCGCGAGTTGGGTCGCAATCCGAACACCAGCAATGGGGATCCGATTTCACACGATGGCTTCTAGCTGACGGATCGAGCGGATAATCACAACTTCATGTAATTTGTATCGATGAAAGTGCGCTTGGACATGACGCCTTGACAAACTGTCGTGGTTTTTATGGTAGTTGAGGTTGGTGGTCGGCAGTGGCTGTTGGTTTATGTAGCTGAGGTGTTCTTGTGATGGAGGAAGGGTGTGGACAAGGTTTTTCCGCTGTAAGGAACCCCGTAAGGTGGTTGGTTCTCATCTAGGCGGCGTGGACGGTGGTTTTCCGAGATGGGCGGTAGTGACTATGGAGTCTAGAGAGAGAAACTAGTCGTGGGTTTTAGTTTTGGTTTTGTTTCTTGATCAAATCTGGTCGTGTTGTCTTCATTGTAACATTAGGTTACTTATAAAAAAGGGATTGTGTCAAGATTTAATCACCTCGGACTAATGTGAATCAAAGATTTTCTTCTCTCGATAAAAACCCATTTTTATCTCTTTAACAGTTTTGATTAGACTTTTATTGTTTTGATATAAATCTCTTTAATATATCGACTTTTTAATAGTATTAGAGATAAATTTAAATTAAAACTTGATAAAAATCAATCTTTTTTAGCTTGATTTGATCAAGCTACGCGCGGGTCGAATTTTTTCTCTCTCTAGCGTACTCCTCACATGGACGATCCAAGGAAGAGTGACTGTCACGTGACCCCACAAGGGAAAAAAAAAAAAAACACAATGCCAATGTGTGTTTGGTGTGGCTCGGACACAAGACCTACTGTATCTAGTCTGTACGCCTTAGCTAAATATGCTGTGCTTCATTCTCATAAAGGCACTTGCATTTCATCTAAGATATTGGTTTTGAAACCCAAAACTAGGTTGATTCAATTTTATCTGGGGATTAATTAAAACATTCCAAGGCAATTAAGTAATAAAAAATATACATGTAAAAAGAATTTTTTAACTTGAATTATCTTGATAAATTTTGGGTCCTAATTTAATTTGTCTAGTTTATTTAAGAAAAATTTTGATTTAAATTTAACAAAAGCCCCATTTAAAACTTTCACTAATTTTAAATTGAATACACTTCATGATTTTGAAAATTTCATTGGACTATGCTTAAAAAATATCTA
Organism: Lumnitzera littorea; assembly: GCA_024138015.1. NCBI lineage: Eukaryota > Viridiplantae > Streptophyta > Magnoliopsida > Myrtales > Combretaceae > Lumnitzera > Lumnitzera littorea. The sequence continues at coordinate 102,433,845 of JAMXBB010000003.1, forward strand.
TTTCAAATAAAAATGTAATTTTTTATGAACTCGAAATTTACTAAATTGCATGTATATCTTTATAAAATTGCCTTTTTTATACCTTAATCAACCTATTAACTTGACTTAAACACTTTTGATACTTCTTTTTATTTTTTTAATTTTTCAATCTTTTAATTTTCTTTTGTATTTTTTAATTTTCAAAAATTTTTAGTATTTTTTTCAATTATTATTTTTATTGTTATTTTTGGTATTTTTCTAAATATGGCCTAAAAATTGAAAATAAAATTTAGACAATGGGTGGCAAAAATGGGTTACTACATCGATTGTGTGCTTTTATGTAGGAGTTGTACCTAGGAGTCCTTCGAGCTGGTTGTCAGGGGTTGCTAACTTATTATAGAAGCTTTTCTAAAACTCGAGAATTACTTTTGGTTTCTTAATTCACATCTTTATTGAAAGAATTTCTTTTATAATTCTTTACATAAGGATTTAGAAAATACCGGATCCTCACTTACACAAGCAAATTGTTCATAGAGGTTACATCAATTGATTGTGGCAAAGTCTTCACAAGGCGTAGGTGATGTCACCATCCTTTTTTCTATAATCATCGATTCATCTTCTCTTATTTTTATATATAAATTGGTTCTTGTGTATGCTTTGATGTGGACAGTGACCAAGAACAAATAAGGTCGGTTACTAAATGAGTTTAAGCTTGCCGAAAGCTTGAAAAAGGTATGATTGAAAAGTGCAAAAGGATAAATGCGAATGATAAGTAAGTAAAAACCTATGAACAGTTCCAATTGATATGACACACCAATAGAACTTCCAAAGACTCACAATACAACTCGATATAATGTACGAGATAGTCCAATAAGATTATTCGTCACCTAACCTTACTTAAGGGTTAGAATAAGAGCGAAGTGAATGTAAATGTAAATAGAGTAATGTTTACGAGAGACAAAAATGTCAAGTGTATTAATGATAATTAATTCTGCCTACAACTATAAATATAACGGTATTTATATTCATAAGTTAAGGTAGCTTGCCTAAAAGGGAAAACACGAAAAAAGCATTTCCTAAGGAAGTAATATATAAAATACAAAATGGTAAAAATGAATATTTAAGGAAAATAATCATTCGTGTAACAGATTTTACACATAATTCAGTATACGTAGCGATACTGTATTAGTGATGCCATTGGAAGATGTGAACAAAAAGTATGGTCAGTTTACTTGTCCGAATAGGGGTGGCTTAGTCAGTTTAGAGTATCTCTCTCATCTATCAGCAAAGGTGATGCCGAGTAAGTGATTGGCCATGCATGAGTTTGAATGAGGATTGGTTGTTGTCTTCACCTTCTACTTCTTGGTACATTATCTACAAGAAATAGGCAATCATTCGATTCGGCATGCAAAACAGGTCAATAAAGAGATACTTAACCTTGGTAAGAGTTGGCTAGAGCAAAAAGATTCGTCTTGCCAGTTCCTCTAATCCTCGAACTTAGCTGCAGGTCAATGGCTCAATAGCCTAATTCCTATTATTCTCTATAGGTTAAATTGGATTTGGGATTAAATCCGAATGGTCTTTAATCAGCTCTCTGTCGATGTGATATGGACTAAGATCGACAATGTTAAAGGTATCAAAAACCCCATAGTCCTTAAGCAGCTCCAATCTGTAAGCATTATCATTAACCTTCTAGAGGATTCTGAAAGATCCTTCAGCTCTTACAGATAATTTGTTTCTTTTCTTGCTTAGAAACCGTTCCTTACTGAGGTACAACTATACTAAGTCTCCTTACTGGAATTGTTTAGTCGTCCTACCTTTAGTATTCTCTCGCATTCTTCTGGTAATTTGGTCAAGTTGCTTAGTGATTTTATCATAGATGTACTAAAAGGATTGTACTCTAACTCTTACATTTGGGTCTTCTTGCGCGGATTCCGACATAAAGGTGTGATCGAGGGGTAACTTGAGATTAAAACCATAGACAACTTCAAAGGGAGTCTATTTGGTGGTATCATGTATCGTCTAGTTGTAAGCGAATTCAATTATTGGTAAGCAGACGTTCTAATCGGCCAAGTTCTTGCCTACTGTAGCTTAAAGCAGTGATCCCAAATTGTGATTTTGTCACCTTTGTTTAGCTCTTAGTTTTAGGGTGATAGGAAATACTGAACAGTAGTTTAGCCCCCATTTGATGCTATAAAGTCCTTCAAAAATAGCTCAAGAACTTCAGGTCTTTATCGGAGACTATATTCCTCAGTACGCCGTATAATCGTATAATCTCCTGTAAGAAAAGAGAAGCAATAGTCAAAGCATTGTTAGTTTTGGCATAAGGCACAAAATACGCCGTTTTACCGAATTGATCTATGATAACCATCACATAATCTTTACTTCAGGTAGTTCGTAGTAATCCGAGGACAAAGTCTATGCTCAACTCATTCCATAGTCTCATTGAAACAGGTAAAGGCATTGCTTTCCCTTTTTCGGCTCAACACTTAGCTCTTTTGCATACGGCATAGCTTTCAACAACTCGGTATACCTCTCGCCTCATTCTAGGCTAAAAGATTTGACCATTCTACAATTCATATGTCCTCCTCTCCCTAAAATGCTCGAACAATCCTCTACTGTAGGCTTATCTAATTAGTGGCTCCCAAAGTAAGCAAGTCGGCATACACAGTTTCCCTCTTTGGAACAAGTATCCTTCCTTTACATGATGCTCGTCTACTGTCCTTCCATCAATACAATACGTAAGTATGGGTCCAAAGCGTGGATCCCTAGAATATTGCTTCTTGATGCTGGTAAACCCAAACAATCTGGTCTACAGTTTAATCAAGAGTACATGCCTCCTCGAGAGAGCATCAGTAACTACGTTGCTCTCCCTTTATCTATATTTCATTACAAAATTGAATCCTTTAAGGAATTCAACCTATCTTGCCTGTTGCTTCAACAACTTGGTTTGACTTCAGAGGTACTTCAAGGACTCCTGGTTAGTATAAATGATAAATTCTCTCGACAGTAAATAATGCTATCATATTTACAGTGCTCAGATCAGTGCCAAGAGTTCTTTGTCATACATGGAGTAATTTAACTGAGCTCTTCTAAGCTTCTTATTATGGAAGGAAATTGGTTAGCCTTCTTACATTAGGACAACGCCTATTTCATTGCTGACATGTCACATTCCAGCTCAAATATCTTCTCGAAGTCTGATAGAACTTATATTGAGGCAGAGGTCAATCTCTCCTTTATCTTGGCAAAGCTCCCCTCCTCTTTTTCTCCTAATTGGAAGTCAGTGTCTTTCTTTGTTAGCTCAGTAAGTAGTGTGGCAAGGGTGTTGAAGTTCTTGATGAATTGTCTATAAAATGACGCCAGTTTATGGGAACTTCTCACGTTGGCATAAGTAGTAGGAGTTGGCCACTCAACGATTGCTTGGATTTTCTCGTCGTCCACTCATAAGCATCTTCTACTTACTACATAGCCCAAGAATACCACTTCTTCCTAGCAAAAGCAACATTTCTTCAAATTGCTGAATAATCTCTTAGCATGAAGGATATTTAATACGACTCAAAGATGCTCGCAGTGACTTGGCATGTCGGTACTATAGATTAGGATGTCGTCAAAGTACACCATGATACATTTTCTTATTAGATGTCTCAATACATAGTTCATTAGCCTCATGAAAGTGCTTAGGGCATTCAATAAGCCAAATAGTATTACCATTCACTCATAAAGTCCATGTCGAGTTTTAAATGCAGTTTTCTACTCGTCTCCCCGCCTCATGCGAATCTGATGGTAGCTAAACTTCAGATCAATCTTGTTGAAGATCTTGGCTCCATTCAGTTCATCCAACATACCTTCTAATCTAGCAATGGGATACCTGTATTTGATTGTGATTTTGCTCATAGCTTGGTAATTTACACATATTCGCCAGGTTCCACCCTTTTTCAGCACTAAAAGCTTAGGTACAACACAAGGGCTAAGACTTTCTCTGACAAAACCTCTCTCCAGCAACTCATTAACTTGACATTAGAGCTTAGAAGCTTGTTCGAGACTCATCTGATAGGCTGGTTGATTTGGTAGTACAGCATCGGGTAATAAGTCAATGCAATGTTCTATGCCTCAAGTTAGGAGTAACCCCTCGGGTAACCGTTCTAGGAACAAATTAGCATACTTATCCAGTAGTGCTTTATTTCCTAAGTTAGTTAACCATGCTCCTTCATCTCCAATAGGTGCCTGACCAACATGAAGGTTGGCTTATCGGCTTTAAGGATCTTTCGGAGCTCAGCTGTACTCATCATCAGTGTCTTTTTTGATCCATGAGCGAGTTTTGTTTGCAATTTATTAACTTCTCTTGGCAGCATCGGGTTTAGTGAATCTTTCGACCATCCTTTTTGAATACGTATGTATTTCTGTATCTATCATAGATCACTCTTTTATCAAACAACTTTGGTCGGTTAAGCAATACGTGCGAGGTGCAAATAGGTAGCACATCGCAGAGAATCTCGTTGTAATAGTTTCCAATTGTAATCGACAGTAGTACTTGTCGGATGACATATAGTGCTCCCTTTTCACTTAGCTAATGCAACTTGTACGGCTTAAGGTGTACGATGGTCGGTAACTTTAATTGCATAACCATTTCGGCTAATGCCATATTGGTGAAACTTCTACTGTCTACAATTAACACTTGCACCAAGTCATTCACCTTACAAATAGTATGAAACAAATTCTCCTTCAACTCCTCCTCCCGTAAGGGTTCTAAGTTCATGGCGTGTCAAATAACTAGGACCAATTGATCTAAGTCCTTAGCAAATACGTCCTCTTTAATGAGTTCTTTCTTGGCATCTTCTTTCTCAGTAGTGGTCTCTTCCTTCTCAGGTTCCTCATCAGTACTTTCTACATCTAGTTTGGAGACATCACCCTTAATGACCATGGTCCTTCGGTTTGGGTACTAAGCAGTCATATGTCCAAACTCTTAGCATTTGAAGCACTTGATTTAACTCATCTTCCTATTAGACCTTTACCTTTGCTCATAAATTTAGGTCAGCATGTTACTGTTGGGTCAGCCCTTCAGCTCGGCTCAAACATCCACCTTTCAAATTTGCTTGATACTCGAGTAAGCTTAGTGACTCACCTGTCCAAGTTAGCTAGTTAGCAGCCTGATTGTTACTCGGCTCCATCTCTGCTTCTTTACTTACTAGGCTATTCTAATGGCTTCATCTATTGTGGTAAATCGTTGGAGTTTCACAATATCTTGAATGTCACCTCTTAACTCAGTAATGAATCTAGAGATCATTTGAGCCGGTTGTTCCTCCACTTCACATCGAATTATAAGCATTTGGAATTCCTAGACATACTCATCAATTGCTCCGCCTCCTTATCTTAGCTCTTGAAGTCGAGTAAAAGTATCTTGTAGATAAGTTTCCAGTACGAACTTGTTTCTAAGTATCGTCTTTATCTCAGGCCAAGTATTAATCTCTTGGTAGCCCTTTCACCTCCTCATAACCTAGAAATTCTTCCACCACATGGCGACATATCTGGAGAACTCAATAGCAGTACTTCTCACTTTCTTGTAGTCCTCATACTAATAATAGTAAAAAATATGCTCCACTTTCTCTTCCCATTCTAAATATTTATTAGCATTCCCATATCTATTGAAGCTCGAAATCCGAAGCTTCACATGATTAGATGCTTTGAGAACTTAAGCTCACTCTTTGTCAAAATATTCTTCTTTGTCAAAATACTCTTCTTCGTCCTCTTCATCTAGTTCCCTTAAGTCTATCCTGTCTTACTTGTCTACCTCAGATTGGTCGAGTTGGGTTTTGACCTCCAATAGGTTGAGCAGCTTGTGGGGTATTTTACGCTACTTCAATTGGTCGGTAAGCTAATGCATGACAACTCTGGTTAGATCTACCAAGAGGTTAACCAACTTATCTAATCTCTTATTAATGCTCCTAGGGGTTCCCTAAGATTGTCGTCCATAGTAGACAACTCCACTATTATCATCTCTAGCACCAATGTTTACACTTAGGTCAATCATTTTCTCTACAAATTCAAAGCTCAAACTCTTTAAGTAGATGATATAGCAAACACTTCCACAAACTAGAAAAAATTAACAGCTAACATATACAGCAATAAAAATGAATGCAATAACTTGCTCTATTTCACACATGCAAAACAAAGTATAAATAGAACTTCAAATACAAACTACAACGTAAACAAAACCTTTACTCTAATACTAAGATGATGTAGATAGTGAGCAAGAATAAACAAGGTTAGTCGCTGAATGGGTCTAAGCTTATTGAAAGCTTGAAAAAGTTATGATGGGGAAAGTGCGAAAGGATAAATGTGAATGATAAGTAAGCAAAAACCCACGAATAGCTTCAATAGATATGATGCACCAATAAAACTTTCGAGAACTTACGGTGCAACTCGATATGAAGCACAAGATGGTTCGGTGAGGTTACTCACCACCTAACCTTGCTTAAAGTTTATGATAAAAGTGAAGTGAATGTAAATAGAGTAATGTTTATGAGAGACAAAAATGTCAAGTGCATTAATGATAATCAATTCTATCTGTGACTACAAATACAAGGGTATTTATACCCATAAGTTAGGGCAACTTGCCCAAAAAGAAAAATACAAAAAGAGCATTTTCTAAGAAAGTAATGTATAAGATATAAAAGGGTAAAAATGAATATTTAAGGAAAATAATTATTGGTGTAACCAATTCTACACATGATTCTATATATGTGGTGATGCTGTATTGGTGATGCCGTTGGAAGATGCGGACAAAAGGTCGGTTAGCTTACTTGTCCGAACAGGGGTGGCTTAGTTAGTCTAGAGTATCTCTCTTGTCATCTCAACAAAGGTGATGCCAAGTAAGTGATTGGCTATGCATGAGTGAGAATGAGGATTAGCTGTTGTCTTGGCCTTTTGCTTCTCAACATACTATTTGTGAGAAATAGGCAGTCATTCGACTCGACATGTAAAATAGATCGGTAAAGAGATACCCAGTCTTAGCAGGAGTCAACTAAAGCAGGAGGATTCGTTTTGCTAGTCTCTCTAGTCCTTAGGCTCAGCTGTGGGTCAATGGCTTAGTAGCCTGATTCCTATCATGATCACTCGCTACTTTCGCATTTCTTCTAAATTTTAGGATTCCCCGATTTTCTTTTCATGTTTATGCTTTTTTGGCGATCTACCATAAGGAGAGGTTAGCTAGTTCAAATAGTATGTCTTCTTCAGAAACTTTCTACCAAATAGAAGAATATAGTCAATGTGTCTTCGAGGTCTTATACATGAAGGTCACACCATAACAAACAGCAATAAGAAAGTAAAAAGGGGGTTTAGAATTTTTAGGTAGCTGCTTAATTGGATGAGACACATCAATTGGGCCTATAATTCATTGAATATGACTCACCAGTCCAAACTATAGGGTTACTTACTACTATTCCTTACTAAAGGGAGTAGATAAGAGTTAAGCATAAGAGATAACACTAGGGTTGCTCAGAAAAAGGAAACTTATAATAATAAATGATAATGAAGATGTTGCCTATGTATAAGGAAGTAAGGTATTTATATGACCTCAATTAGGGTTACACTAAATGATGAAAAGACAAAAATGAATAATGTAAAAAAGATTCCTAAAACATTCTCAATAAGGTAAAAATGGAAAATAATATACTGTACAAAAAAAGTAAAGAATCATTCTAGAATACTATACTAGAAGGCACATGTCATCAGGTGATGAGTGGTTTATATGAAGGAAGGTCTTATTGGTGCAACATCTAGGGTAATTCTACAGCTGTAGGAATAAACTTGAGGGGCATTGGGAGAAGGCCTAATAACTAAGCAGATCTAGTCTAGTTTATGTCAAAGCTCAAACATTGAAGGATATTCAAATTCTCTCTAAGTCAGGTATCTCAGCAGCTCGACTCGAACATACGTCCGAAGTTGGTCGACTTGGATGCTATCTATATCATATCAAGAGCTTAGTAATAGGTATGGTTGATCAATAGGTCGACACATTTGCTTGATAGCTTAGTTGGCTCGGTATGCTTGTCCTTCAGCCCTGTTCAGATGGGGTGGTGTGGTTATAAGTTGGCAATGGAATCTTCTCCTTTGAGTAATTCTGGAGCTAAGACACGATGAATAAGTCCTAACAGTCCCCTAGCTTAGCTTCTGCTCATTGGTTTGGAGAGTTGATTCCTATCAATGGTGCCTTATCAAGTGGAGGTGCCACTTCCTCGCCCCTTCCCCTTCTTCCACCCTAACGACGATGCAAGGTGGTAGCGGCAGTGAGGGTACAAGAGAAAACATCTACCTAAAGTTGCTATCCCAAAAGGAGAGGTGGAGAATGTTTCGGGGTATTCCTCATAACGTGTGCCTAAATGACTATGAAGACAAAAAGAAGGTGGCTTATCCTTTCAAGGAGGTCAATGAAGGTGATGATCCTACTATAGTCGTTAGTATAATCTCCACTTGCAAGCTCATTTTATTGTTAGATCACTGTGTCTTGTAAATTAGGAGGTGATTAGGCCTTCAATCGATGATTGAACTCCTTTAAATGGTTCATTGTAGGCATTTTGTTTTTCTTATGTCCATATATAGTTTAGATTTAGACTTTTACTTCTAAGTTTTTAAAGGAGTTTTTTTGTATATAACCATTTATGCTTAGCTTAGTTAATCCGAACCCTATGAGATTTCTTGTGGTGTTTGTAATTGGTTTATGCATAGGTTGATGCCCCAATTGTTTTGTTACATTTTTCAGTTGAAGACAGACAAAAGGGGATGGCAATACATAGTAGCTGGGCTGGGTCAGAAAATTTTGGTTACTTTGACCTCTAAAATGCACAATTGGATACCTTGATACACGATTATTAGATTGGCTCGGGGTTTCAATTTCTAGATGGAATGGATTGTGCCCATCCTTATAAATATCAACTGTAAGCCTCACAACCAGTCACTCAGGGTTTCGATCGGTCGAAAGATTCGATTGAACCTAAATTATAAGTAAAGCTAGAAATATTAGTAAAATGATCTCGTAAGTATGAATTTAAGAAAATAAACAATAAAATAAAACAATATAAAAATTCCAAATTTTAAGTATATAACTCATTATTTATCGAAAATGCGTAAAATATATTCCGATAATTAACGAATCGCTAGAGATAAATTATATGTATACTAAAAATCATAAAATAACCTAAATAATATTTAGGAATATTTATTTGTACTATATATGAATTTACATATATGTAGAAATACGTGTAATTACTTAAAATACGCGAAATGTACTAAAATAATAAGAAATAATTAAAGAAAATTCATAATTAATTAAGGAAAAATCAAGAAAAATATAGAAAAATGAGGAAAAGTCTAGAAGTGGGGCGTGGCAATCTAATATTGAAGAAAAAAAAATCAACTAATTAAAATGCAACAAATAGAAAGTGGAAAAAAGAAGAGATAAGGCAATTGTCTTGTTTCATTAATGCATAATAATTTCCCTAAAGCTCTATAAATACTCTAAATTTTTCAGAAGCTCATGTTGGATGTCAGGAAGTTTAGTAAAATAGAGAGATGTGAAATTGAGAGAAAATTAGGGTTTTACAAAAATTTAGCACAAATCTGTACAGTTGGGGCATATAAGGAGAACCCAGACCCGACGAGCAACTGAGAGTGGACGACCACCACCACCACACAGTGGTGGCAATGCCTAGGTGGACCGACACACCCATGGCCACCGATGATGGCCTGAGCCACCCAAATCGATGAGTTCGATTTTCAGCCCGATTTTGTATAATTTTGTAAAAATAGTAAATATTTTTAGAAAATTATGAATTTTGTTATTCTAGAATATTTTTGTATATAATTTTTAGGAAAAATATTATTTTAATGAAAATATGTTCCATGATAAATGGTCCTTACGAAATCATGTAAAACCGAGCATATTTCGGTTTAGAAATAAATGATCTTAGGAGTGTAGTTTTGAACCCAAAATTTTTGTGTAGACTATTAGATGATATAGAACAGTGCTATGAAGTCCATTTTCAAAAATTAATTTTCGAAAATTTTAGATAATTTTTAGGCCCTAAAATGAGGCATAAAATGGGTAATTTAGGGTTAATTAAGTAATTAAATGGTTAATTACTGATTTAGTGAATAATTATATGTTTTAGGATGTTGAAATCTGATTAAGTATGATACTTGTAGCATTTAGGGTGTTAGATATAATTATTAGATTAATTATGTAGTAAATGAGTAATAGGGAAAAATGGTAAATTTTAAGTTAATTTTGTAAATTAGAGAAATTGGGTGTAAAATCTGATTTAGGATGAATTTAGACATTTTGAAATGATAATTGATGTTGGGAGATGGTAATTAGAGTGTTAGAAATATTAGATGTGTATTATATACATAATATGTAATTATTGGAAATATAATAAATAGAAAATATTAGGCTAAAAATTGATATTATATAAATAATAGGGATATATAATAAAATTGATAGAAAACTTAAATTTATGTAATTATATGAAAAATGTAAAAATTTCTCACATTAAGAGTAAATTCGGTACATTAATAAAGATTTAAGTGTACCGGGTGGAATAAAATACTGACTAGGGGTAATGATGGTATTTAGGATATCTGGAAGTAATGTGATTAATTTCACATTATGAGTTGAAACGAATTTCTAGGATTTAAGTTAAAACAGTACTTAAAAATCGAATTAGAGCCTAATTTAGAAATCGATGTAGAACCCGAACCTAACCCCAAACTTAGAATAATTGTAAAAGACTTAAAACCTAGATAATTAGGTATATTAAATCCTAAACAAAACATAACAATAAGCGTTATAGGATAAAACGAATCTATAATAGTTATATGAAAAATTGAAACCACGTTTGTGTTATAGGAATAATCAACGACGGCCTGAGCAAGTCGGATCTCGAGTGAGTGAGCTAGGAGTCGGGGTAAGTTGGGATTAATATGATGCTGTATTTTGAAGGCTTAAGATTATGCTTGGTTGTGCTTGTTAGATAGTTGATTGTGTGCATGTGCTTGATTATGAGTGTTGCTATGATTCTGTTTGTTATTCTTGCTTGTATTGTATGATTTGTATGAAATAATTGATCACCATAAACTGGACCTAATCAAATATATGACCAGTAATCATAATTAGACCTGCATGGCAACTTATTAGGGGAAACCTAGGATTCTTCGGCCAAATACTGGCCGCTTCGAAAGGGATAGTGCAGAATTGCAAAGGATCCCTTCTTCATCCTTAGTAGAACTAAATGACAGGAGAGGAGGTCACAGCGAGGGTAAAGTCAATGGTTTGAAGGTAGTCGTGGGAGGAGCGAAGTCTCCATTGCACAAGCTTGGGTTTGGTCGTGAGCTGTTGTATTAATGGCAACTTTTCAACTCGGATTAGAGCGGGCACAATTTCTCTAATCTCACGATGGGTCAAACAACGTCGTACGATGGCATTTGCGTGAACATACATTACACCTAATAAGTTAGTTGATAGCCTTATTGTATTTATGGTATAGTTTTAAGTCCTCCATCCTAACTTACTGAGCTGTGGTTGCTCACATCCCTATAGATATCGTGTAGGTGCTGGCTAAGAAGCAACTTACAACTACTTTGAAGCTAACAACTGTTGGATCCTAGGGAGTGAAGAAAAATATTTGAAGAACAAACATATATTTTTAAGGTCTAAGCTTTTATTTTAGAATTTTTCATTTTTGAATAATGTAATAACTAGGAAATATATTACGGTGAAACATTGTAAACGCTAATTATAATAACCGAATTATAGTATATATATAATTTTTTTTCTCACTTTCTTAAGTAAATGATTTATTTAAATTACAAACTGTTTACTACAAAGCGGGTTAGTCATGAATGCCTTGTATAAATCAAGTCTAAGATAGCGGTTGTAAGGTTAACTTTTATCTTAAAATGGTTTACACAGCGAGGCTGTTACGATTTTGCCGCTTCGGGGTGTGACACCAACAATGAGTTAAGGGATGATGATTAGCCCACAGCAGATGAGATTAATGTTCATTAGTGGAGGTGCAAAAATTGTCCTTAGAATGTTGTTCATTTTGTAGACGATTACCTCAAGGTTCACAATATTCTTCCTCTTAGTTTCACAAGTTATCTTCTACTCTTATAGAGTGTTTCCTTGTGTGATTGTTGTATTAAGTAGTGGCTTGACCTAATGAGCGAGGAAGGGAAGTGTGAGGAGGTTGGCTCGACATGGTTGATAGGACATTTACTAACTTATTTTTCTTTTGTTTACAACTCAAAGATTAGATCCTGCAAATATTGTAGTATTGCTAAATCAGGGCGTAAGAGTGTAGATATCTAATTTTTGCTTCTTTGTAGTTTTAGTTTGATTTTAAAGGGTGTTAATTCAAAAAATAAAAAAAATAAGTAATTGAAAAATGACAAAAATACAAAAAAAAAAAATGAAAAAAAAGGAAAAATTATAAGGATTTTTTTTTTAGGAAAATAAATTTTTAGAGTGTAAAACGTTTTAGGGTCAATAGATTTAGTTCTAGCTTGGTTTAAATATGTTTATTTTAAAGAGACACGTAATTTAAGTATAATTTAATTGTATTATATGTTAAGATATAAACCAACGGTCTAATGGAAAAGTTCTTAAATATTGGCATTGAGTTAGTTTGAGATTATGCTTCGAATCTCACTAAGCAAGAAATTTGTTTTTTGAACTTTATATATATCATTTGTGCAACATAGATGAAGGACACATTTGCTTGAACAAAAAAAACACTACAGCCCATCGTCTTTGCCCACGCCACCACACTCTACTATTGGACTCTACAACCTACACCACACATCAGCCTCCACCATCAGACCCTCTCTATCACACATGGCGTCTCTATTGCACTGTTCATAGCCAAACCACTGTCCACGCTAACTCTCACGCGGTAGCACTCTACTCCATGGACCCCCCTTCCTCGTGTGATACTCTTACTTCGGGCAACTTTGATCAGCCATAACGAGTGGCCACAACACGTGATCCATCCACATCATCGAGTGTTCATCCACCGCGCAACAGCAACCTAGCACGACACTATATAGTACCCAATTTCAGTTGTATGCACACTGTTCACTTCACGAGCACTCGCACTTCGAACACGCACTGTCATATACAGCACATAGCATACAACAGCCACGAACTCCACTGTCCACTTCACATATGCAGCATACAACTCTACTGTCCATGTCCACACACGCTGCACAACTTGTCATTCACTGATCATGTCTTGCACTACACACTCACACAGTCGCTGAACATACACGAGCATGTATGACTTGCATGACAAGCCCCTGTCTAAGACTTCACGCCATTGCACCAATGCTAGCAGCCGCTGCACCATCATTAACAGCACCGAATACGCCATACACACAGCTTCACCAACGGTAGCCGCAACTTCGAACAACAGCGATGACCCCTCCTTGCGTACGCTTGAACACACTACTCACAACATATTCGTACGCATGCCCACTCATCAACTGCTCCGATCAACACAACACCAACAGTTCACGCTCGTAGAGCAACTCCTCACCATATAATCAAGTCAGGTTAGATTCTTATTATTTTATTATTTATTGGTTGCCTTTTTTTTTTTTTTTTTTACTTTGATAACATTAATTTATAAATAAATATATATATATATATATATATATTAGCTTAGGAATTTTTTAAGATTTCCCACTTAGAAAATTATTTTTTAGAAATAAAAATAAAATTTTTTAAGATGTTTTAAGGAGTTTATTTTTAACACTCAAGAATTAGGACCCTTTAGATTTTTTTTTAAAAAACTAAAATAATAACAATGTAAACTTAGTCAATTTTTAGAAATTGAAATAAACCAATACATCAAAATTTTTGAATAGAACCATGGATATTTAATCTTGACTAATAGATACGTAGGCATATTTTGAGTAACAATAAAATTTGTAGAGACTTAGGCTTTTTTTTTTATTTTCTTTTAGTTTTTATTTTTCTTAAAAATATATAAAAAGAACAATTTTGATAAATAAACCTAATTTTGAAAAATAGATAGTGGTACCTGTTAGGGTTTAACAAGTTAGCCCCCAAATTCAGACCCTTCTGGTTTTTATCAAATTAAAATCAAATATTGGTATTCATATCGTAGTCAATCTATCCAATTAATTACGATTTTAGTTTTTTCCCAACTTCGGTCGAGTGGCGGGTCCAAAAGTTTTTAATTAAAAAAAAAACAGAAATTTTCCAATTTCTTTTTCTTTAGTCGATGATTAATACTAAATGGGTTAGGGTTTAGTATTAATCAGAAAGTAGGAAATTTAATTAAATAAAAAATCGAAAAATTAGATTCGTCAAAGAGAAAATGTAGAAAGAGGATGAGGCCAAGGCCATATACGCTATTGAGAAGAGTCCTTCACAAACTAACAAAAGGAAGGCTAAGGATGGGGAAAAGACTTTTGGTGGATAGCCTCATCTTACTGTGACTATTAAGGGTTGCAAGGAATAAGGAGAAGGTTAAGAAGAGGCATTAGGATAATAAGGAGGTCGGAAGCTCTTCAAAGAGAGTAGCCATGGATGTTGATGTTTCTTTCGAGGGGTAGAAAGGAGTGCCCCATGTAAGTCAAGATGCTAGCCATGTAAGGGTTGTTCCAATAGCTCAATGCAACCTGGCTATTGCACTCGGGATGGTAGCACTTAGGTAGCCTATCTTCAAGTTTCAGGGGCTCGAACAAGATCTTTCACCACAATTGGAAGGTTAATTGCATTGATGGAGCCTTAGTGATGGGAAGTTGAGTAAGGAGATCTTGGTGAAGTCTCTTTTGGATGAGGATTCACTATATTGTCTGCAATTGGTGTAGTAAGGCTTGCATGTGGTAAAATGTGTAAGGTAAGTTGATCTTTTTCCCTTTTCCCCTTTTCTACTCTATCTTCTTCTTCTTCTTCTTCTTCTTCTTTTTAACATCGTTTGCTTTGTTCAGGTAGGTACATATATGTTGAAGGCATTTTTGGTGATATCTAGTGGTGATGAGGAGGTATGAAGTTAGTCGTGAGTTCCTACTCTTTGGTTAACTTTTATGTATGCAATGTTCATGGGATACCAAGAAGGAGGCCACTCACTTTAAGGAACATGCCCTTAAGGCCTAGGTTGAGTTCAAAAGGACTTTGAAGAGGCTTGAGGTTGCTTAGAAGGGGCTAAAGGAGGCAAAGTTGAAGGTGCAAGAGTTTGAGCTAAGCTTAGAGGTTAAGCAAGGAAAGCTCGATACATCCCAAGTTAAGGTCTCTGAGCTTATCAAAGGGATAGTTGATTTGATGGGCAAGCTTAAGGTCGCTGACAATGGGCAAGTAGACATTGAGGAAGAGGTTACGTCTCTTTGAGATGCTAGTTTAGATGGAAGGGTGCGATGGCTTCAAAGGGAAGTATCAAGGCATCTGGAGAGGATTTGTGCTCTAGAGGCTAGTAAGGTCTTCACTTTAGAAGCTAAAGCAAAATTTCTTAACAAGTTGTCCTAGTGTGAGGAATGGACTTAAGAGTAAAACTAGATCACGATGGAGGTTGGGAGGTAGATTTGGGATGAGATTCAAAAGGACCATCTTGTCTTAGATTTGGATTGGCTAAGTTTCCTTGATCTTTTGGAGCTTAGGACTTCTTCCACTGATGTTTAGTTAAGGGCCATGAAGTGGCAGATGAGGTTGTTGAGGCAGATGGTGCGGAGGAAGTAGATGGTATGGATAAATTAAGTTATGGGGTGGTGGGAGGGGGTATACAAGGAGACAATCCATCATTAGAGTAAGCTACGTCCACCCTCCTTTTTTTTCTTTTTCTTTTTTCTTCTTTAAGGTTAATGTATTAACCTAAAGCCTACTATACTTCTACTAATGAAATGGGCATTGTTTAATGCCATTCTATTGGCTTTTAATTTTGCATATCATTTTCATTTCTACGACTTGTTTACTGCTTACTTTGTCTTGTTGTCCTGAGTTTTAAATATAGTACATTCTTTTGCACTTTCGAGTTGTTTGTCTATTTTGCGTAGTCTCTATCATGTTAAGTATCTTGGGAATGAACATCTTATTATTACATTACATTCACTTTTTTGAAAAAAGTCCATTGTCAATGTTGGTCATTGTTCCTCGTGTATGAGGATCAAGGTGTATTTTGTGTGAGAATCTAAATAGCCTCATATAATGTATGCATTTCCCAGCTATAAATATCAATCTTTGCTATTCTTATAGGCATATCCCTCTCTCAATGGCCTTGAGAATGTTTGGCTTGTGTAGAGGTTTTTGATGGCTATCGGTCTTTGTCAATTGGTAGTAATGGGTATTGCATGAGTGATGGTATGACTTTCTTTTGTCTTATGGCAATGGTGAGGATCACGGAGGACTTTAAGGCCCTAATATCTTGGTTTGTGCTTTAAGTGTAAGTTGGGATAACTCTAGGTTGTCTTTAGGATATGACATGAAACCCTAGTATCATAGACCATGTCTTTTAGTTAGTAAGATGACTTATAGCATATCGATGGACACAAATGGGTAAGGTTGAGAGCTATCTTCAACTTGGTTCGAGACCTTGGACATTCCTTTCATGAGGTTTGTTGTCTATGTGACTGGGGAGCTTAGGATCAAAGAATGGCTTATGGGTTATGTCTATCCCATCTTCTATCTCCTAATACTCCTCATTTATGCTTAGCTCCTTCCTTTGTTGGTCATAGTGTTGGTGTGAGGTGAATATCGTCCTCTCCTCCTATGCCATTCTTTCAATGAGGTTTTACCTTAGCACTACGTTATCATACAAGGCCGATGGAAGCAATTACAATTCTACGGCCTATTGTGTAGATAAAGCTTAGCATTGACAACTTCCATCCCAATTTTACTAACATAACATCTTTTGCTTTAATCATATATGTTGTGCTCTTAGGGTTTCATAGTTTGTACTATTGGTTGGTATGTTGACTTACATTTATACAATAAACTTCCAAAAGTTGGTATGCCAACCTCCATTTATGTAATAGACATTTACCAAAGGTTAGTATGCCAAACTCTAAGCTGTTGTAAGTACTGTTTGGCTTTGATTAATAAAATTCATTTTAAGTTCACTAGATTTATTTTGTCTTATTTCACTTTGCACTGCTATCTTTGAGGCATTCACCATATAACGATAGTAATAATTTGGAATTTAGGGTTAGTGGGATGGGTTGTCCCTTGCCTTCATTTCATATTCTCTTGGCATAGTGCCTGTATGCCATCCTGGCTATTTGCATGGTGTTGGCTTAGGTGTGATGTCTTTAATGCTATCCAACAAGGTGTTTTAATATGGTTATTTGTTGTTAACTAAGGGCATTGTCTAAGCTCAAACTGAATTACTACTAAAAGAGCTTTGACTAATATCGCCCTTTCGTGCAACCTGCATGCCTAGGTGGCTTACCTCTTGTTGTAAATTTTTTTATTATGCAAGGATGTAGAGACCTCTTTTGTAGCCTTCTCTTGGTTGAAAATCCGTTAGAGTGCATGGGGATAAGAATGCCTCCTTGTCATGTATTGCTTGGGGAAGGCAGAGGGAAGGATTTGAGCACGTTTTGAGAGTTACCTTATGGGAACAAGGGGGCCTAAGGACATGGTGGTGGAGACCATCTTGTTTGGGTTGTGTCTTTAGCTAAGAAGCTAAAAAGGTACCCTAGAGGCTAGGATGCTACCTACCCTCCAACTAGCTAGGAATTGCCCTCAAAGGTGAGGGGATTAGATGATGAGGTGGTGAAGACTACCTTGTTTGGGGTGTGCCTCTTGGGTTGAAAAGCGAGGTGGGCACTTTAGGAGCTAGGATGTTGCCTATTCTCTTGCTATTTTTGCTATATTAGCGATGATTGTGTATTTTTCACGCTATTTCCAATATTAAATTCTATTAATTGTGAGTAGTTTATAATACTTTCATGGATTTATTATCATAAAATGAATAAATTACACATAAGAAGGGTTAATATAATTAAGTGGTGAAAGTTGATTACTAATTGGGCTTAAATGATTTATATTGTGCTATGCCGAATTTATACTATTTTAAAGTGTACCTTTTTACACTTATAATAGGAAAAAATGTATGGAAACAGAAAATATACACGTAAATTATCACAAATACAAAAGTATATGAGAAGCGGCATCTTGAAGGACCCTCAAGAGTACATTTCTCGTTTCCATTTCATATACTTCACGTCCAGGAAGCTTGGAAATTAACACGTGGAGAGGATCCGGGTCCTCCTTTTATCCAATTTCAAAACCAACGCCTGGAAGGAAAAATGAAGAGGCATCTTGACAAGACATTTAGGAGGAATATTTCAGCTGGAGACGAGAAGACATTCGGAGACAAAGAGACAGGCAAGAAGTCAGAAGGCACGAAGGGAAAATTGGTACCGGCACAGAATTGGAAAAGACATCATATAATTTAAAAGGCTTCTTGACGCGACAATCAGAAGGAAAACATTTAGAAAGCAGGCATGAAGAGAAAAAAATTCAGAAGCCGCACGAAGAGACGAACTGGATTTTATGAAGTTGGCCACGGATTCAACTTGCATTGGGACTTCAGTTTTATTTCATTTTTCGGGTGATTTTGTACACACTTTATTCTAGAAACATCACTTTTTTCAAGGAGAAATATTTCCGTGGCATTTCTCTATTTTTTTTTTTGTGTTTCTTTAATTTAATCATGTGCAATTTTTTTTTTCGTGGGGGATTAGTGAGGCTTAATTGCTAATTATTCTTGTGACTTTACTATAATATATTTAGGTGCTTGGATTATTCTTATGTGAATCTTAATGCTATGATCTTATGTTTAGGGCCCTAAGCATAGGATTATAAAATGTATTCTTGAAGTAGAAAGATATTTGATTGATTATCAAGATTCATGTTTAGTTTAGTTAATGAACTCGGATGATTGTAACTATCTTTAATTAAATTGAATTTGTATTTTAGGCTTGTTGTGGTGTTATTTTTAATTTCTAGCTAAAGAAATTTAGGAGAAATTAATTTTAAGTACTAGTCAATTATATAGTGGAAGATAAGTAATTGTATTTCTGAATCCATGTTAAATTAACTAGAGGAATCTAGGAATTTGATTAGTTAGTTAATAATTTAATGATTCGGGTGATAAAATAAATTATTAACCTATAAAAGAACTTTAAGACATGGAAGTGAAATAAAGTAATTTAATAAATTCACAAGAATAGCTAAGTAGCTAATTATAATTATAATTATAATTTAGTTATAATGCGATTAGTATATTTTGATGGATTTAGTTCTTCCATTTCATTATTGATTGAATCAGTGAAAGTTCTCTTTGTGGTCATTTTATTCCATTTTCTTAGTCATAGTTAATTTTCATAATTTAATTTAGTTTTATTTATTAATTTTTCAAGTGTTTGAATGATAATAGAATTGATATTGGTTTGGTACTTGATTTAATCCTTATAGGAACAATACTCCACTCAATCTTTATTATTTGAACGATCCAATATACTTACTAGTGTTTGTACTTATTTAGAAATTTCACATATTAAGTTCTTAGTGCCATTGTTGTGGATTGCTTTGATTTTGTTATTAATTTGAGGAAAAGAAAAGAAAATATTTTTAGTTATCATTATTTTAATTATTTTCTTACTTTTGTTTTTAGTCATCTTTTACTTATTTTAGTTTCTTTTTATTTTTAGTTTACAATATTTGTTTTTATTTTCTTTTTCAGGTGATTTAGAATTAATAACTTCCATCGTTTGTTCAGAAAGAATAGAAATCGATTGGATTTCGAAAATCTTGAAATGGCAGAGAACAACAATAATCAAGTGAAATGGAATGGAAGAGATTTATGAGAGTATGTACTGCTTACAATTAGAGGTTTCGGTATTAGAAGACCACCCATCTAAACTAATAATTTGAGCTCAAATCTACATTCATTTAAATGGTTTATGCAAACTAATTTGGAGGATTACTACATGAAGATCCAAATGAAAGTATTGCATATTTCACCAAATTTGTGACACTTTCAAAAATAATGGTATGTTTGAAGATACCATCAAATTAAGACTTTTTTTCCATTTCCCTAATGTGATAAAGCAAGAAGCTGGTTGGACTTAATGATATAAGAGTCAATCACCACTTGGGACCAACTTCTCAGAATTTTCTCTCAAGATTCTTTCAACCTATGAAGAATACAAAACTTAGAAATGACATCACTAAGTTTGTTAAGATTGAGGGAGAGTCACTTTATAATGCTTGGGAGAGATACTAAGAAGTGTCTACATCATCGGCTACTTACTTAGCTCATTGTCCAAACCTTTTACAATGGTTTGTGAGCTACATTCAGATCAATGGAGGATGTTGCAATAGGGGGGGCACACACATGATTAAGTCATATGACCAGGCATATGAATTGATTGAGGACATGGCCTCTAATGCATATAATTAGCAAAATGAGAGAGCAAGACCTAGACTTGCAGCAGTGAATGAGATGGATATAATTCTTAATTAATAGCTTAAGTTGTAGCACTGACTACATAGGTAAGTAAACTCACCACAACTGATTCATTTAATGCTATTCTAGTTATTTCTCATGAGTTTTGTGCAGGTCCTCATTCTAATAAAAATTGTTAGAAACCCATTTGCATCATCATAAAGTGAAGCTCTTAAATAGGTTAGTTATGTTAACAATATTCAGAGAGGTAACCAAGGACCATATTTAAATAGACACTGTATCATAATGCACCACCTTAGCAAAAGTAATCATTGGAGGAGATTATGGTAAGGTACATGCAAAAAATTGACATTGTGTTACTGAACCATCAAACTAGCATTCATAACTTGGAAACACAATTACATCAAATGTCACAACAACTAAGCAATGGACCTTAAAGGTCTTTGCATAATAATATTGAAAAGAATCCTAGGAGTATTAATGCTATTATGTTGAGGAGTGGAAAGGAATTGGAAGAGTGGTAAGGGGGATCAATAGCCTGATAGTGAGGTAGAAACTATAAAGAGCAATAAAGATAAGAAAAAATTGGAGAAATCAGAGTGTAAGACACTAGAGGTAAAACCATATGTTCCTCCCATTCCTTTTCCAAGAAGATTAAAGTGGCAGTAGTTGGATGCCCAATTTGCAAAATAAATACCTTCAGATTAACATTCCTTTTACTAAAGCACTTTAGTAGATGCCATCTTATGCAAAATTCATGGGGGAGTTGTTGACTAAGAAGAAGAAAATTGATAATGTAGAGCTTGTTATGTTAACAAGAGAATGCTCCATGATACTACAAAATGATCTATCTTAGCTTCCTCAAAAACAAAGAGATCGGAGGGTTTCACTATCCCTTGTACAATTGACAATTTTCATTTTGATAGATTCGAGTGCTAGTATTAATTTAATGTCTTTATATATTTTTAAGAAACTTGGATTAGGTGAATGCTATCAAACCTATGTCACATTGCAATTAGCTGACTGGAGCATTAAATATCCAAAAGGAATTGTTGAGAATGTTTTAGTGAAAGTAGAAAAATATATATTTCTAGTTGACTTCGTAGTCTTGGAAATAAAAGACATGATACTTGGCAGGTCATTCATAAGGACAAGTAAAGCTTTAATTGATGTGGAATAAGTTAAGCTCATTTTCAAAGTAATGGATGAACAAGTAACTTTTAATATTTATGATGCTATTAATCATTTTGATGGTAGGGAATCATAATATACCATTAATGTGGTTGATGAGCTTTCGTCTGAGTCTATTAAAGAGGAAGTAGGTATGGAGTCCATGGAATCAATCTTGAGAGATTTACGATACATTTACTTCATGGAATTAGAATTTTATTCTCTCCTTATTATTTATTATAACGTTTACTTAGTTTTTTTTTTTTTTTTATGGAATTGTAATTTCATAGGAATCTTTATTACTTGAGTAATATGGATTTCTTAATTCAATTAAAGAAATCACGATTCCTCACTACTACCACCACCGCCACCGCCACCGCCACCGCCACCGCCACCGCCACCACCACTACTGCTACTATTGCTATCACCATTACCATCACCACTGCAGCTACTGCTACTACCATTTCCGCCGCCTCCGCCGCTGCTAATTACTGTAGCTATCAATACTGCTACCGCTACCACCACCAATACCATCACTAACACCATCACCGTCGCTGTTACCATTGCCACCATCATAACCACCGTAGCCACCACTACCATTACCAACATCAACCACCACCACTATCATTACCATCTATTACTTTAGGATTAGTTGAGAAAGAAAATGAACTGAAGATAATTTAGTCATCAAAGTTATATTACATGTCTATTCTTAAATTACTTATAAACTCAATTAAACAAAGTAATATGTATTACACCCTTTTTCCATTCCTTATGGAATTCTAATTCCATTCCTCCTCATTCTATTTCATGAAGTGAACAAACCATTAGATGATTAGAGTGACGATGAACAAGAAGTTGAATGTGTTGACTTGGTGTTTGAAATAAGAACAAAACAATATGAGGAGCTTAGCACTAGTGAGACAAAACAAATGCCATTAGTCATAAAACCTGTAGTGCTTGAATTGATACCTTTGCATTGTCATTTTAAATAGGCTTTTCTCGTAACAGGTAATACATTACCAATAATTATTTCTTTTTCTTTGATAGGTGATGAAGATTAGTAGTTGTTAAAGGTTCTGAAAGGGCATAAGGAAGTAATTAGATGGACTTTAGCAAACATAAAGGGAATTAGTCCACTAATTTGCATACATAGGATTTTGTTGGAGACTGAATGTAACCTTACAGTTTAACAACAAAAAGAGATTGAACCCAACTCTAAAAGAGATAGTGAAGAAAGAGGTGATTAAACTATTGGATGTCGGTATTATCCATCCTATCTTTGATAGTAAATAGGTTAATCTTATTTAGGTAGTTCCAAAAAAAGGTAGAATGATTTTAGTTAAGAATGGTAACAATGAATTGAGTCCTACTCCCATTGTAACTAGTTGGAGAGTTTGTATTGAATATAGAAAATTAAATGATTCGATCCTAAGAGACCATTTCCCTCTCCCATTCATAAACCAAATGTTAGAAAGATTAACAGGACATGGATACTATTGTTTTTTAGATGAATATTCTAGTTATAATCAAATTCACATTACACTTGAGGACTAGGAAAATACCACTTTCACATGCCCTTATGGAACTTTTGCTTTTAGGAGAATGCTTTTTGGTTTATATAATGCACTGGCTACATCTCAAAGGTGTTTGATGGCTTTTTTTTTAGATATGATTGAAAATTTTATTGAAGTTTTTATGGATGATTTTTCTATTTTTGGAACATCCTTTGATGCTTGCTTGAAAAATTTGTCATCTATACTTAAGTGATGTAAGGACACAAATTTAATACTTAACTAAGAGAAATGTTATTTTATGGTAAGAGTGGGAATTGTAATTGGTCATAAAATATCTGCAAAGGGTATTAAAGTTGATAGGGTAAAAGTGAAGATTATTGAAACGTTGCCATTACTCTAATCAATAAAAGGAGTCAAGAGCTGTTTAGGTCATATTGGTTTTTATAGAAGATTTATTAGGGACTTTAAACCTCTTTGCAATTTATTGTTGAAAGATGCTCCTTTTGATTTTAATGATGAATGTTTGTAGGCATTGAATCTTTTAAAAGACAAGCTTACATCAACTCCTATAATTGTTACACTAAACTGGGAACTTCCTTTTGAGATTATGTGTGGTGTTAGTAATTTTATTGTAGGAGCTATGTTGGGGTGAAGGTGAGGTAAGTTATTTCAGGTTATATACTATGCCACTAGAACTTTGAATTAGACCTAAAGGAACTATGCCACCATTGAAAAAGAACTTTTAGCTGTCATAGTCACTTGTGACAAGTTTCAGTCTTATTTAATTGGTTCTAAAGTCATAATATATACTAAGCATGCTACCGTTAAATATCTTCTACTAAGACTGATCGTAAACTTAGGTTAACTCATTGGATTCTTCTATTGCAAGAATTTGCTATTGAAATTAGAGATAGGAAAGGTTTTGAAAATTTGGTGGCTGATCATCTATCCAGTTTGGAATTTGATTGTAAAGATCTACCGGTGAGACTTCGGTCTTCGACCTACTACTCGAGACTCAAAGCGGTAGACCACTTCAACTACACATAGGGACCTAGGAAATATAATTAAATGAAATAAAAAAAAATAAGTTTATTAAAGGAAGCTTAGGAGTTAGTCATGTGATTGTACTTGAACTAGTTGATATTGTTGCGAATTAGTGCATTTGGAATAATTTAAGGCTTTTGGACAATCTTGTTTGAATTAAGCGAAATTTTAATATAAGGCCATAAAAGTTAGATAAAGAATTCTAGTGAGGTTAATTTCATAAAATAAAGTATATATAATATTTAATTTCAATAAAACGTAACTTTATTGGGTATGGTTGGTAATTGTCAGAAACTTGAAATTAGAGTTTTGAATGACCAGAAAACCTTAGAGATAAATTATTTAACTTATAAAAATAATTTTGTGATCAAATAACATTTAGTGGAATTATAACATTGCTCTATACGTTATATGTACCTAATATGAATATATATTACTAAATATATTAAATAATTAGCTAAAAATTGTGATAAATCAAAGGAAAATTATAAAAATAATCAAAACTACTTGGAACACTCTAGAAACTGGCATAACACCTTTGGGACACCTAAGAAACACAAGTATGAGTTGGCTTTATAAAATATTGTCTAATTTATCACCTAAGATGTGTAATATATCAAATGAAGGACACTTGGATCACTCTTTCCATTCCCTAACTGACCAGATGAGTATATAAGGAGAGTAAGGGTTCGTTATACACTATTTTGGCATATCAAACACATAAGAATCCTCTTAAAAATATTAATACACAAACTTAGAAAAAAGTTTAAAAAATTCGAAATAAAACAAGAGATTTGGGGTTCCCATAGTAAACCAAGACCTGATGTTGTAAGGCTTAGAACTTAAGGTCTTTGTAGTGAGAGGGAGTAGATTGACATACTGTGGTGGTTAGAGAGTGGTTGAATCACTTTGTGCATATGGGTGAGTTATTTTCCATCCAATTTTGTTTTATTTCTAAAAATATCAAATCAACTTAGAAAATTATGAAATTTGGTTTCCCATATTATTTTACATGTAATTTCGTGTAATAATTTTCTTTGGTTGAAATAACATGGATTTAGGGTACTTTCTTAAGAATGTACCTTGTTATTATGAAATTTTGTTGAATTTTTCAAAATATTAAGTGACATTGTTTCGGGTTGAAAAATTATATATAGCACTCCTATTGTATATAGTAAATTATGGTAAAAACAATTTTTGAAAAATATTACATTTTCTATTTATTATGAATTATTTTTTATTTGTTAGTAGTTTTATCAATTATGCTAAATTAAAGGATTTTAATGCAATTTGTGTACAAAACCAACTTGATCTAATTTCAAGAGTTTAGTATCATCAAAATGTATGTTATATTGTGATTTTGGTGGAAAGTATAGTTATTTAGCTATTTATTGGTAAAATAGAGCCAAATTACGTAGTATCTAAGTTTATCATATACTAGGCTATATCAACATTTTTTAAGACCAGAATATAATCACCATTACTTTTTGAGTATAATGTATTTTATGTGGCTTTTATAGAGTACAAATACTAACTATTGTATATTTTTCGACTAATTATACATATCTTGCACAATATGTAGATAAAGGGTAAAATTGGCACTATAGCATGAGAAAGTTTTGGCTACTGTAATATTTGAGTAACCTATCTTGATCTTAATTTGGTTCATCTAAAAAATGGAAGTAACATAAGCAAATGGGATGTCTTGGGTAAATCAGAATCTAAACCGGAATCTAAATCTGAACCCGAAGTAGAAGCCGTTATACTTAAGTATTTCTATGTGAGTTGAACCTTAACAATTGTGTTAAGGTAATTTGGAGATTTTAGTTAATAAATTAGAGATATAAGTTAGCTAGTATCTAATTAGGAATTTGAAAGTTAGGCTGAATCAGAGACTAATTCATAAGTTAAGTTAGAAACGAAATTAGAGATTACTATTAAACACACTTACATCGATAGGGTATAACATGGAATCTGAAGATATAGCTAAGTTTTTGGACCGGTAAGGACCCAAGATGTACGTAGACATCATTTGTTTAGGAGCTTTTAGAAGTTGGCTCAATTCACAAACTAAATCAAAAGGTAATTCAAAAACTAATTCAGACATTGATTTAGAGGCAAAGTTAGAACCTGGTAAGGATGAATGTTAACTTGAATACATACTTTAAACTGTAAATCCTAGTTGTAAATAGTTCCTATCTAGTCGATAGATGGCAATGGTATTATGTGTATATCTTTAGGTGATATAACTGAGGAGAATCATGGTCTCGACACATAGACTCAGGATCATTGCTGATACTAGGTTAGTGGATCTAATCTATGCTTAGAATATATATATTGCTACTCATAATATTGTATGTTGTTTGAATGTTGTGCTGATTGAATATGGACATGTCTTGGTTAACTTGATATGCTACTATGTTGGATGTTGATGCGGATTGCTAAAAGATTGTAGCTATGTCTTGGTTGAACTGTTATACTGCTATATTGAGTATTAATGTGGTGTTTATGAATGATTATACTAGCTTGGAGAGATGATTGATTGCTAACCTAATCTTTTGGCTATTCACTTAAGTGAACCCTAAGTAAGATAATAGATTTCTATAGGGAGAGATTGAAAACTAGACTTAGATAAGTAGGTTGAATAAAACTTAAAGACTGATTGTGTAAAATGATATACTTGAATTGTTGTTGTATAACATGGCATGGCACAAAAGAGACTTATGGGTCAAACTTTTCAAAATGAGGTTTCTAAGTGATCAAGGAAAAATAATGGTTTTTGGAACTTAGTTTCGAAAGCATATAGATTCATATTATTTGAGTAGCTTAACTACTCTTTGTAGTTTGCTTTGGTAGATTACATTTTCTAGTCTAATTTGGTGAAAATAGAGTTGGGGGGGCCTACTCGTAGGCAGCTCCTTATTGCCTCTAGGTTCCTAAACATTGTATCTAGATATTTAGGTATGTCAACTAGCTAGATGAGTGAGCTAGAGGGGCTTAGGGTATTGGTATCGATGTGTATCACGTGTATAAGCATGGCAACTTGTCAAATTTGCATGGTTTGGTTGGAAAACTATAAGTTAATGTAATTGGACTAACTACTCAAGTGATGTGCCTACTTTGTTATGCTTATTGTTATGTGTTTATCTACTCTCACTCTGCTTATAGTAGCTGAGGGAATAAGTTTTTTTTATCCTTAGGTTATGGAATGAATAGATAGAAGAATGTATCAGAATAACAAGGAGACTTCCAAACTGTAGTTGAAGATGGCTTTTGAGAGAAGTTATTGATTACAAGATATAACTTGAGTACATGGAGATAACTTTTTTGTAAAGTAGTGGATGTTACTTCATCAAAGGTTTAGTATAGTCATGATAGTCCAAAAATGTATATTTGTAAAAGAGTTACTATGTTGTATAGAAGTGTATAACTGTAATACTTTGAGTATGACTCACTAATGTAAAAGCCTTCACTGTTGTTTATCATATTGAATGAGAAATGATTCGAAAGTAGTTATTTATGGAATAAAAAAATAGGTTAGATACAGGTTTTGCCTTATCCTTAACTTAAGGATGGTAGTAACGAACTATCTTCAGATACTAAAGGTTTTATGAAAAAATTTTAAGTAAACACTTAAAAGGCAAGGTGTTACACCACCAATTAATGAAGTTTTTCTTGATAAATAATTGCATGCAATATGTATCCATGGATTACCTTAGTATATTGATATCACAAATTATTGGGTTAACAAAATTATTCCTTATGGTTTATCTTACCAACAAAAGAAAAAGTTTTTGCATGATGTTGAATTTTATTTTTGGGATAAGCCATACTTGTTCAAATGCTATGCTAAGCAAATAATTAGACGTTGTATGCTTGAATTTTGAACAGTTTAGCATTTTATAGAATTATCATTCAAAAGAGGTAAGAGGTCATTTTGGCATTGAAAGAAATACAACAAAAATTTTGTCTTGTGGATTTTATTGGCCTAGTTTATTTAGTGATTGTAAAAAAAATTATTATGTCTTGTGCTTAATGCTAGAGAAATGGAAATATTTCTAAAAAACATGAATTGCCACAAAACAATATCCTGGTAATTGAACTTTCTGATGTATGGGGAATTGATTTTATGAGTTTTTTTCCCTCATCTTTTTCAAATAAATACATACTTGTATTGATTATTATGTTTCAAAATGAGTAGAAGTTGAGGCCTTATAAACAAATGATGCCTTAGTTATTGTAAAAATTTTTAAAAGTAATATTTTTACTCGATTGTAGGTGCCTAAAGCAATAATTAGTGATGGGAGCTATTACATCCTGAATGAGAAGAGTCGCAACAGTCTCGCCGTATAAATTATTCTAAGACAGAAGCCAATCTCACAGTTGTTATCATACGACTCAATTAGCTTAAAGCATCTACTGAGTATCTGTTTTAGGTAAAACTTATGGTATCTTTTTAAAATATTTACCAGAAATCCTGTAGTACACAGCTTATGTTCATAGATTATAATTACAGAATAATATTTACATTAAAAGAGTACATCTTTATAGAAATTTTCAAAAGATACAAATCCTAACACATATATTTACAAACATTATTAGAAAACTAGTGATTGCTCAAGGAGACCAATTAGTTTCCTCAAAAGGTCAAAACATCAAAAGTAATTAAGTTCCCGTAGTCCTCATACTTTTCCTTACTCTTAACCCCTTATGAACTAACCTGTAGTTGATTATAACGCTATATCTTTACTTCTAGTCAATACTTGCAATAGAATCTATAAGGATGTACGTACAACTAGCTTAGTAAGTAGGATAGAGATAGAAGAGTACCGTACAAATACAAACAAAATTATTAATTATAAAGAAATGCAATGTAATCAATCATTTGAACATTGCATAATGTTCTCCGGTCCATTATAAGGTTAGAGAAATTATATTTGCTGTAAGTCGGAATGAAGAGTTTATTGTGACTCAATCAGACTAAACATAGATTTGTGCAATAGAGAGCACCCTTTTCGCTTGTCACTTAGTTCGATTAAAGATAAGGAAATGGCCATTTTAGTTATCCTCATTGAAGAGGTCAGTATTTGGTCTGATACACTTAATTGTTCTCCTAACAGGTTGCTATGTATGTTTAGTTAGGTTAGTGATCAGATTCCTATCAATTTCATTCAAGGGTGGCCAAACAAGATTACATAATACAATACTATGAAATCATGCAGAACATCATGCTAAGGAGTTCAACTCCTATCACAATTAGAGTTTCAATCACACATGTAGTATGCGTATAAACAGTTAATTTACAACTACAAACAAAAGCACTCTTAAGTTTCTAGATACTTTGCTATAATGTAGATACCTTATTTTTACCATTTTGTTTTAGTATTTTTATTGAGCTAGGTTAATAAAAAATTAAAAAATTAATAATAATATAAAAACTAAATTTGAAAAAAAAAAGAAATAAAGCGTTAAGTTGTATCAAGTCGAGTCGAGTCGTTTAGGGTTAAATTAGATAATGGTGAGTGTTTACTTTAATAAATTTTAAGTCAATTGAAGGATCGAACTTCATTAAAATATTTTAGTCTAGTTAGATATAAAATAAAGTTTTATCTAACTTATATTTGGTTAAAATAGACTTAGGATTTATTAAGTACGTTATTTGGCTAAATTAAGTTAGACTAAGTCGAGCCCGAAAGATAGAAAGCCTAAATCAAGATAGGGTTTCTTGAAAGTAGGTTGAATCTTTAAAGAATCTAAATTGTATCTTTTGTATCTGAGATTCGTTTTCGTTATCGTATCTTTTGTATTTAGGGTTTGTTGAGATCAAATTTATATCTAAAAAGATACAAAAGATTCGTTTGTGTAACTTATAAATAGGAATTTAGTGGTAAAGTTTGAACACGTTTTTCACAATCCCCAACACGCAACACATTCACCACATAATCACTCCACATCACTACATTCACTCTCTCACATTCACAATCAAATTTACAACCCTCACCAATACCCACCTCACTCACATTAGCTCTATTAACCACTTACAATCTCGCACACATCCTCACCTGATGATAGCATACACTACAGCACGATCAGCTCACTGTCCCTCAATTACTTACATAATTCCACTTGTAGTTCCATATACGTGCATAGTCCAAATAGCAAACTAAATTTCACTCTAATGCACGCTAACATCAAATCACTTGCCATGTGCAAGCCAATCAAACTTATGTCCCTTCGTCCAATAGATGGGTTTCGTCCTTTTTGTTTATTTTATTTTCATTTGGTTTAGTTTTTCTTAGTTCTTTCATTAAACTGTTAATGGTCCATATTTTTTTTTTTCTTTTTCTTACAGGTTTAATAGGAGTCAACCACCTAGGCCAATCACAAAAAGCGGAGCTCGAGGACTTCAAGAGCTCGTACGGAAAATATTGACTCCAAGTCATAACCAAGATGGGGACTCTTATTCTAATCCAACCTCTAGCCGACTTGTCTGCCAAATCCTTATATGTATTCAACATGCTCCTACCTAACGATGAAGTCTTAATCTAGAAGACAGCTTAGAACTAGCCGAGTTGAACTTCAGACCTGATTTATTAGCGTTTGACTTCAAGATAGCTGACATTTTTGCTAGGCTGAATGGCTCCCGACCTAATCCAAATTAGGTTTGCCCCTTGACTATAACGCATTCTTGTTTCCGCCTACGTTGTATCATATTCCTAATGTTCAGCCTTCAAGCGACACGTATCTTGTGACACGTATTTTTTGACACAATATTCTAGAATCATTCTTTCTTTTCCATACTGAATATTCTTTGTCTCTTTTATCCCCTTTTAGTATGTCTTATGTAATATAGTGTAGAATATCCTTTTGTCTTTTCATACATGTAAAGCAACCCTAGTGGACGGATATATAAACCTCCACTTTCTTGTATATGGAATCATCCAACTTTCAATAAAGAATTATTCACTTTAAGTAACCTTAGTGTTCTCGTTATTATTCAACTCTTATCTATTCCCTTTAGTGAGGAGTAGTGGCGAGCAGCTCTTCAATTCAGATCGGTATGTCATATCCAGTGGATTGTTGGCCAAGTAAGATCGGATGGTGTATCATATTCATTCGGTAGCTGTCAGGACTTTGCTAGCTTTTTCTTTGTTCTTTTCAGTTCGCTTTGTTGTGGTGCCTCTTCGTATGTCCAACTTCAGAGACGCATTAAGTTCTTTATATTAATTCTCATAGAATAATATTTTATACATAATTTGAGTATTCATCAAGAAACACTTTTTAAGCATATTGCATTTTTTACAAAAATTGCATATTTTAGATACAATAGCATATTTTGTATCTTTAGGATAAAATTTGCATATTTCATATTTAGGTTGCATATCATAGAAGGTTAGGATATGATTTTATAGTTTCCATTGGATTTTCATTTTTTTTAATTAGGCATATTAGGAATTTTTAGTAAAAATTGAATTTTGTACAGTTTAGGCTTTTTTTCCATGGTTAAGTATATTGTTTATAGTAATTACATTTTTTTTCCCATAAAACGGCGTGTTTTTCATGATAATTGCATATTAGCATGATTTCATAAAAGTTTTATCTTTTATTTATTTTTTCTCATTTAGGTGCTTTAGGATTTTTTTCTTAAAGTTTTATTGCATCATAGTTTTTCCAAAACTAAAAATAAAAAATACTAACTTGAAATCTTTTTAAAAATTAAGTTTTTAGGTATTTTAAAATTAGGAATAAAAATTAGGTTTTTTTAAGGATTTTTCTTAGTAAAAATAAATTGGTAAAAAAACATAAACTTGGGTCAATTTTAAAATTATATATAAAAAAAAAAATTAACCTGCCAAATATTTTCTAAAAAAATGAATTATATTGATTTGATCCCGACTAGCGGATATATAGGCATCTTCGAAGCAATCGCATAAAAAATATTTTTTTTTCTCTTTTCTTAAAAATTCATAATAAAAAATAATAAAAAATTTATTTTATTTATATTATGTATACCTTTACATATCTTAGTATTTTTTTTAAAAAATATAAAAATAAAGCCCATTAATTGTTTTTTTTTTTTTTTACATGGTGACTTAGTCTTAATAGATTGGCCCGTAAACTTAATTTTTTTTGTTATTAGGCTTAATATGGATTAAATTAAGAAAAATCGAAATAGGGCTCAAAATATAATATCCTAATAAGTAGTAAAGTAACAATCCCAACTTACTTATAGTAGTGCTCACTCTAATAGGTTTGTACCATCAACGTTTTGCTCATTTGAGAATCCTATGTATACTAAAATCTAGATTTAGCTTTTGTGTTAGGGTATTATCTAACTCTTTATATTATTATTCAACTTGGTTAAAATAATATTTATGAAGTTATATACATAATATATATATTTAAAGTATATTATTCATATACAATGAAATATTAGTTATATTTATATATGCACTTAATTATTATAGTTTTATTATATAAGTTATATTAAATTAGTTAATTTAATGATATACATAGTTATACCATAACTTATAATGTATTGTTTCGATTTTATCGAAATGTATCTTTAATTCGTTAAATTACGTTTCAATTATAAAAAAGTCATTGTAGTATGATAATTTTCATAATATTATAGAGATCCTTATTTTATTATCTAGAATCATCCAATTTTAATAAAATTAGTATTTTGGGTTCATATGAGTTTAATGATACGTAATACGAGTTCTATTTTAAATGATAATTGCTAAATGATATTTTTAATTCTATTATACATGTAAATCCATATAATAGGCAATTATCACCTTATTTCCTTGTTGTTTAGATATAACATATTTTACGTAATTTCCTAATATAGCATAATAAAATAGGTATTATCTAGACTTAGCACGTGTATATCATAACATGAATCATATAATGCTATGAAATATAACAAAAATAATGTACAATCAAGTCTGACTTGAATGAAAATAATTATAGTTTAATCAAATAATTAACATATTTTAGCCTAATATTGTTAAAAACATGTCATGGTTAGTAAATTAAGCCATTTAATCAGGAAAATTCATAGTAAATAGCTAATATTACCAAATAAATTCACAAAAATTTCTATAACCTTTGAAAAATATAGGGAATTCAACCAACAACTTGTTTCATGCAATCGGATTTATTGCTTATATATGCAAAATTACATTTTGACCCTAAATTACAATTAATTAAGAAAATAATATCATTTTTATACAAAATAATTTCTAACCTATCCTAACACTATTACAAGTGTCTAGAATTCATTAGATGTTAATTTCATCAATTATTTTTAGAAAAATCCATCTATTTCAGAAAATGCCCTTTTTAGCCACTTTTAGGGTCAAAATAAAATAAATATTAAACATATCTAAAATCAAAATTAGGCTACATAGTATTAAATAGATGAAATAGAGATCCTATATAAAAATTTTAAGTTCAAAACAATATTATTTAATACATTTATTTTTGAATGAAAAATTTGGATGAATAGTACATTTCTTGAGAAAGTATATAAAATTATCATAATTTTACAAAAATAAAAATACAACATGAAAACATCCTCTAAATAACCTAAAAATAATTTTTTTTTCATATGTTTCTTAATTGTTTTACTAATTTTAGAAAATTCTTGAAAAATAGGCAGAAATTTGACCTACCTATTTATTGAAGCTCCAACGATTAGATGACAGTAGCTGGGTGGGGTGGGGGTGTAGGGGGTGGTGTTATCAGCTGGCTAAGGCAAGTGGTGTCTAGTGGGGTTTTATGTTAGGTGGTGGTTTGCGTTGGGAACTAGCTTTAGTTAGGTCCCAACTTTGCTTTCCATCCCACCTATTTTTCTAAAATTTTTCCACAAATTTTCTTTAAGTAATCTAGTGTCCAAAATGTGTAAAATGTACTCAAAAGGCCTATTTATAATCGTTTGGGGCTGTTAGGATTTTTCTACATAATTAGGAGATTTTATTTTATTTTTTGTTGACTTTTCTATCACTATTTTCCCAAGAGATGGTTTCAATTCTTCATGAATTTACTTTTGATTCATCAATCTAATCAGTCCTTATATTACTATGGTGAGATATAGATGTTCTCCAAGCTTTTAGATTATGTTAAGTATTATTTTAGTGAAATTTAGCTATTTAAGGTATAATGTATTAACATTTAGTAATTTTACTAATATACGTATATATATTCTATATGTTTGGTACGTGTAATGGGTAATCATATTCATGTAATTATGTTTTACTCATGTTATTAATATTTAAGACATGCTTCTTCTTTTTTTTTTTTTATAATTTTGTGAATTTATCGCTTATTTTATATATTTATAAATTTTCTAGTTAATTTATGGATATATTTATTATATATACTGAGTATATTCATAAGTATATACATATGTTCATTTGCTATTTTTACAATATTATTTACTTTTATTATGTAAATAATTTATCTCTAGTACTTTATTATATTTCAAGGCTTGATTTTAGTAGTTTTGATGAGTTTTATACTATATTAAATAACTATACTTCTAAGATTAAAATTTGGCTTTTATAAAATTATTTTTAAAATCTAGCTGTATTGAGTCATTTCTACTAACCTTTTTTTACATAATCATAAAGTTTGAGTTTCATTAGATACGTTTTCTTGAAAACCCTAAATCTAGATACAATTGTCTTAAATATGACTTTATAGGCACATAGGGGTATGCATTTTTATAACAAGCAATTTGAAAATCTTTTCTCAAAATATGGTTTTAGTCATAAAATTGCTATCCCTTATGATTCATAGATATGTGCACAAGTAGATGTGTCAAATAGAGAATTAAAGTGCATCCTAAAAAAGACCGTTAGTACATCTAGGAAAGATTGGTCATTGAATTATTTAATTCATTAGAATAGCAAGGTTTAATCCATTAGAAGAGCAATGTTCTTTCCATCTGCTAACGCGAGAACTAAGTTGGTAAGGATCAGTTGTGATTCATCAAAAGAGCAAGGTTTTATCTTGCTTCCAACGTAATCGTGCTTTATTAAAGAAATTGAATTGAATTGAATTAGAAAAACCTCCCAAGTGAAAAAAAATGGAAATTTTCTAGGGGAAGAATGTATGTGACATGCATTTGCTTTAAATTATGATGCCCAAGGAGATGAAAAAGGGGAGTGTGTAAATTTTAGCTAAGTATACAAAGTGTAGGTAACTCTCTCTTAGTTGGTTGATGTTATAGTTGATTTCAAGTTTTTAAATCTTGGTTTAAATGACATGATAAAACTTTATTTTACGTAAATTAACTATTGAACTCTAGTATTTTATTGTTACTAGTGTATTTCAATTGTGGTTAAGTAAATTGTGTGTGTAAAAGTTGTTGGAAGTTTGTTTACTCTTTAAATGCAAATTGACAAGAGAACCATATCTCAATAGATGTTGTGCAATTCATAATTGGTTTTTCATTAACAATGTAAGGTGTATTGTGATTCTTGTCCTTATTTGTTTTTTAACTATATATATATATATATATTTGCTTGAGGATAAGGAAGAGCTCAAGTTGGGGATGGTGATGAGTGTATATTTTTCACACATTTTCAATAATAAATCCTATAAAGCACTTTCATGTATTTATTATAATAAAATGAATAAACTACATTCAATAAGGATTAATACAATAAAATGGTGAAAATTGATTAATAATTGAGCTTAAATAGTTTATAGTGTGCTTATATATTTTTTTCTTGAATTTATACTATTTTAATGTGTATCTTTTTATATTTGTAATAGAAAAAGATATACAGAAAAAAGCCATACACGCAAATTATTACAAGTATGAAAGTGTACGGAAAGCGAAATCTGGAATCAAGCTTGCACGAACATGTCAAATTTAATCAGTCACGTGAAGGACCCTCA
The DNA here is from genome assembly GCA_024138015.1 of Lumnitzera littorea. Lineage (NCBI taxonomy): Eukaryota > Viridiplantae > Streptophyta > Magnoliopsida > Myrtales > Combretaceae > Lumnitzera > Lumnitzera littorea. Next base: position 102,469,954 of record JAMXBB010000003.1, read on the forward strand.
AGGCTACATTCCTCATTTCCAATTCATAAGCTTCACATACACGAAGCTTGGAAATTAACACGTGGAGAGCATCTGGTCCTCCTTTTATCCAATTGCAAAACCAACGCCTGGAAGTAAAAAATGAGGAGGCTTCTTCACGCAACATTCAAGAGGAATTTTTCAGCTGGAGACGAGAAGGCATTCGGAGACGAAGAGACAGGCAAGAAGTCAAAAGGCACGAAGGGAAAATTGGAACTGACACGAAATCGGAAATGACATCGCACACGATTAAAAGGTTTCTTGACGCGGCCATCAGAAGGAGGAAAACATGGAGAGAGCTACGAACTGGATTTTATGAAGTTCGCCAATGATTCAACCCGCATTGGAACTTCAGTTTTATTTCATTTCTTGGATGATTTTGTATACACTTTATTTTAAAAACATCCATTTTTCAGTAAAAGATATTTTCATGGCATATTTCTATTTTATCATGTGTTTCTTTAATTCAATCATATGCTAAATTACCTTTTTGTGGGAGATTGATGAAGTTAAATTGTTAATAATTCTTGTGACTTAATCATAATATAGTTAAACGCTTAAGATGCTATGATCTTGTATTTAGGGCTCAAAACACAGGCTTATAGAATGTGTTCTTGAAATAGAAAGATATTTGATGGATTATCAAGATTCATTTTTAATTAAGTAAGTATAGTTGGATGATTGTAACTATCTTTAATTAAATTGAATTTACACTTCTAGCTTATTGAGGTGTTCACCTGGCTAAAGGAATTTTGGAGGAATTAATTTAAGGCACTAGTCAATTACATATCAAGAGATAAGTAATTGTATTTTTGAATTCATGTTAAATTGAATAGAGGAGTCTAGGAATTTCATTTGGTTGGTTAATGATTTGATTATTCGGGAGATGAAATAGATTATTAACATATACAAAAACTTAAGACTTGAAATGGAAATAAATTTAGCAAATTCACAAAAATAGCCAAGTTGCTAATTATAATTAGAATTATAATTTAGTTATATTGCAATTAGTATATTTTAGTGGATTGAGTTTTCTCACTTCATTACTGATTGAATCAGTAAAAGTTCTCTTTTTGATCTTCTTCTTCTTCTTTTTTTTACCATTTCCTTATTCATATTTAATTTTGATAGTTTAGGTTAGTTTTACTTATTAATTTTTTGAGTGCTTGGATAGTAATAGATTTGACATTGTTCTAGTACTTGATTTAATCCTCATTAAAGCGATACTTTACTCACTCTTTATTACTTGATCAATGCAATATACTTGCTGGTGCCCATATTTATTTAAAAATTTCATGGATCAATTACTTGAATTGTTTAAAAAAAAAAAAAACAATTGCAAGGATGATTATTGTTTATATACATAGTGAAGATACATCTCATAAAAGATGGAGACATCACTTAATAAAAAATTGCTAAAATAGATAAGCGCTGCATAGAGGGTCTTAATTAAAATACATGTGTAGATTATCTAAATTTCACTTCCTTCGTATGGATTCTCTATCTAGGGTCTCCAGTCTATAGGCTCCATTGCAAAGGTCTTCCTTTACCCTGACTAGATCCTCCCAATTTAGGGTAAGTTTTCCTTATATTTCCCTTCAATTGGTCACTTCAAGTTTTCAGCATACTAAGTCGCTAGGCCTAAAGACCTTATGCCTAACCTTCTTGTTCTAGTATTTAGCCACCCTCTATTGGTATGTGGCAATCTTAATCTTGGCTACGCCGTGTGTCTCATCGATTGTGTTGATGTTGGTAACGAATATGGGTGAGGGGTTAGTTGATCAGTATTGTCACTTGATGTGTTTGGAAGTATGGGTGAAGCCTTCATGCAAAGATGACCATGGCAAGAGCAAATTTCTCCATTTTACTACATCTTGTCTCTAGGCCTTAGAGAATGTGACTAATCTAGTATACTGCTTTCTGTTCCCAACCACCATCCCCCCCTCCCCTCTTATGATTTGGACCAAGATAAGGGAAAGGGCTTAGCGAGTAATGGCTAAGTATAGGTGGAGTTCTTTGTTAAGAATGGTTTGGAGAAAATTGGTGGTATTGTCAGGAAGGTTTTGAGTTCTTCAAACGCTTATTAGCAATCTAGTGTTTGTTGGAATTTAGTTAGGTTTTTTAATAATTTAAAGAATTTGGAGCACCTATCAGTGCTTCTAGAGATAAATCTATTTAAAATGGTGATGAGCCCTATTAGCTGTTGTACTTCCTTAATCTTGGAAGGTGGGTTCATCTTTAAGATTGCATCAATTTTTTCAAGATTAGCTTTGATCCTTCTCTAGATGACAATGTATCCTAAAAGCTTCCCTAAGTGGCCCGAAACATATATTTATGGGGGTTTAGTTCATTTGATACTTTCTTAAAGTGTTGAATGCCTCTTCAACGTTGCTGATATGATCTCCTTTTGTTTCTCTTTTGATGATCTTGTCATTGACAAAAACTTTTGTGTTGTTGCCAAGTTGTGATTTCATCCTCTAGTAAGTAGCGCTAGCATTTTGTAAGCTGAAGGGAATAACTTGGTAGCAATGATGGGTTAGTTTTGAAGCCAATTAAGCCGTGTTTGTATGACTTTAGGGGGAAATCTTCCAATTTTGACCTCATCTAGTCATATGATTGCTTAATAAGTATGTTGACTGAGATTTCAATGTTGATCATGATTTTCCTAACATTGAACCTAACGATGCCTACACCAATTACTAACATGGGGGAATTTGACTAGTTGAGGTCTCCTTCGAAAAATGAGATGGTGGTGTCAATTCTTGGTTTCTTTCCTCTTACACTTAGGACTTGGTGTTTGGCGTTTAGGTTTAGTAAACTAAAGAAGCTTACCGTGCTACTTATGTTGGGTCCCCCCTACAATGAAGTTGATTTCCTCATTGGGGTGGTTTCTTTAAGGAATCTCATTGTCTTTAATTGCTTCCTCTTATTGATTGTAGTTTTGACCTTGTGCTTTTTTATTTTTGTTAGTTTGGCATTGTTGAATAGGTCATTAGGTGTTGCAAGTATCATTGATGAATTCTTAGAAGAAGCATCAAATGGAGTTCGTTGTGGTTTAGCATTGGTTGGTTTGTGGCTTGGTGCTTTATGGTAGTATTCGTATGTACCTGGCTTACCTCAAGTGTTCTTTAATTTTGGTGTTTGAGAGAGCACTCCTAACCTCTGTACATCCATAAATACAACACTTGGTGGTTTTATTAAGGATGTGTAAGAATGGAAAGCGTGAGATGGGTGCTTCTTTTCATCTTTGCCTCTCCCTCTTTTGGATTGCCTTTTATCATCTAGGAAGTTGAATCATTCTTGAGTAGGGAGGTAGTGCTAGTCTTTGATACTCTTAATGTGGCAAAAGTCTATTTTGTGTGGTGCTCTAATTGCGTCTTCTTGGTTGATGAATTTTTCAGCTTTTGCCATGAAATCCTCATAATCAATGGGTTTTTTTAGCATGAAGCATTTGAAGAAGTCTTTTTTAATGTCTAGGCCATGTATGGTTGCGTGAAGGGCTACAGCTTTATCCAAGTTTGCTACTTGTAGCATTAGTTTATTGAACTATTTGATATAAGTTCGTAAAGGTTCATTCCTATTCTGGTGAACTATTTAGAGCATTGAGAAGTCCTTTTGGGGCATCTTTCTAATCATGAAGTGTTTTTGGAATTGAGTTGTTAGCTAGTCGAAGGATGAGATAGAACTATCTTTGATTGTATTGTAATAAAGTAGGGTGACATTCGTTAATGTATTGGGGAAAGCTTTACACACAACTACATCAGTGAAACCCTAAAGACCTGTTGTTGTTTTATAGTAGATGAGGTTGTCCATTAGGTTCTTAATTCCACCATAGAATCTCAGTATCGGGAGCCTCATTTTGGGTAGCAATACTTCTTTTGCAATAGTTTGTCAGTATGACCTTTAACTATAGACAATTTTAGAGCATTGCATTGTTGGGCTAATGAACAATTCTGCTTTGTCTTTTTCACTTCTAATAGTTTTTGGATGCATTCATCTAGTTGGTCTACATCTATGTCTTCTTTCCTTTTAGGACGACATGGCATGGGTTCAAGTCAGCAGCATTGTTTGGGCATACTCCAGAATCGTAAGGTCTAATTTTGCATGTGAATGTTTTCAGTGGTTGTTTATTTGAAGCTGGTAGGTGCTGTCATTCAATAAGACAAATTGTGAGCTTTTCTTACACCCGTACATCATAGTGTTGTTGTTTAGTTTGTAGGTGATGGCTTCTTTGCAAGGAATTAGTAAAGGAGTCTTCTAGTAGGGGCATATTAAGATCAATGTTTGCTTACCTCAACTTTTCTTCTAGTTTGATGATTCTTTTTCTGTATTGTTGTTTTTAGGTGATTAGGTTTTTTAGTTGTTTCTTCATCTCTAGGAATTTATGGGGATTAATGGTTTAGAGTTCTCAAGGTTCCTGAAGCTACTAGTTATTGTGATTTTGTTAAGCATCAATGTTTATATTGGTGTCATAAGTGGTTACCTTAAGCTTTCTGCCATCAGTAGTTTTGCTTGTTTGGGAATTAGATTTGGTGTTTTCACCATATGTTGCCATGGGGATTGGTGGATTCTTGAACAAAAAGCACCAATTGTTGGAGGTGATTTTTCCCCAGGTTTGTAGTTGGGCTTGACATCTTAGAGCTTGAGCATTAGGTCATTAAGCTTCAATTCACAAGGATCAAAACTTGGAAAAACATGTTGAAGCCCCATCCGATGCTCAAGTCAATATGTAAGAATGGAGTATAATAAATTGGATCTAGCGAATTTACCTTTCATTTGAGAATTTCTTCCCTATTTATAGGCAATAGAAGGGATTGTTGTTGAGGAAAGTATTTGATAAGCCATGCTTAATATAAGTTATTCCAATTAGGAAAGTGGAACTCGATAAATTAGGAAAGCACATATAGGTTGGTAAGCACCTTTTTAGATAAGCAGATCATGATGTGTTGCTGAAGGATTTTGTCAAGTATTCCCTTCATTGAAGCTCCAATATCTATTTAAGCTTATCTAAATAGATGAAATGCGTTTGGAAATTGCTAAAGATGGTTGGAAATTTTTCGTAGCAAGTTATGGAGGTTTGAAGTTACTAAATCAAAAGTAATTTTCATTAGAAGAGATACCTCCTACGTGGATTCAATGAAGGAAAAAATTAAAAAAAAAATCTCCCATTTGGCAATTTAACCTTATAAGTACTCCCAACAACTAGAATATGACAATTTTAGCAAATTGAGACTAGACTAAATAGAGAAAAAAATTCTAGGAAATAAAAAAATTTAGAATAATTATACAAAAATAGAGCTAAAACCATGCTAGGGTAGTTCCCGAACCCCTTAACATTCTGTTGTGGAACCCTACCATCCCCAAGTAGTCCACCTACTGCCCAGGCCATTCGATAACCTCTCATCTACTGCTGGCCACTAGAGTTTCGTTTAACTGAAAAGTTAAAATTTTGCCTTGCTTTCAATTATTTTTAAAAAAATAGTAAAACAACTAGAAAAAAATTTAAAAAATTTATGTTAAGATTATTTTAGATATGCTATTGTGTGATATTTTTATTTTTGTAAAATTTTGAATATTTAATATAATTGTTTAAGAAAATTATTATTCATCCGAATTTTTACTTTCAAAATAAATGTATCAAGTGATATTGTTTCTAGCTCAAAATTTTTGTGTAAAATATACATGATATATAGATAATTTCTATGTAGCCTAATTTTTTATTTTAGTATTTTTAATATTTGTTGTATTTTTTTACTTGAAAATAATTAGAAATTATGGTGAAAATGTGAAATAAAAAGGTTTTATGAATTAATTGATGAAATTGATCTATACTAACTTCTAGTGTTATAATGATGATAGGATAAAATTGTGAATTCGATTATATAAGCTGTAAATTAATAACACATAACTAAGTGATTATTGAATTCTCCATATTTTTAGGAGTCTATAGAAAATTTTAGGAAAATATTTGGTGACCCGAGTTATTTATTACAAATTTATGTAATAAAATAGCCTAAATTACTAACCATAACGTATTTTTAATAATAATTGGCTCAAATACGATAAATATTGAAATTAAAACTACACATATACATCTTGGTTAGATTTGATGAAAAGTGAATTTTTAATATATTTAATGATATTTTGATGACTAGGATATGTTATATGTGTATTAGGGTTAAATAATACCTATATTATAAAGTTACGTTGACAAATTATATAAAATACGTATAATACGATAATATTTATTTAAATATGTACAGCTATGTTAGAAGTTCGAGCTACCTGTTAGAAGTCTTCATTAGAAATGGGACTTGTAATATTTATCGTTAGATCTATACAAACTCAACGATACTATTTTTACTAAAATCAAATAATCTTAAGTAATATAATTTATATCTCTATAATATTATGAGAACTTACGTACTAGAATAACCCCTATCATAATTGAAACATGATTTAACTAATTAAATGTACATTCTAATACGATCAAAACGATATATTATACGTAATAGTATAATTACGTATATTATTAATAGTTAATAACTTAACTTGACCTATAGAATAAAACTATATATTATTATATAAGGAAAATGATAATATAATTATATATATAACTGTTTTCGATAAAACCCTAATAATTTTGTAATTATTATGAAAACTAAATTTTAGGTTTTATGTGTATAGGATCCCTTAATAATCAGACCATAAATAATCCGAGTCTCCTGTAGTGAGCATCTGAGCAAATAAGTTAAGATCGTCGCTTTATTGCTTGTTGAGATATTGTATTAGAGTATCTAGAGGCTTAAGAGTACTTCTGTTTATGAATATAACTAGTTGTCTGTGCACATACCATGCGTATGTTTGGTATTCAGTTGTAATTGTAATAGGAGTTGAACTCCTTAGAGTACTATTTTACATGATTGCATCGTTTTTGTATTTTGTGAACTTGTTTGGTTACTCTTAATTACAACTAATAATAAGTCAACTACAACAAAATTGGACATGCATAACAACCGTTAGAGAAAACGATTAAGAGTGTCAGGCCAAATATCGACTCCCTTCAATGTTGATAGCTAAAATGGTTCTTTCCTCATCCTTAGTTGAACTAAGTGAAAAGCGAGGAGGTTACGGCAAAGGTGGAGGCTATGGTTCGAAGGTGGTTACAGGAGTAGGGTGTTCTTTATTACACAAGCTTGTGTTCTCTATTACCAAAGCCCGAGTTTGGTCTGATTTGAGTCATGATGAAACTCCTTAATCCAAGTTGGAGTGAATGTAATTTCTCTAACCTCATAATAGACTGGATAATATTGTGTGATGTTTCAAGTTTAATAACCTTGCTTGTGACTGTTTGATACTCTTCTGACTTCATCCTACTTATTAAGCTAGTTGTGCTTACATCCTTATAAACTTTTTTGTAGGAATTGAGTGAGACCAAGATGTTTAGATACCATCACCCCTAAGTTAATGTACTATTACCTGGAGAAGTGAGGAATGGAGAATCTACTAAATCTAGGTTTTTAGACTTTTCTTTTGAGTTTTGAGGAAACTAATTAAGAATTCCTTAAGATGCCCACTAGTTTCTTATTTTATTATAATTAGACTTGAAACCTATGGCTTTTGGTAAACCTTAAATATAAATTATAACTCTAGATGTGAAATATTTATGTAAGTACTATCGTATTATAAGACAATAAGGTGTATAGACCAAGTATCTTTGTAAAGCTATGATAATAGGGTGTATAGACCAAGTACCTTTGTAAAGCTATGCTACATATTTGATTATTCATAAGTATCAGAATAGATACTTTAAGCTAGTTGAGTCGTGTATACCTTGTGTAAATTATGTCTATAATAGTAACTGTGAGGTCAACTTCTATCTTAGGTTAGTTTACATGACAGGACTATTATGACTTCTCCTGTTTGGGGCATGATGATTCTGAGTTGGTATTAGAGCATGGTTTTAAAAGAACCAAGCTTTGAAGTATCTAAGTAAAATAAGTAGACTATAGGATCATTGAGAGTAGGGTTGATAATGAATATTAAAAACTTAGATTCATAGGATTATATACATACATATATATATATATAGCTTATATATGTAAAACGGGTTATAAACTAACTTTAACTTATTATTTCGAATTCGTAGGAATGGTTTATTACATGTATGGTAGAATTTTGAATAGGAAGAGGATGAGACACCTATCGAGTATAGGATTTGGATGTAGAAGTTGTTACTAGATATGATTGATTGGAGGATATTTTATACTATTGATAAGATTATCGAAAATTATAAGTGTAGGATGTCTTTTAATATGCAAGATGATTAGAGGATAATAAGGAATGAGTTAAGTCCTACGTATAATGAATATATTGTTATATTTGCCTATGATAAGAAGTGTTTTCAAGAAAATGGAGTTTTATTTGTAATGATCCCTATATTGTACTTTCTAGCTTTAATGGAGGCATAAAAGGATTACCCTCTAGATTTTGATCATGTACCTCCAAGTGATCCACATATTCCTAGAAACTATCCCTCTGGTTTGGTTGATTAGTTTTCCAAATACCTTCTAGATAAAACTACAGGTATAGAAGTATCATTGCAACCTTAAGAGCCTGAACCCTCTATGATACCATCTTAAGAAGCTTAGCCAAATGTAGGGTTGGATAATGATGATGATCTTGAGGAAGATTTGGAAGAAGAGGAGGTTGAAGCAGCAGATGGAGCATAGGACAGTAAGAGTGAGGTGTATGAAGTAGAGGGTATACTAGATACCCCTGTAGTAGTAGAGATTATCTTAGGATCTAAAGAGATTGGGATGGAAGATTGGTTTTGCCTTAGAAGATGTAGCAACTTCAAATAGTGCAAATAACTAAAAGTTAAGGAGAGAGTAGGATGACAAGTCTAGGGCTTTGATATCACTTGACCTAATTATTTTGATATATCTAGGTCCCCCTAGTAACTTTCGATGTACTTTTGACTTTGTTAATATAACGTATGTACTTTTGGATGTTGTGGTTACTAAATATGTAAATGATATAAATAGGTAATTAGATATGTAATATGATGTTGTAAATAAAGTGATGTGATCTTTTGAATGAAAATTTTTGATTATCTTATGAACTATTGTAAAGTAACTGTCCTTATTTTTCAGTATCTGTATGAGATATCACCATGAATATGATATAATGTTACAGGTGAAACTCGATGAGCCCATGATGCATAGATATGTTTGAACACACATGAGTATGTAATAAATGGTGAGTGAATATATCATTACTTATACAGGAATGAAGTATTACAAGTCTTATGATGATTGAAATCCTTGATGAGGAAATCTGTAGTTGTGTATTGCTAATGCAGAGAATAATTAATCTGTATGTGAATATGAATTGCTCAGGTTAGATATTAACTTCAGGTACACATATTGTGAGTGTATGATTAATAATTAGTGAATTGTGAATTTGATTATGGCAGAGGAAGCAAATAGAAACGAAAATGGAAATAACCGACCTGAAGGAGAAGTACTACCTCTTAACCTTCCTAATCCACTGGAACCACTTAGAAATGATATACCATCACCTGCTCCAAACATGATAGACTCAACTTAGTTTGGACATATGTTGTCTAATATGAATACCATGATCTAATAGCAAGGAGGTTTAATCCAATGTTTAATCACAGGGGGAAATGCGTTGAACCAAAGGCCAGTAGATGTTGAACCCAAAGCAATTCGACCCCAAGATGCAAGTTGACTTCTCAAGTTTATGAAATTGAATTGGTATTTTGAAGGTAAAATGGATAAGCCTACCTTAGTTGATGATTGGTTAGTTTAGATTAAGCATAGTTTTGAGGCATTTAAGATTCTTGAAAATAAAAAAGTTTCTTATGGTACTTTTTTGCTAAAGATAGGAACGCAAGTCTAGTAGGACTTGATAGCAAAAACAATGCCTGGCCCCATTATATGGAAAATATTTCGAGAGGCATTTAAGAGAGAATATTTCCCTATTAGTGTGCAAAATCAGATGACCCAACAATTAATGGAAATCAAGAAGGGCATTATGAGTGTGACATAATACGAGAATGAATTCAACAAGTTATTGCAATATGTACTTGAGTCATACAAGAATAATCAAGAGCTAAAAAAGGATCTTTTTCTTAATGGCTTTGACACAACAATGTGATGCAAGTTAATGGATTATGGATTCACCACTTATCAACAAATAATGGATAAGGTACGTCAGTTGTAGAATAATCGACTGGCCATGCAAAATGAGTGGAGTAAAAAGTTGAGAAGAGTAAATCAATATAGGTTTGTTTTCAAGAGAATATTTTCAGGTGTCAATAATAATTCGAGCCAGAAAGGAAATAAACTAGCTACTATAAATAGGGTTGGATTTAGTTTCTATGATGAGGTAGGAAATATGAGATGCTAAAAGTGTGGAGTGTAGTATTTCCCCAAGCAATGCCCTCAGTTAAGGGCCAAGGGCTTTCTGTATGGTGATTCGAATCATATATCAATGGAGTGTCTAAAGATGAAAACAGTAAAGTGCTATAAGTGTGGAATGATAGGACACTTCTCCAGATATTGTGGTTATGCCGGACAAAGGAGTAAGAAATCTGGAGGAGTAAAGACAATAGCTGTAATAGCTGAGGTGTTTGCAATCGAAGGTACAGAAGATGATACTGAAGATTTTGATGAGTGGATGGAAAAATACTTTCATGATGACTTGGATGATAAAATGGATATTGATGGAACTAATCAATGATTAGTAACAGGTATGTGAACTAACTTATAACTCTACTTACCTATGTATTGATTGTGAATCTTGTATACATCAATAGTGTTAAGAAATGTGAAGATATGTAACTTAAGTATAGTACTAAAGAGATAGATAACTATAGTAATAATAATTGTTTTAGGAAACATACTTGTGAATGGATGAATTACTTATGCATTGTTTGATATTGGAGAGTCACATTTGTTTAGTAGTTAGGAGTTTCTTTCGAGAAATGGGATTAAGATGAGTGAAATTAAATCAACCTATAGAATAAGAACATCTATAGGAGAACAAGTGTTAATACGAGAAATAGTAGATAATAGATAATTGCAAATCTAATGACAAGAATTCCCGATAAAACTCATAGCATTATTGATTAAGGGACATGACGTTATTATGGGAATAGATTAGTTGTCAAAACGAAGAGCTAAAGTAGATTGTCAAAATAAGAACATAATCTCAAATGAGGGTAAAGTCATATTTCAAGGAAAAACGGGTGAACGAAGTCTAAGATTATCAATTGTTGAAGTAATTGAAGAAGTGAATGAAATTACTGAAGAATGGCAATTATGTTGGATATTTGCTATAGAAGGAAATAAGGAAACCCTGAAAATATTAGAAATATCGGTAGTAAGTGAATTTCTTGACATCTTTCTAGAAGAATCACTTAGATTAACACTACAGTAGGAGTTAGATTTTTTTGTAAAGTCGGTGCTAGGAACCAAACCCATATTAAAAGCTCTATACCAAATGTTACTGATAGAACTTTAGGAGTTAAAGAAGCAATTTCAGGAGTTAAAGAAGCAACTTTAATAGCTACTGGACAAAGGATTTGTATGACCCAGTATGTCTCCTTAGGAAGCGCTAGTGTTATTCATGAAAAAAAAAGATGGAATCATGAGATTGTGTATTGATTATTGGGAGAAATAAAGTAACTATTAGAGATAGATATCCATTACCCAAGATTAATGATTTGTTGATCAATTGCATGGTGCCACTGTATTTTCATGAATTGATTTAATATCTGTATACCATCAGTTACAAATTAAGTTAGAGGATGTACCAAAGATAGCTTTTCAAACTAGGGATATTACAAGTTCCTAGTAATACCTTTTGGTTTGACGAATGCGTTGACTGTGTTTATGGATTTAATGAATTGGATCTATCAACTTTACTTGGATAAATTTGTTATGGTATTCATTGATGATATTTTAATTTATTCTAAGAATAAGGAGGATCATGTTGATCATCTATGTTTGGCTTTGCAAAAGTTAAAAGACACTAAACTATATGCTAAATTGAGTAAGTGTGAATTTTGGCTGGATATAATATCATTCTTGGGACATATAGTGTTAGGCGAAGGAATTTCAATTGATCCTAAAAAGGTTAAAGTAGTATCTGAATGGAAACAGCCTACTACTGTAATGGAAATAAGAAGTTTTCTTGGCATGGTGGGATATTATAGGTGATTTATACAAGATTTTTCCAAAATCGCTAAGTCTTTAACTCGACTGACACAAAAGGAGGTTAAGTTTGAATGGAGTGACAAATGTGAACAAAGTTTCCAAGAATTGAAGGATTGTTTAATTTCAACACTAGTACTTGTTTTACCAGATCTAAGTAAATCTTATTGTATATATAATGATACTTCCAAGAATAGATCAGGATGTGTATTGATACAGGATAGAAAAGTGATAGCATATGCATTTAGGCAACTAAGACCTCATGAGAAGAACTATCTGACTCATGATTTAGAATTAGTAGGTTAATATTTACCTTGAAGATCTGGAGGCATTATTTATATGGACAACATTATGAGATATATATAGATCATAAAAGTTTAAGGTATTTATTTACTTAGAAAGAGTTGAACTTAAGATAAAACGTTGGTCGGAACTAATTAAAGATTATGATTTGACCATAAACTATCATCTTAACAAAGCCAATGTTATAGTAGACGTGTTGAGACGCAAGAACTATGAAGAAGTGGCCTCGTTACTTACAACTTAACGTAAATTGATTAAGGAATTTGAAAAGTTAGAAATTGAATTCAGATGGTGTGAAAATGAGGCACAATTGATTAGTTTAGTAATATAACCAACCTTGATAAAAAGAATTAGGCTTCAACAAGATGGAGACCAAAGATTAAAAGAAATCAAGGAAAAGTTGAATACAAGTGATATACTTGACTTCAAAATTGATGTTGAAGGTGTGTTAAGATATAAGAATAGAGTCTGTGTGCCTAGTGATTCAAAGTTGAGGAATGAAATAATGATTGAAGCACATGATACGGGTTACACATTGCATCCTAGTGGGAAAAAGATGTACTGTGATTTGAAATCATTATTTTGGTAGAAAGGCATGGAAAAAGATGTGGCACAATATGTTGTTAAGTGTAGTACATGCTAAAAAGTGAAAGCAGAACATCAACGACTCAATGGTTTACTACAACCACTAGAAATATCTCAATGGAAGTTGGATCGTATTACAATGGATTTTGTAATAAGACTCTCGAGGATGAGATCAAATCACAATTCAATTTGGGCTGTGGTAGACAGGTTGACAAAGTGTGCTTATTTCTTATCTTATCAAATTGGTGATTCAATGGAAAAGTTGGCACGACTGTTTATTAGAGAGATCATTAGACTATTGTATCAATCTTTAGGAACTAAACTTCAATTTAGTATAGCTTATCATCTCTAGATAGATGAACAGTCAGAAAGAGTTATTCAAATACTTGAAGATATGTTGAGAGGTTGTATTTTGGACTTTAGTGGTGGCTGGGATTAGTATTTGCCTTTGGTAGAATTGCTTATAACAATAGTTATCAAGCAATGATTCAAATGGCACCATATGAAACTTTGTATGGAAGAAAATGTTGATTACTACTGTATTAGGAAAATGATGAATACACAATGGTAGGACCTAATATGATTGGATAGTTGAATGATAAAGTTAAGATAATATGACAAATGATGGAAGCAGTGAAAGATTGATACAAAAGTTAGGTAGATTTGAAAAGAAAACCTATAGAATTTGCAATAAGAGATCATGTGTTTATAAAGATAAGTCCATTTAAAGGGTTTAAGCGTTTCAGTACTATAGGAAAGTTAAGTCTCAAATATATCGACCGTTTTGAAGTTCTAAAAAGAATAAAAAATGTTGCGTATCAAATTGCTTTACTACTAGGTTTAGCTAGATATCATGATGTATTTCATGTGTCGATATTACGAAAGTTTGTGAAGAACATAGATACAATCATAGAGTTGAAACTAGTGGACTTACAAGAGGATTATACAGTTGAAGAAAAGTTGATCAAGATCTTAGAAAATCAAATTCAAAAGTTAAGGAATCGAGAAGTAGAGTACATGAAAGTTCAATGGGGTAGCGGTCCAGTGGTAGAGCTAACTTAGGAATCAAAGTCAGCAATGCAAAATCGCTTCTCGAAGCTCTTTAAAGAAAAAGGTAAGAAATAGGTCTTTTATCAAAAAATAAGTAATTATTATGTTAGAATTAAAGTTTTAAGAACAAAACTTTCTTAAAGGGGTTAGAAATAGGAGTCTTTAAAATTGTGTTTAGGATAACTACGCGTGGATTTAGGGCTTTTGGAGAAAAGTTATCCAATTGAGCTCTAACTTTACAACTAAGATAAAAAAGTTAGTTGAAGTGGTCTAATGAAGTCAGATTTTGAAAATAATAACCCAAAATCTCAATTTTGCCCTTAAAAGTAGGATTATTTAATATAATATAAATGTGATCGAAACCCCTAAATTGAGCTCGAAATACAACGAGGACTTAGCAATAAGTTAATTAAGATATAAAATAAGATAATATAATATAATTTAATATATGAACATGCACATATTTTTATGAGTATATCCGGTATAAATAATAATTATACCTATAAATTAACTCAAAACTACTTAATTATATATAATATGTATTGAATTCATGGAAATAAGTAAAAAATATATCTTAAAAATAAAAGATATGTTAGAAACATAATTATACAAGTATAGTTATATGTTACATGTGATATACATATAAGATATATACTCGTATATTAATAAAATAACTAAATAATAATATAATATATATAATATTAATATTTAATCAAAATATCTATTTAAGCTTATCTAAATGGCTGAAACACAACTGGAAATTGTTGGAGATGGTTAGAAATTTTCCATGGTAAGCTATAGATGTCTAAAGTTGCTGAATCAAAAGCAATTTTCATAGGAAGAAACACCTCCTACTTGGATTTAATGAAGAAAAAAATTAAAAAAAAAAAAATCCCAACAACCTTATAAATACTCCCAATAACCAGAATCTTATAGTTTTAGCAAATCGAGACTATAATAAATAGAGAGAAAAATTTTGGCAAATAAAAAAAGAATTAGAAAAATTATACAAAAACAAAGCTGGAATTGTGCTAAGATAGTTCCCCAACCCTTGACATTATGCTATGGAACCCTACCGTCCCCAAGTAGTCCACCCATTGCTAAGGCTGTCCAACAACCCCTCATTCATCGCCGGTTACTGATGTTCCAATGAACTGAAAGGTCAAAATTTTACTATGTTTTTCAATTATTTAAAAAAAATAGTAAATCCACCCAAAAAAATTAAAAAAATTTATGTTAGGATTATTTTAGATGTGCTATCATGTGATATTTTTATTTTTGTAAAATTTTAAATATTTAATATACTTGTTTAAGAAAGTTATTATTCATCCGAATTTTGACTTTCAGAATAAATGTATCAAGTGATGTTGTTTTTAGCTCAAAATTTTTGTATAAAATATATATGACATATAGATAATTTCTATGTAGCCTAATTTTTTATTTTATTATTTTTAATATTTATTGCATTTTTCGACCTAAAAATAGCTAGAAATTATGGTTAAAATGTGAAATAGAAAGGTTTTATGAAATTAATTGATGAAATTGACTTATACTGACTTTTAGTGATTATAATGATGATAGGATACATTGGAATTAATTTTGTGTAAAAAGGATAATATTTAGGTAATTAAGTATAATTTAAAGGTAAAATTGTAAATTCGAGTACATAAGCTATAAATTAATAACATGAAACTAAGTGATTGTTGAATTCCCTATATTTTTAAGAGTCTATAGAAAATTTCAAGAAATTATTTAGTAACCCAAGCTATCTATTATAAATTTACGTAATAAAATAGCTTAAATTACGAATCGAGATGTATTTTTAGTAACAATAGACTAAAATATGATAAATATTGAAATTAAAACTACATATATACATCCTAGTTAGATTTGATGAAAAGTGAATTTTTAATATATTTAATGATATTTTGATGACCATGATATATTATATGTGTATTAGGGTTAAATAATACCTATATTATAAAGTTATGTTGACAAATTATATAAAATATAGTTTAATTATATAAAATACATATTATACGATAATATTTATTTAGATACATATAGTTATGTTAGAAGTTCGAGTTACCCATTAGAAGTTATTTCTAGAAATAGGATTCGTAATACGTATCGTTAGGTCTGTACGAATTTAACAATACTATTTTTAGTAAAATTGGACAATTTTAAATAATATAACTTATATCTCTATAATATTATGAGAATTTATGTACTATGATAACTCTACCGTAATTGAAATGTGATTTAACTGATTAAAAGTATAATCTGATATGATTGAAGCAATATATTATACATAATAGTATAATTACGTATATTATTAATAATTAATAATTTAACTTGACCTATAGGATAAAACTATATATTATTATATAAGGAAAATGATAATACACCCTAATGCTTCTGTAATTATTACGAAAACTAAATTTTGGGTTTTACGTATATAAGATCTCCCAATGATTAAACCATAGATGATCCCAATCTCCTTTGGTGAGCATCTAAGTAGGTAAGTTAAGATCGTAGCTTTGCCACTTGTCGAGATAGTGTATTAGAGTGTCTAGAGGCTTAAGAGTACTTTTGTTTGTGAATGTAACTAGTTGTTCGTGCGCATATCATGCATGTATTTAGTATTTAGTTGTAATGGGAGTTGAACTCCTTGGTATGCTATTTTACATGATTACATTGTTTTTTTATTGTATGAACTTATTTGGTCACTCTTAATTACAACTAATAATGATTTGACTATAATGAATTTGGATTTGCATAATAACCGTTATGGGAAATGATTAGGAGTATCAGGCTAAATACCGACTCTTTTTTATGAGGATAGCTAAAATGGTTATTTTCTCATTCTTAGTTGAACTAAGTGACAGATAAAGAGGTTGCAGTAAGGGTGAGGGTTGTAGTTCGAAGGTGGTTATGAGAGGAAGGTATTCTCTATTGCACAAGTCCGGGTTTGGTCTGATTTGAGTCACAATGAAACTCTTCAATCCGGGTTGAAGTGAATGTAATTTCTCTAACCTTATAATAAACCAGATAACATTATGTGATGTTTTAAGTGATTAATTACATTACATTTCATTTCATCATAATTAATAACCTTGATTGTGATTGTTTGGTATTCTTCTGACTCTATCCTACTTATTGAGCTGGTAGTTGTCACATCCTCATAGACTTTTTTTCAGATACCGAGTAAAGACCAAGATATTCAGATACCACCACCCTTAGGTTAGTATGTTGTTGACTGGAGAGGTGAAGAATGATGAATTTATTGAATTTGGGTTTTTGGATTTTTCTTTTAAGTTTTGAGAAAACTAATTAGGAATTCTTTAAGATACTCACTAGTTTCCTATCTTATTGTAATTAGACTTCAAACCTATAGCTTTTGGTAAATTCTAAATGTAAATTATAACTTTAGTTGTGAAATATTTATGTAAGTACTGTTGTATTATAAGACAACAAGGTGTATAGAACATGTATTTTGTAAAGTTATACCGCATGTTTGATTATTCATAGGTATTTGAATGGATGCTTTAAGTTGGTTGAGTCGTGTGTGTTTTATGTGAACTATATCTACAATAGTAGCTGTGAAGTTAACTTCTATAGGTTAGTTTGCACGGCGGAATTGTTATGACTTCACTTCTTTGGAGGTGTGACAATATAATATAATTATTTGTTATCATTACGTCACAATTAAAGACAACTGCAAAAGCATGCAGTTTGAGGACCAAATTTAGAATTATATTGAAATTTATTTTGTAATATATACATATAATATGTATATTCTCATTTTATAATTATTCTTTTTTGAACTTATTAAAGGAACAAAGGTTTAGGCCCCTCTTGGAAAAAAAAAATTCATTATGTAATACACGCCATGTGTTATGTATAATAGCATATAAATATTGATAAGATATTAATACATATAATAATTATATAGGTAGTTTGTAAATCAATTACCACATATGATTTACATCCGTGACATATAGTAACATCCTATCAGCATTTACATACCACATGTATATTATACATAGTATTTAATATCCATTGAATACTTTTTTTCACTTAGCCTCACCTGCTCACAATAATCTTTACCAATAAATACTAAGACACTTTTAGTCTCTTTTGTTTTAAAAAGTTTATGTTAATTACAGTATATTGTAAAATTTATATATGTTTATATTTAGTCTTTGTGCCTTTAGCTCTTTATACTTAAAATGAGGTATCTAGACTCCCTAATCTTTGAAAGCATACTTTTAAATCTCTCTATTACTGTTTTGCACTTGATAAAATTATAAACAAAGAATGGAAGTTTTTTTTTTTTATTTACACAATATTTTTAGTTATCATATTCATTGGAAAAATAGAATAATAAGGTGTATAAACATGTTATTTTTTTAAAATCTAAAGATCTAAAAAACTCAATTTCCAAATTAAACAAATTAAATGTATGGAGAGCTTGTAATAAAAGGATTTTTTTCTTTTTCTAAATTACATCTTACAACTTGATGAAGAGAGAATTTAAACTTAATTCATCCCATTTTCCCAATCGTGATCCATACCAGTCTCAGATACTTTATATAGAGCAATATGTTTACAATTGTTGAACGTTGATAACCGCGTCATGTACCAAAACTGATCCCACATGAAACCTAATTTCATAAATAATGACCAATATTTTAGGTGCAACTTTGCTGTCCTCTAGTAATATCTTATTCAAAATTACGAATAACATAAGCTAGCTAAGTGAGATAAAGAGAGTTGTAAACATAATTTCTTATTTAAATTATATGATAAGTTCCAATTTTTGAAATTCTACAATATTAGATAAGACTATAAATGGTATCTATGAATAAGTCAGAGACGCACAAGGACACAATAAAAATGTTACATATCATAATTTATGTCCATTATTGGTTCAACTCATATTGTAATTTCATTTATGCATGTCATACCACACTAAAAATAATAGTCTACGTTACAATTGCTATATTACTAACTTGGGACTTCTCACCTCTAATTTAAAGCATAATTTACATGTTTGATCGCTGCTTGGTTGATTTTGGTAATAGAAGAGCTAAATAATGGAGTTTTGGGAAAAAAAAATTATAGATTATAATTAATGATTTTAATCACAAAGGATAAGATGTTATCACAATGATACCATAGGATGATTTAAAATTTAGGCAATCTCAATTATTACTTTGGAAGCTAATGGAGTATAAAGTGATGAAAATAGATATAATCCTAATTTTTTTCCCCTTTGTATGGTTTTATAGTTCCTATTGATCACCAATGTTGTTAAACCTGAATCGGGAGCTTGATCTAGAATGAGAAGTTTAAACTAGATAGAAGCGGGATTGAATTAATATTAATAAAAATATTATAATATAATTCATATTTATTTATAAAGTAATAAATTACCTATATCTTTGAGATTTGAAAATTGAGAGTTTTTTACAATTTATTTTTATTTTTCTTTGACATATATTTATTTTGTTAATAAATTAATATATTTTGTGAAAACAATATGACAAAATTGGATATTCTAACATGAAAAATCTAATTGAATCTATAGGAACAAGATTAAATTGATTAAATCAACAATTTTGAGCTGGAATCACTATGAATAAGATCAATGGAGTTAAAAATCGGTTTTATGATGAATCAAGTTAAATTGGATCGAATTGAATCGAACGAATCCTGATTCAGAAAGTAAACATTTAATAAGTAATTACATCCTTCCCTTATCCAAATAAGAGGAAAAGGGAGAGATTTAGATGAATGGGACGGTTTTAAATTCCCATCATAAATAACCAGCGAGACGTCTGTATAATGCCTGTAGGCAGGTGTAAACTCATCTAGACATACACTAGGGCTTCCTATGTGTATTTTGTACATATCATCAGTGCATGCATAAAATCCGTCTGAATCATGTTCGTTTTAAGCATCAGCAATCGACTGTTTTACTAGGCGGCTTGATACTTAACGCTACTCCTTCCCATCGACACTCGACCGGACATCCAAAATCTCTAGTACCTTCATTAAATCTTCCCATCCACCACTTATCAACCACCCAAGCCATTACATCAAAGTCAGTCAGTCAGACACCAGAATCCCATGTACATGAAAACACCTTCCTAAGGCACTCGTACTTAGTTACCATGCCATGCAATTCTTATTAGGTGCCTGTCGGCATGTCTGGAAGCGTTTGCAGAATGAGCAATGCCCAACAATCACACATAATACGTGTTTTCAAATTTTTTTATATAATCCTTATTGAACAATGCCCAACATACTTTTTACCGAAAACAAAATTTTTTGAAGTATATTAAAAATTAGATAATTCAATGTACGTTTAAGTTTTTTTTTTTTTCTTTATAAAACTTTATGGTCAAATAGTTTGAATATTAATTAATTTTTCAATAAGATAGATCAATTAATAGCTCTAAATTTTCACTATAATTTAGAAAAAAAAAAGAAAGGAAAAAAGCACTCATACTCATTAACATATTCCATATAATGAAAGCATCATTCATTACTTCATTTATTAATCTTACAAACTTGATGGCTAACAACTAAATACAGTAGCTACATTTATACACTTATGTCCGAAAACCTATCTGTACAAAATTTATATCCTATTTCCTCATCTGAATTCCAATCAACACTAAATTGAATCGCCCTGCATTTGCATACATCAAAAAACTCCTAAACCGCCAAACCAAAACAGCAACCCAGCATTCGTAAGCATAAATTCACATATTTCCCATCTTCCCCATTTGTCCCCATTTGGCCATTTCACCAACATTTAAACCCCCATCCCAAACCACCATTCTCACCATCATCGCCATCTGCAAACCACCACTTGCCAAGAAGTCATTTTCTCTTTCCTTGAAATGGGAAGCATCGACCCAACTAGTTCAAGTTTTTCCCAATTCAACCCCTTAGACCCCGAAGAATTCCGGCAACAAGCTCACCGGATGGTCGATTTCATAGCAAATTACTATAAGAACATCGAGTCTTACCCTGTTCTAAGCCAAGTTCAACCGGGTTACCTTCGATCCCGACTACCCGAAACTGCCCCGTATAGACCCGAGACGCTGGATACCATACTAAGGGACGTACAAAACGACATAATTCCTGGAATGACGCATTGGTTAAATCCGAACTTCTTTGCATTCTTTCCGGCAACCGTTAGCACCGCGGCTTTTCTAGGCGAAATGCTGTGCACGTGCTTCAATTCTGTGGGGTTCACGTGGCTTGCTTCTCCAGCCGCTACGGAGCTCGAGATGGTTGTTCTGGATTGGCTTGGCAACATGCTTAAGCTGCCCCGTTCATTCCTGTTTTCCGGTTCAGGAGGCGGCGTGATACAGAACACAACCAGCGAGTCAATCCTGGTCACTCTTGTTGCCGCACGTGATCAGGCTCTCCGGTTGATAGGAATCGAAAACATACGAAAACTTGTCGTGTATGGCTCTGATCAAACGCACTCAACTTTCACAAAGGCGTGCAAGTTGGCGGGAATCCACCCCGGGAATATAAAACTAATACCAGCGGGGCGAGAAACGGGATTTTCTCTTTCCCCGGAACAGCTTGAAGGAGTTGTAAGAGCTGACGTGGCAGCAGGGTTCATCCCGCTTTACGTGTGCGTCACGTTAGGAACCACTTCAACGACTGCTGTAGATCCTCTGGAAGAGATTGCTGATGTGGCAGGAGAGTTCAACGCGTGGCTCCACGTGGATGCTGCTTACAGTGGCAGTGCATGCATTTGCCCCGAGTTTAGGCATTACTTGAATGGGATTGAGCGAGCCGATTCATTGAGTTTGAGCCCACACAAGTGGCTTCTTAGCTATTTGGATTGCTGTTGCTTGTGGGTCAAGAAATCCCATTTGTTAGTAAAGTCATTAAGTACGAACCCGGAGTATTTGAGAAATCGGCCCAGCGACTCCAATTCCGTGGTAGATTACAAGGATTGGCAAGTGGGTACGGGTCGTAAGTTCAAATCCCTACGGTTATGGCTTTTGTTACGAAGCTATGGGATCGCAAAGTTACAAGAGCATATTAGGTCGGACGTGCGGATGGCAAAGCTATTCGAGGAGTTTATCGAGCTGGATCCGAGGTTTGAAGTTGTGGTGCCAAGAAAGTTTGCGTTGGTGTGTTTTCGGTTACGGGGCAGATTGGGCGAGAGCAACGAACTGAATAGGAAGTTGTTGGAGTGGGTGAATTCAACGGGACGGATATACATGACGCATACGGTGGTGGGTGGGGTATATATGTTGAGGTTTGCTGTGGGGGCCACTCTCACAGAGGAATGCCACGTTATTGCTGCGTGGAAGTTGATTAAAGAGGGTGCTGATGCTTTGCTCCAGGATGCAAATGTACCAATACTACAATGTAAATTTAAGGTACGGTAAAATATAGCATTACAAGGTGATGCCAAGTGATAGGGATGCATCAGAATTTTAACCTACCGGTAGCAAATATATTAATTAAAAGTTAACTATTGACTTATAAAAGAAAAAAAATGTGAAATATATGTATGAAGTCACGGTAAGTTACATCATCGATAAAAATAAATCATTGGCTTTTACATGTAACTTGTTTGTACTATCGAATGGTTTAAAAGTAGTCATGCCATGTGTTATTTTCGGAATTAAAAAAAGTAAAAATGAAACTGAAATTTTCAAGAATAAAAAAAAAAAAAATTATTTCTTATAGTTATTTTAAGGTCCGATAAATAAATATAAAAATATTCTATAAAAAAATAACTATTTTCTTAGTCTTACAAAGGAATTATACTTTTTTTATATTTCAATAATAGTAATTTTTTGAAATAACAATTCTTCTAATCAAGTATAAGAATATGTCTATAAATGGAGAATAACTATTTGATTCTACCTTTATAAGGTTAACCAAAGATGTTATTAAGATTTAATATTAATGCATTAGGATTATATGGTGGTTTCATTTGCAACGTGTTTAATTGAATATAGAATACTTCTTTCAGACTAATTAGTTATATCAGTTTTTTTTTTTTTTTTTCCATTTTACCTAATGATCCATGACCGGTACTGGTACTCACATTATTGGATTATAAAGACCTAAACAGTTTTTTTTTTTTTTTTTAATTTTGGATAAATATTGACCTTAACAGTTATATATCAATTTATACTTTGTTAAAATGCACTTGATTTATTTATTATGACCGTATCTTATTAGAAGGTTTCCATAGAGTCGATTCAAAAAATTTATATTATATATTAGATTTACGAATAAAATCTATTATTAAGATGCCTTTTGAAGCTACCTAATAAATAGATTTCAGCAACATCTTATATAGGGTGGATCTAACCCCATATGGGTACGAAGTTTTGGGCTATCCAACAAACGAGTGACTTGATTGAATCTAAATTAAAATCTTAGTAAACATTACACGGTAAAGCATGCCTACACAGGACGGACCGGAACAAGAGTGATATGCTAAGTAACCGTACGACAAATAAAAGAAAAATCAATAATTCATGGGTAATTTCTGAGCTCATGTATTAGGATAAGGCAAAATATATGTGTGTGTATATATATATATATATAATCTGATTGTGATTTGAAAACTTGAATAATGGATAAAAACTATACACTAGCCGTGTTGCAAGTATATAAAACTTTCAAACAAACGAATTTACATATACTGAAGAACAAACACAAGCAACTGTTCTTCGAACGTGCAAGTCAATGGTTACATGGCACTTCATAATGCTAACATCATACAAGACATATTTATATGTATAACATGACTTGCTTTGAGAGAGGTAGTTTATTCAAGCCCACCATGGTGCATCCCCAGTTCTGAAATCTGTTTCAACCCAAGGAACAAAGATCACCTTCCCATCATCGATATCACAATGCGCCAGCGCCAAGGACTGTTTTGATAACAGGGTTTGATCAATTTCATTGAGATAACCATGAATGAAAGATGAGATCTAGTAAAAGGGAATATCACAAATACTAGGAAATATAAAGCAATATGGCTTGTTTACTTTTTCACGGAACAGGGTCCTAATGAATCCAAATGCAAATTGTTTTTCATGAAAGTTGATGAGGATGTAAGGTAGAATGATCAGAAGGTTATTTCCTAGCTCTCCAATTGCTTTGAATCCTATAAATTGGTGAGACACTAGCATCTAATTCTAGAAAACTGGGAACTTCGTGTTACAAATACCTTATTCATCAAGCTCTTATGATAAATCATAGAAGCATACGGTGTTGTTAGGAGTACATTGTTTATTAGGAATCTGCAGATTGGAAGTTGTGTGTGCAAATGAAAACATGAATGGACTGAGGATGTCAGCAAACTTACCAAAGGTGCAGGACCTCTCACAACTCTTCCTTGGTCATTGTACTGGGATCCGTGGCAGGGGCAAATGAACTTGTTCTCAGCTGCGTTCCAGGGTACCACACAACCCAAATGGGTGCACACCGCATTTATTCCATACGTTGCCAGTGTGCGGTCTTTCTCCACAACAAGGTAGGTTGGATCACCCTGAAAGGGATTGGTAAGTTCCAAGTCTCTACATAGTTATAGTCGCAACTTATTTCATTATTGAATTTCAAGTAAGGAATGAAGACTTTCTAAGTGCAGCAGACATTCTTTCATTAGGCATTACTTTAGGCAAAATGGACCCCAGATAGCGTTACCTTCAATCCTTGTGTGAGGGTTCGGTCTCCAGGGCCATGTGTCTCTAGCCATTGAGCTGCGATAACGTCATTTCCAATAGCATCCTTGGCGACAGTTCCACCACCAGCACCTCCTGACCTGTAAGTGTTAGCCAAATGAAACGACCAAATTAACTCATGCAGTCACGCTGCATCAATTTGTTCTAAACATTCACCATTTGCAAAGCTGAAAAAATTTAAAAAAAAGAAAAGAAAAGCATCGTGATATATTTTTCTTAGATGGGCAAAATTTGCAAATCTGGAACTCGTATACAGTACTAAAAAAGGCAGGGAATCCAAATGGAGCAGCAACCGTCCATATTTAATCAGTGAGCATAGACTGGCTATACGAATTTGATGTAGGATACTGCAAGATAGACTTCACTTGCGTTTTCTTAATTTTTATCAATATAACCCCTTTAAATGTTGCCCCATGTAAATAATATTGGGATTATAATGAAGTGGATAACATAAAATGGAGATGATCCATTTCCTAGAAAGTATTCGAGTAAAAAATATTTATAGAAGAAAGCAAACTGCAGGGCATTCCATTTATTGGTTAGATAGGAAAACAATGACTCATACAAGTAGATAGTCTCTCTGAAGCATTAGTTTTGCAACAGTATATCTAATTAAGTCACATAACACACTGAAGTTGTGAAATAAGGCACACTTCAATTCATCCCTTGCCAAACTAGCCAAAAATCGATTAAGCTGCATTATATCTATAGAGATTTAACAACAATTTGGCATTCCGATAACTAGAACTTGTCGAGTAGCTTCATTAAAATGATAGAGGGATGAATTCATCTAAAAGCCTCTAATGTGTTTATAACTTTATAATGGTTCATAAATCATACTCCAATGGATGCAACAATTAAATGGAATGCCGATTAGATGAGAAAGCAACAAGATTAAGGAAGAGCAAAAACACATAATGGACAAATGAAAAATGCCAGTCAAAAGGAGGAGAACATAACTTACCCTGGTGGGGCAAAGAAACTGGCATAAGGAACCAACATGATAGCAGTGGGAAGAGAAACAGTACCCAACAAGAGCAAATTCATAAGCTGTCTCTTTCCCATGTCTGGAACTCTCTCGTCAGCAGGAACACTTGTTGCCTGACACTTTATCCTCCTCATTCCCTTGTCCTTTGACAAAAGTCGTGTTCTTGATGCCTTCACAAGAACTTGTGAAGGAGAAAACATCGCACTCTTGCCCGAACATAACTGTCTTATAAGCAAAAACATTAAACTATAGTTGAAAAGCTACTAAAATAAAAGAAACATCCTGAATTTGATATTAATAACATCTGCAATTTAAAACTAGTCATTACAACATCTGTAACAGGACCATAGGAAAGTTCAGAATCATACTCGGTGTATTATGAAGTATTAATCAGGATGTTAATTAATTTGGATGCATCTATACAGCACCTGTGAAGGGTTTGCAGGTGATAGGATGGAGCTGCTTGCCATAGTGATTTTTGTGGTGTCTTCTTCTTCTACTGTGAGTTCCAAGGGACAAAAAGAAAGACAGAAGATCTAATCGCACTTCGTAAAGATTTATAGGTTACAAATGAACGGGTACCACTAGTTCGAGATAAAGTAAGGTCGCTACTACCGCGTGCCGCTACCACACAATTTTTTTTTCTATGGTTTTTTTTTTTTTCCTCTAACCATTTGTTACATGTTGCATGTTTACAAATTCAAATTAGAACGTGATACTTGGAGATTCAGTGTTCTTGTTATCCCCCATTTGGCGTTTCTAGAAGGACAAAGGAAAACCCAAATTCCTCTCCCTAAAAACAACCAAAATCTAACTTTGAGTCAGTTGATTCTTGAGCCTTAGTGTAGTTAATGGGCCAGGGCCAAAACAGTAAAATAAAATAAAATAATTATGAACCACAATATTAAAGCCCTTTAAGACCTTTTGGAATTTTACAAGCATTAAGAAAAATATATCCTTCATTTTGTAATTAACTTCCGTATAATTTACTCCTCACTTCATATTCTTAGGGCAATTTTCTCTCACTATCCAAAACATTTGTTAAATTAACTCACAATCTTTACTTTCTTTCCCCATTTATCCCCGATGCATGAAAATAACGTCACTCACTTTATGTCTTAAATATGTAACATTGAAGAAAATGGGATGGTCTTAATGTCTTACATGGTTGAAAATATTATAATAATATGGTAAATAAATAAGCAACAGATATGTTACAGTCGAAAGGGAAATCACAATTGCTATAACGTTACAATTACACAGAAGGAAGATGCTGCACTATATTGGAAAAGTGGTAGGGAAATTACCATATAATTATTGAATTTGGCATCTGCTAGTCGCATATTAAGTAACTTATTCCTCCACCCGTAAATAAAATAGTTCAAAATTATTTAATGGATGATGCATAACTCCGATTTTAACTAGATGCATTGTATTAAGTGATATAAATACTGATTTCTTAATGAGATAAACAAAGCTTAAATCCTCCTTTATTCATGTTGTAGTGTAGTTAGCAAAAAAAATGAAAATTATATTATAAAATGTATGGAATTGAATAGTTAGTTCTGCAATTATTAATAACTATGGAAAACCTTAGACCTCACAATTTATATATAGTTAATGTTAGTGAAAAGTACAAATCTAGTTCTCAACAATCTCTACATTTCCATTTTAGTCTTTCTATTTAAGTCTTACGCTTTTCTTTCTTTCTTTGTTTTTTTTTTTTTTTTTTTTTTTTTTATACTCATGTCCTAAATGTTTGCATATATATGCAAACAAGTCATTTTATTAATGGCATTGAGTTTTCCATTCACGCATGACATAAGACGTAATCTAATTGGTTAAGATAATTAATTTAATTAAAAAAGATAATAACATATATTGTTTACACAAATTATCAAAAATATAAAAAATTTGAAAAATAATTAAAAGTCTGTAAGATTAAATAATAAAAGTAATAAAAAATTTCTTATAAATAAATATTTAAGGAAATAATTATAAATAACTTAAATGTTCAAAAAAAGTTTAAAAATTCTAAAAAACAAAGGAAATGAAGAAAAATTGTAATAATAGCCTTTTCAACAAACCCCAATCATTTGGGTAGCCCAAAAATCCATAAAAGCTAAAATAAGTTATGATCCATAGTCATGAGTAGTTGCTTACTATCATAGAAAGGTAAGTAGGTTGTTTTGCTCACAAGTAGCGATAAGTGGCTATCCTCCATAGTAGAGGGGTTGCACAACTCTCCTAAAATGGTAACAACTACCTACGACCACCATATTATATAAAAAAGAAAGGATAGTATAACAAAACCTAATCTAGTCATGCAATGCAATAGTGGTGATAACACTCTTTTAGTCTATATATTTTAGAGTAATTTTGTATAATTTTATATATTAATTAAGTTAGTTTTATAATGATTTAGAGTATAATTCGTATTATTTCCTTTGTAGGGATTTTGGAAGTATTTGATGAAATTTTGGATGTTAATTGAAAAAGTGCATTGATTGGGTGATTGAAGTGAATAAGCTCAAGCCAAGAATTGAGGTCTAGAAAGGATCATATGCAAACATCATGGTCGTGATCTTAGTTGTAGACCTCTCATCAATGAATTCCATCGAATTTAAAGAATTTCTATGTAAAGTAGAGACCATGCCCAGCATCTATGACCTTCATCTTAGGATGTAGTGATTCTATAATTTATGAATCTTCTATTTTTTATAAGGTTTCTTTGTAAACCTATGTCTAACCTCTGTTGTGGATACTTCATTTTTTCCTAAGAAATACTCAAAAGAGAATAATAATAAAATAATGAAGAACAAAAAATGATAATAAGAGAGAGAATAATAATAAAATTTTACCTCATGTTGCTGATAGAAAAAGTTAAAAAAAAAAAAGAGAAAGAAAAAAGGGAGAGGAAAAGAAAAAGAACAAGGTAAAAAAAAAAAAGAAAAGAACAAAAAAAAAAAGGAATTTTTTCGACCACTAGAATGACATGCGATAAACTTATGTTGCCATATGGCTAGGCAATTGACAGTATATAGTCATGTGGTCATGTGTCCATGTACCATGTTGTGCATAAGTGCCTTGCTTCTCCCCCTTCTCTCTTCCGTTTCTCCTTTCCTATATCAAAATGAGCAAAGTGTGCTTGAAAATGGCAAGTAAATACCCAATAAGTGTGTCCTGTAACAAGTATCCAATTTGATCTAATTTTTTGCATTAAAAAATTAGGAAAAAATATGGAATTCAAAGGGCATTAAGGGCACATTATTTTTCTTCAAAAATTTTAAAAAATAATAAAGGAAAAATGCCCTAATAGAAAATAATAAAAGGTAGTCTTTTAATAAACATGATTTACACACCTTTGGAAAATTGGAAAATGGAATCTTTTAATGTAAGCCCATCACGTAATTTACATCTAAAATTAGTAACAAGACATAGAAGGTTGATTTCAATTATTTATTTGATAAGAATTATATATAAAATCTATTAAATTCGAGTAAAAAAAGAGAAAAAAATAAGAACCAGCTGTAACCTCTAAGATACAAAAGGATTTAATGTTTACACCTAAAAGGGATGCTTTTTGATCACCAAGCATGGCTCTACACCATAAATAGGACCTTTTACTACTCATTCCAACACATAAGTACAAAAATTATCAATTATATTGAGATAATTTTTCATACTCTCACTCATAGAATTAGTTTAGAGTTTTGCTACAAAATTTGGGTGTTTTTTTGGAGAAATTGAAGGTGTGAAGTACAAAATTTTTCCAAAACTGATCGAAGGGTTTTGAATATTGGGAAGTTAGAGAGTTAAGAACCATCACTATTTCTCTAGAAGTTGCTTAAAAACCATGCAAACCAACTAGTGGTTCATTGTTGCGTGAGGTAGGTTTTCCAATCTTTGAATTTGCTTGTGCGTTCATGATAAAATTACTTGTTTCATGATTGGTTTGATACCTAATAAGTATAAATCATTTGTGTAATTTTTTTTTTATGTTTAATTGATAATTCAATGCATGATTTGTAAAATAATAGGATTTGTTTTGTTCATATTAAACATAATGGTTTGATGCATAGTTTGTAATTTGTTTAGCTCTTATTTGTTCATATTAAATTCAACAATTTGATGTATGGTTTGTAAAATAATTTGTTGCGTTCATGTTAAAATTAATTATTTGATAAAAAACTTGTAAAAACAAAATATTAGGCCTTTTTTTGTTCTTATTAAATAATTTGATGAAAGCTTATAAATATAAGTTGTTAACCTATTGAGTTTCAAAATTTTTATAATGTAAAATATTGAATTAACCATATAATATGATATGATTGGTGTAAATGTAAATATCTTGATGTATTGTGCTATAACAAATTGCTCGTGGGATCTAATACAATAATGTAAAAAGCCTAGATGATATATGGTAATTTGCATGATATTGGTAAACTTGGTCACTTATAATAATATGTTGATGTAATATAATGTAATATAGTAAAATAATAATGTGATGAATCTAGTAACTCAATGATGGACAATATTATGAAAATTTGCAACATCAGACATGTACATGAAATTCAATATGGTGATTGATATTCTTGTAAATTAATAAATGTTATGAATTGTGACCTTTTCTAAGTTATGATATTATGATCCATTTATTTGTAATATGTGACGTGTAATATAGGACTCAGGATATGATATGTATGATAGTACTACATAGCCTTCTTACTTGCGAATATAGTATAATATCATGAGACATGTGAATAGTACTTATGATAGAATAAGAATGTGTACAGATATGTTAATAACATGTGATTTGTTATGGCATAAGATAATTGTGTGTTAAATGGTATGATGTAAATATTTTGCTCATTATAAAAAGTTTTCCTCTCAAAATAAAAAGCAAGTTTTCATAAAAATTTTTTGTCACCTTAGGAAAATGTTTTCAATGAAAAAAATCTAATTGGTTTGTTTTTCAAAATTAGAGGTTCCTAGGTTTTTCCAAGATTGGACAATAAAATTTTTACTAAAAATTAATTAACATGTAAATATTTAAAGCGAAATATATTGTAAATAAAATTAATTGACTCCCTAAAAGTTTTACAAAACAGCTTTAGATTTACGTGAGCCTAATCCTAGCTAATAAATATGTAGGTACTTCGAACAAGCTTAGAAAATATAAAAAGAATAATTTTCCCTATCGAAGGCCCCTTTTTAATTTTAAAAGAGTTTTAAATTAAAGTCCCTTTTACTTATTTGTGATATCCTAAGTTTTTTCAACTAGTTTAATAACTCTAAAATCTAAGTCCTTAAATTTAGGGTGCTAGACTAAGTTATCGGTTTTATTTCAAATATTACACTAAAGTTAGAAGAAATAATTTAAGTAAAGTTAATTTTTCAAAATAAGCTATATAAAAATATTAATTTAAGAAAAACGTCAATTTATTGATAAAACTAATAATTGTAAAATTCGAGTTTTTAGATATAGTGAAATATTAGAGATAAGTTAATTAACTTTCAAAAATAATAAATAAAGTTCAATTACACATAATATACATGTATTACATGTGATATGCATTATATGTATTAAATATATACATACAATAATAATAAATTATCAAAATTGGGTAACATAATGTAAAATTAATAAAAAAAAATTGCATGGATGAGTCACTAAATGATGTGTCAAGTTAGGATTAATTGCAAATGATGAGTCAACACTTAGTTAATAAGAAAATGATACATGGCACTTAGAGAAAAGTGAAAAATGACATGTGTAATTTATTTTTTCATGCAAAACAAATCCAAAAGCCTATAAATAGGATCTCAAACCTCATTTGTAATGTTTTACAAACTTGAAAAACACAAGAACATAATTTTAGAAAATCGAAAAAAATTAGAAAAAAATAAAATAAAGTATACGGTTGGAATGAGTCTAGGGTAGTTCGTGTACCAAACTACCACCTGAGTTAGAGTGACTTAGAGGACCAATAGAGGATGACTGGAGAAAACTTTCCAACAAGGTGTGGTGGCTAAGCAGTGGTTGGAGGCAGCTGGTTTAGGTAAACTAAAATTCTGCTCGTAATTTGTTTAATTTGCTAAAAATATCAAATGTTATCCATTAATTAAGAAATTTGGTTTTCTAAGATTATTTTAGGTGTAGATTAATTTAATAATTTTATTTTAATTAAATAATTAGTGAAAATATGGGTTTCTTAAAAAAATACCCTGTTTAGGTGAAAATTAAATAAATTTTTATAAATATTAGATGATATTATTTCAAGCTCAATTTTTATATATAATACTCCTAATATATATATATATATATATATATTTAATTTTGGTAACAAGAAATTTCAAAATTAAGCATGTTTACTATTTTTTTATAATTATTTTGAATAAAACTGCTAGTTTTACCGAATTATTGAAATAATTAGTTTTTGATGAAATTAATGAATGAGCCATACATGTCTAAACTTCTAGATGTTTATGATTATATTTGGAATATTTAATTTTTATCTCAATTGTAAATTTATTTATTTCCCTTAATTTTCTATAATTTAGAGCTAAAATTGCTATTTTCGTAAAAATAGATAATAGCTAATTTAGTGTAATTGGTTATCAATAACTAAACTACATATTTTTATGAGTCTATAGGATTTTTTATGAAATTAATCAGGCTCCATACTATTTATTACATATTTTTCCTAGTATAAGCTTATATATTGGCTTTAGTAATTAGTACTAGTTAAATACTTGTCAAATTCACACAAAATGAACACTTTGAGATATATGAAGGGTTACTAGATAAGTTTGGAAAGTGTGATTTTGTGGTTTTTAGTTTAGTACTATAGCTTACTCAGGTCAATTTCGGAGTTAAGGTAATGTACGGTCAAGTCATAATAAGAAAGGGTATTTTTGGGTTTTTGAAAATATTGATCAGTCTTGTTTCTTAATATATATTAATAGTACTCAAAATAAAGATCGTAACCATATAAAATTTACTAAAATCGGATGAAAAATGAGTAAAATATGATCAAATGAAGTTTAAAAATATGAAAATGAAAGCTTATACTAATTCGGGTTCAACCTATACTTGATTTGAAGATTGTGTCATATTTTCATAGGTATGATAAGTAAGGAAAGACCACGTTGTGAATTTTAGGATTTTACACTATTATTGAGCCCGGGTAAGTGGATATAACCCATGCTTGGAATAGATATATTGTTACTCATAACATTATGTACTGTTTGATATTGTGTTGATTGAATATGGGTATATTTTAGGTGAATTGATATGCTATTTTAGTAGATGCTGATGTGGTGATTTTGAATGACAGTAATTGTATCTTGGTTAAAATGTTATGTTGCTATGATGGATGGTAATTTTTACTTATGAATGATTGTGCTAATTAGGGAAGTTAAGTAATTATTAACTCAATCTTTTAAGTATTCACGTAAGTGAACCCTAAGTAAGATACTAGAATCCACTAAGGAGAGTTTGAAAACTAGAATCAAATCATTAGGTTGAATAAAACTGGAAGATTAATTGTGCTAATTAATATTCTTGAGTTGCTAATGCGTATCATGGCATGACATGGCACAAAAAGGGATCTACGAGTCAGAACTTTCATGATGAGGCTTCCAAATGATCATGAAAAAAACATGGCTTTATGAATTTAGTTTTTGAAAGCATATAGATTGCATTGCCCAAACATTGTAACTATTTTGATAGTCGAATTTGGTAAACTATAGTGTATAGTCTAATTTTGTAAAGTTAGGGGTTCTACTCCTAGGCATCTCCTTTTTGCCCTTTTTGATAATGGTAGATTACAGCATATAGTTCAATTTGGTAGGGGTTCTACTCTTAAGCAGCTCCCTATTGCTTTAGGTTTCTAGACGTTATATCTAGATGCCCGACTATGTTAACTAATCGAAAGAAGTTTAGAGGGCATGGGATATCGGTACCAATGCGTGCTATATGCATGAGCATAGCATGCTGCATATGTAAAGTTGAACTTATGGGTTATAATTGAAATGTTTCAGTTGTGATATGCAATATTATCTATCATATTGTCTATGTTATGTTGTTTGTTATCTACTTTTACTCATCTTTAGTAGCTGAGGGGATATAATATTTTATCCTCAGGTTAATAGCATCGTGAAGAGCCTAACACTAAAGGGAGGGATATATATACTGAAAGCGTGAGTTGGAGTTAGTAACTTTTGTATGGAGTTTATACTAAGTTAGAGATCCTATTACTGTGAAGATGATAAAGGAAAAAGCCAGTTCATGTTTTGATATAAATATTATGTTGTACACATAAGTTGTAACAGGGAATCCAACTGAGCTCCAATGTAGAAACCCTTTTATTATGTAAACAATGTTGTATTTTGAAGAATGAGCAGGTTGAGTTAAGTTTTCAACAGGTATTCCTGTATGATGATGTATTCTGTGCTATGCTGGGATGTGACATTATTTTATGAATCTTTATATGGCAACCTTGTTGGGTTTCAATAAGTTTGCTCTTGAACCTATTTTCTTTGGTTCCCTTCTTTTCTAATTTTTTCTTTTAGAAAAACCCATGGACTAGTATTCAAAATTGAAGCCTATCCACCTATGGGTTTTAATTTCACTTTTTTCCTAACTCAGTCAGGTGGTGATTTCTTTTTTTCTTTTGAAAACTTTAGTTTTTTCTTAATTCGGTTGATGAACTTATACTAAACGGGTTGGACTTAGTATGAGTTAGGTTAGGAAAAAGGAAAACCAAAATTTTAGCTCAATATATTGATGACTCCATTAAGGACACTTAATGGGCTTGCTATAAAAGATCTATAACTTAATTATTTAGGCCTTTAATTTTTAATAATAATTCTAAATAATAGTCTTGTACATGAATAGGTATTTTTTTTAATAAATAGTTGTACTAATATGGATGCTAATGATATAGGAAGGTTAAACTTGGACCGTCTTAAGACCCTAAGAGGGGAAGGTCATTATGTAAGTCTCGAGTAATGTGGTATAATCGCCGGTTGGGCCGAATAAGGCAACCTTACTTGGGTTTCAAATTAACTAATGATCCATGTGAGGCCTTTGAAACTTAGAGACCTTTAGAACCTACTTAATTGCATTCATGAGTTCTCAAGGGTTGACAAATGAATGTAACGTGGCAACCCATCAAAGAACAACGAAGTTGTAACATGATAGGGTTTGACTTTTGTATATGTTGTAATTTTGTCCATAATCTAATATGGTTCATTGTAAATTCTTATAAAAGAAAAGTTTTTTTGTTTTTCTTGTAATTTAGAGAGCCGTCAAGCTTATAAGCCATGAAGATGGAGATTTACATCAATAAACTCAAAGATTCCAAGACTGTGCTCAAAAGGCAGCTCTAACTCTTTAGCCTCAAACAATAGGATTTTATCAAAAGAAAAAGTTAGGCCCATAATGTCTCTACTTGAAATCACCATTGACCTTACCTTTGTTTGGGCCTTAGTCTACTTTTGGAATCTAGAAACTGTGGCTTTTTGTATTGGCCCCCATCAACTTAGCCCAATCATAGAGGAATATGTTCAACTATTAAGGGCTCCCTCTAACATGGATGAAATATATGTCCCAAACCTTGAAAACGGCCCTTGCAACTTCTTCAGCAAACTATTAAGGGTTCGAAAAACTAAAGTAGACCAAGTTTTAACTCATTGTAATGGAAATTTCATTAAGATGTATGATCTGTTGGATTAGTTTGTAGGAAAATCTAGGTACCTAAAGAAGCAAGATATTTTCACTATGGGATATCGAGAGTGGCAATGCAATTGATGCCATACCTACATCTTAGTTGTGTTTGAGATTGTGTTATTCCCAAATGGTGTGTTCCATATCCATTTCCAGGTTGCAAATCTAGTAGCCAAATTCTTGAGAGAAAAATCTTATGTCCTTACTCTTTTGGTTAAATAAATCCGATCACTTAATCACCTTAAGACAAAAGGCTACGAGGAGCATAAAGATTTACTTAAGCCTAATTATGATTTGGTTTATTAGCCATAAGGCCATATAGCATCTTAAATTCCATAGAATAGAGTTTACAATCAAAGTTAATATAATTTAGTCTTACGGAGTTAAGCTACTTAAAGCCCTGACTTGCTATTCAATCTAGATTTTCAAATTTTCAGTGCAAAAGATTTGGTATGGGTAGCTAGGTGGTATTCAACAAATAAGATGATAAGAAACTACAAAGATTATGAAGCAGTTCCCTTGATTAGCCTTAATTGTTGCATTGGATACTACCTGACTATTATTGTTTGCTAAGCTGGGCCCATTTAAAGCATAGTCCATTGACCTTCATTAGAAAGGGTAACTCTAAATTATCTATTGATTGATGGGAAGGTATACTAATTGCTAAATATCAAAGCACTGTAGAGGAAATGAGTTGTGATCCCAATACTCTAACTAAATGACTCAAAAGGCTATGCAAAGAAGTATCAGGTCATTAAGGATTATGTATATCACCATCTGAAATGGGCAGTTAAGAGCAATATTGGGTCCCTAATGTGCTTTAGCCAAACACCAGCCAATCTTAGCCTAAAGATGCAAACTTACATGGACTAAGTCAAAGCCCAACTAAAAGTCTTTTATGAAAATGCAAATAGGTTAAGAAGAATTTGGAAGGCCTTATATGACATTTTGAACCATCAAGTCTAGAGGTCAATGGACTAATCAAGAATAACTGAAGAAAGGATTAAGGAGTTGGAAGCCCCAACAAAAGCTAGCTAGCCTAAGAAGTGGAAGAGTACCAAAGGGTAGTCAAGCCAACAAAGGAAGAAAAAGATAGGATTTTGAAATAGAAAATAGGATTTGAAATTTTGAATAAAAGGTTCTTGTAGGACTTAGGGATAGTAATTTTCTTATTTTGAATAAAGTGATGTAATCGAACTCTATGAACTGCATCTTAAAAAAAAAAATAAAGCTTTACCACATTACATGTTATTTGCAATTCAATACTTACATCTATGTGTTTTCATTGCATTCTTAAATTATCAATTCCATCTTGTTAATATGCTCACTTGCCTTACTTTACTTTTGGGACAAAAATTAAAACAAAAAGGAAAGAAAAGAAAAAAAAAGGGAAGGAAAAAAAAAAAAGAGAAGGACAAGGAGAAAAGAGAGAAAAAAAAAGTGAGAAGAGAAAGAGAGGGAAAAGAAGAATAAAAAAAAGGAAGAGAGAAAGGAATAAACACATTTTAAAAAAAATAAAATGAAAAGAAAAAGAATAGTAGAAAAAAAAATGATGATTTGAAAACTCAA
Source organism: Lumnitzera littorea (assembly GCA_024138015.1). Lineage (NCBI taxonomy): Eukaryota > Viridiplantae > Streptophyta > Magnoliopsida > Myrtales > Combretaceae > Lumnitzera > Lumnitzera littorea. Next base: position 102,507,196 of record JAMXBB010000003.1, read on the forward strand.
AACTGGCCTTTTAAGTTTTTTTTTTTATCTTTTGTAAGCCAATAAAGAATGCTCCTAGTGATTAACTTTTGTCTAAAGCTTAGTTATCACTCACTCTCACTCTAAGATGGTTGAATAATGACTAAAGAGTAAAGAATCTTGAGAAAACTCTTCAACAAGTTAAGGAATGGCTCCAATCACTCTCCACTAACAAGCAACCTTACCCTACCAAAAGGCAGAATGGTAATGACACCATGTTACCCAAGTTGGAAGATGTTGAATCTAGGCCTAAAACTAACAGTCACCTCAAGAAGCTTGACAAAGAACTTCTGAAGAAGTTGGAAGAGAAACTCAAGGTCTTTAGAACTATTGGTATAAAAAGAAGAGCTTCTTATAGTTGCCCAAATACTCAGAAAGTGACTTTCTCGAGATGTTTAAGTTCTTTAAGTATGAGAAATATGATGGAATTGGGTGCCCTATGATGCATATCCAACTCTAGGTGTGCAAAATGGCCAAGTAAACCAAGTATGATAATCTCATTGTTCAAACCTTCTAAGACAACCTTATCGGGCTAACCTTAATGTGGTATGCTCAATTAGAGTTATATAAATTGAATACTTATCATAAGTTGGCTAAGGCATTTTACAATCAATATAAGTTAAACATTGAAGTAATTCCTACTATGTATGACCTCTAAAAAGTGACAAAGAGGGATAAAGAGACATTTAAAGAGTATGCTCAACGTTTGAGGAGTATAGTAATCAAAATCACTCCCTTAGTAGTAAAGAAAGACCTAACATACCTTTTCACTAATAGCCTAGGAGAACCTTACCATAACTTCTTAGTGGATTACTCCACCTTCAATTTTTCCAACATGGTAATAGTTGGAAGCTGGGTTGAGGATTCCATTCTTACAGGCCGAATAATGCTCCCTTCGTCAAATGACAAGAGGCTGAGTGCCCTCTAGTCCATAACTAAACCTAAAGACACCACAGTAAGCGTGGTGGGATCTACAACATTACTACTACTAATCCTTAGCTCATTATATCTACGAGACAAGAATTAAATGTGAATAGGGAGTAGAATAGAGGGCCTAAAAGGCAATACATTCGAATCCTAATAACAATGAACCAAGTACTTAAACAAATTAGGAAAGAAAATATGCTGACTTTTGAAATCCCCCTGCCATGATATAAAAATTTGATGACCTTTGGGGAAAGTAGGATAACCGATCGACAATTGTTGGAGGCTTAAGATTCGTAGATAGGATCTTATTGATGCTAAATTGATAGTTAAACTTCATTGAGCTATGAAAACCTAATGTCGATAGGAACTCACTTCTAAATCATGACCTTACAATCAACATGATTACCATAGAAGACTTTAGGAGTGAAGGCAACATTGATCAGCCTATAATTACCTTCGATAAGTTCAAGTCTAACGCCTCCCAAATAAAGACTGAAATAGTTAAGACAAATATTCTCTATTATGAGATCAAATTGGATGAGCTCCCCATTATAATAAAGCAAGTTGCTTGGAACTTGGGGTAAATGGGCCATCTACAGTATGTGAAATTAAAGAACTAAACCATACTTAGCTTACCATTTATTAGTTGCTTTAAGAAGGGAGAATAAAAAAGGAAGATATAAAGGAAAATGGGCCATTTATCAGTTGAGAAAACTATGGTTAACAGTAAGCCCCACTATCAACACCCTAAGAAAACCTTCGAGAAAGTATGAGTATTTGGTAGATTACTTCTTTACCTAAGAGTCTACATTGACGCACCACTAACTAGATAGGGCCCATTGTTTGAGGAAGAAGATAACCTTAAGGGACACCAAATCTTAATGATTGAAGGAAGCATAAATTCGATAGTATTCCAATATTACTAAGAGGAAGAGGAGCCGAGCTACCCTACTAGGAATTTGGCATTTGATCTCCCAATACCTATCAAAGATTACAAGGTTGCACCCCTTGACTATAAGGTCATAAATAAAGTGCAATAGGCCCTTCTTCCCCAATAAGTGAACTTACAAGATCCGATAAATGAGGATAAGAGAAAGGCCTTAATTGAGGAATCCTTTAAAAAAATCATGGAATCAAAGGAGAAAGAAGATGACATTGACAAAGCTAACACCATTGAATCCTTAAGGCAAGTGAATACAAGATCATGGACCAACTAATTAAAGTCTCAGCCTAGATATCCTTCATAGGCTTTTTGCTCACCCTACTACTCGACTAAAAAGCCATAATTACGGTCTTGTAGGATGTCAAAGTCCTAAAAGGAGTCCCTGTTGACAAGTTAGGTTTGGTGGTCAACTCTATATTTGCTACAGACAACATTGCATTCTCTCCTGAAGAGCTTACTGAAGAAGGGGTCGATTACACTAGGGCGTTATTTATAATAGTTGAATGAAGGGGCATAATAATAGCTCACAATGGGTTATCTCTGAATATATGCCCCATTTTTGCTCTAAATCAACTTAGGATCCCTAAACCTAAAATTAGGTTGAGTTCACTGATTGTTCAAGCCTTTGATGGCTCCAAGAGGGGAGTAATTGGTGAAACCGAACTGGTAGTAGAAATCTTTGAGGTAACTTTTCAAGTTATGGACATACAAAAATCATTCAACCTACTTTTGGGCCAACCATAGATCCATAAGGTTGGTGCCATACCCTCAAGCTTACATCAAAAGGTACGTTCATAAGCAATGGTAGGGTAGTCCTTGTAATATGCGAACAAGATTCCTTTATATATAAAGAAACTACCATCCCTTTCATGAGGATTGAGGATTATGAAGAACTTGGCTTGCAAATATTTTAAGAAGCTTGCATGATAGTAGGCTTGAAAGAGATGGAAGACTAGGTGAAATAAGAGATCTCCACTGGAATAATGAAGAATAGAGAGAAGGTTAGCATGTTTGGTTTAGGATACAAACCTACCACCCTTGAAGTAAGAGAAATGAAGAATAAAGTTAGGCAAAATCAAGGAGAGAAGCTTCTTAAAGCAAACATCCCAATTCTCGACATTTGCTAGGCTTTCTTAGTAATAGTAGTCCAAGAACTTGAACTTGCAGAAGGATCATCTACAACCTATACTCTAAATAATTAGTTCTTATTCTCTAATAGTGGTGATAGGTTTCTTATAGAATTCGACACGCTTGATCAAAATCAAGAGTATCTTGCGCCTGTATGTGATAAGAGTATTAGTATCACCTCTAGCCCTATTAGGTTAACCGTTGGGGATGATCTTGTTTGTTCATGAGAGATTCAAGAAAACCGGCAACAATTTGAATAAGGTCATATTTCCATCGACAAGCCATTAATAATCATTAACTTAGGAATAAAGGAAAAAACCCAAAAACCTTAAAATAGGAGGAGGATTGAGTGATGCCTAAAAAGCAGAGCTAACTCAACTCTTAAAAGAATACCTAGATGTGTTTGCTTAGTCATATGAAGACATGCCCAAACTAGATCCCTCCATTATAGTCCACAAACTACCCACTAGGGAGGTCATGAAGATTAGGAAGAAAAAACTAAGAAAGTAATAGTTGAATGTCTTGCTCAAATTCAAAGAAGATGTCAAGAAGTTACTTTAATTGCGCTTTACAGAAGTATCAAACTACCTAAATTGGGTTGCTAACATAGTACCCATTATTAAGAAAAATGGGAAGGTTAGGATATGAGTAGACTTTCAAGATTTGAATCTAGCCACACTTGAGGATAACTTCCCATTACCACACATTGATGTATTAGCTGACAATATTGCTGGACACTACCTCTTCTCCTTTATGGATAGATTTTTGGGATGTAATTAGATCAGAATGGTTGAAGAAGATAAGGCTAAAACCACTTTCATTACAACCTAAGGCACCTTTCATTATAGAGTAATACCCTTTTGGCCTTAAGAATGTTGGTGCAACATACTAAAGAGCGATCATAGTATTGTTCTATGACAGATGCATAAAGAAGTGGAAGTATATGTAGATGATATGATGGCCAAGTTGCGGGAAGGAGAAAGTCGTATAACTATCCTTAAGAAGCCGTTTGATAGATTAAGAAAGTTCCATTTGAAGTTAAATCTTGAAAAGTTTACTTTCAGGGTGACATTAGGAAAATTACTTCAGTTCCTGAAAAGCAAAAAGGGAATCAAAGTAAGCCCAGACAAAGTAAAGGCTATCATGGAGATGTTAGCACCATCAACTCTTAATGGGGTTAGAGGGCTACTAGGGAGATTGAATTACATAGCCTACTTCATCTCCTAATTAATAGATAGGTGCCAATCGTTTTTAAAACTCCTTAGGAAGAATACTATAATTGAATGAAATAATGAGCATGATCAAGCATTCAATAACATTAGAAACTATTTAGTGAATCCCCTAATACTCATTGCATCAAGCCTCGGAAGACCTTTGATAATTTACCTAACAGTGTTATCAAGCCTAGTTTTTCACCTCTTGGTTTTATAAATTAAGTTTTCTTTAAACTAATCAATACTAAATTCTATTCGTTTAATACAAACCCTCTACTAAGGTTTAAAGAAAACCGTTTTTCAATTTGAAAATGTATTAAAGTCGCTACCCAGCCAAAGTTGGGAAAAAAAAAAAGGTTAGTTGGGTGAATTGGTTATAAGTTAGCCACTGTTTTTTCGATAAAAACCAATTTTGAAAACGGTTTTAGAAACTAAAGATCTAGATTCAGGGATAGGTTTTTTAAACCCTTAAAGGTACCATTAATTTTCGAAATTTAATATTAACCTTAAAAATCACTTTTTAATTTCAAAAGACAAAACTCAATTATTAATTATTCTAATTGGATAATTTAAGTATTCTAAACTAAAAAAAAAAAAGGAAGATTAGGTTTTTTTTTTTTTTTTTTTTACTGTCACTCCGTAGGTGCCTACGCACTCACTATTTAGGATTAGACATACGTAGTTCTTTTTGTAAAACTTTTAGTGGGTAGGGTTAGTTTTAATTTGAAAATACACCGGATTTATGTTTTTAACACAATTTGGCTTATTTAAGAAAATTTTTGAAAAGGTCCTAGATAGGAAATTTTATTTTTGTGGAAAATTCTAAAGTGCTCTAATTTGGAAAGGGGCCATTTACTTTTGTTTTATTTTTGGAAAATCTTTTTTTCTAAGTGTTAAAAAAATGACTTTCATTTATTAACTTATTCACTTATTTTTATTTTTATTATTTTTTATATTATCTTATTTTTTTCTTTTTCTTTTGTTTTATCTATTTCTACTAAACTAAAAAAGAAATAAACTATTTTTTTTCCTCTCTTTTTTTCCTTTTTCTTTTTTGTTGCTTTGCTTTGATTCCCTCTTCTTTTTTCTTCTTCTTTTTTATTATTACATTTACATATAAGCAATACTAATAAAAAAATTTTACAAAATGAACAAGAAATCAAATAAAGGTTGAACCAAGAATATGCATGCAAATCTTGGGTTTAGATCGGAGTGGGTCTTGGATCTTGGGTCTAACTTCAGGTTGAACTGGGTCGACCTTGGGTTATGTAATGAAGAAGATGGCAGTCGCCTGAGTGGTTGTTTTAATAGGATTCTTGTACCAAAACGAGTAGGCGAGGGCCTTTTTGTGCAATTTGGATTGAAGCTAGGGGGTAGGCATGATGCTGTAGCGATTAGGGGTTGTTTGGGCGGTGGTTGAAGATGAGTGGTGGCGATGGTTTTAGGAACTCTAAGGATGGTTATTGGGTTCGAATGGGGAGTGTGGTATGGGCTTTTGAGGTACGAGGAGTTCGACCGTAGGGTTAAGTAGTGTCGAAAGTGGTTAGAGAGAGAGACTCATAGACAGAGAGGCACGATGATTGAGTTAAAGAGAGAAAGAGTGGTGAGGGGGTGATTGTGAGTGAATTTACTACTCGTGAGTGATTGTATGTGTTTGTAGTAAGCCCCTAAAGCCCCTTTTATACACGAAATTAATTGAGTAAGCAAGGAAAGCTCAAATCGAGTTAAATGAAAATGTTCGAAATTTCAGTTTTTTTTTTTTTCCGATTTTTGGAGCTCGATTTGAATGCTTATTTGAGCGAATCTGGATGCATTCTTTGGTTCAATTTGAAGTAAGCCAAGTAGCGAACAAGATCAGAGCAAGAAATCGTGTGTTTATGTAGGGAATTTATGTTGAAATTAGATCTAAAGTGAAGGGGGTAGGTTTTTTCGGCTAAGGAAAGTAGAGGAAAATCAGGGAAAAAGAAGGGAAAGGGAGAGAAAAAGGAAGGAAAGGGAAGGAAAAGGGGCTCATGTAGCGCTGACATGGTGTCACGTCAGCTAACCCAACTACCCATAGTGTTTTACATGTCCTCACGTGATACTTGCCAGTTGACATAGCATGTTACATGGCAAGCCATGTGGCGCTATATTAGCCCGTTGTCCAACCTAATGCTACTATGTGTCAAGACATATGGCTCAATGAGATCTCAACACGTGGCGGTTCTTGATGTGAAAATATATTAGCTAAAAAAATAGAAAAATAAAAAAAAAGGCTTTTATGCATTTGCTAAGATATAAACCCCTAACCTCATACCTAAACCCAATGCCATGCTCATGTATTTATTCATTAGGCCATTGACCTTGTCTTGTTAAATTGCATATATAGACTAAATTAGCCTAGGTTAGATTTAAATCTAAGCCTAGGCTCAATGGTCCCTTTCCTTAATTTATTAAAATTAAAATCTATTCTATTAAATTATTATTTTTCTAAATTCTATAAATCTTCTATTTTCAATTTTTTCTATCTTTTGTAACTTTTCGATTTTTTCAAAATTTTTCATTTTTTCAAAATTTCTTATTTTTTGTGCTTTTTTCCTATTTTTATATTTTTTTTTTTGTATTTTTCCTAGATTTCCCTTTTTTATTTTGTGCTTTTTCCCATTTTTCTATTTTTTGTATTTTTCATAGATTTCTTCTTCTTTTTCTAAATTTCTTATTTTTTTGTGTTTTTATTGATTTAAGACCCCCTATCCTATTAGAATAAAATAAAAATAAAAATAAAATAAAGGGGGTAAAAATTAAGTATTTACAGCTACTCCTCTTTATGGTGAAGTTTAAACAAAACTTTATCACAAAGATAAAGAGATATTATTTTTGCCCCAAGGATGACTTTAAAATGACTAACTAGATATTTTAGACTTAATTTACTAGGGATTTGATGAAGATGTGTAAGAGAGAGGAAGTGCTTTAAGGGCTAAAAAAGGAGAAATGAAGCCAGGTCATGCCTTTCTAAGCTCAATAACCTAGGTGGGAGTCTCTTTAGGGGATAAGTAACCCCATGCTGGAATTGATCTAAAGAACTTGGCCGTATCTCTTTAGGCGTACTAATCTAGGTAGACACATCTTTTGGGGACTAGCAACCTTAAGTTGGGATCAATCTAAAGAACTTGGTTGTGCCTTTCTAAGCTCACTAACTTAGGTGGGAACATCTCTTGGGAACTAGTAACCCTAAATTGGGATTGATTTAAAGAACTTAATCGTACTTCTCTAGGCTCACTAACTTAAGCAAGAGCATCTCTTGAAGACTAGCAACCTTACGCTGAGATCGATTTAAAGAACCTGGTTGTATTTCTCTAGGCTCACTAACCTAGGCAGGAGTGCCTCTCATGGACTAATAACCCTAAGTTGGGATTGATCTAAAGAACTTAGTTGCACCTCTCTAAGTTCACTAACTTAGGCAGGAACATCTTTCGGGGACTAACAACCCTAAGTTGAGATCGATCTAAAGAACTTGGCCGTGCCTCTCTAGGCTCACTAACTTAGGTGAGAGCGTCTCTTGGGGACTAGCAACCCTAAGCTAGGACTTAATGCTATGCCTACAGGCTTGCTAAGAGGAACTGATGAAGGGAAGTGCCTTACGGGCTTGCTAAGAGAAACTTGGTGAATAGAAGGGCCCTATGGGCCTGCTAAAAGAAATTAAGCATCCTATGGGCTCACTAAAAGAACTTTGAAAAAAGAAGTGCCCTATGGGCTTAGAAAAGAGATTGAGTTAAGATCGTGTCTTCAAAAGTTAGCTAAACACTAAATGTAGAAGGTGAGTGCCTTATAGGCTCGTTCAAAAAGACTACTGGGAGTAAAAACTGGTCATAGTTTAAATACAAGTGCAATGTTCAAAAATTGGTGTATTAGCATCGTGTGGAAGTACTTACCTGGTTTTTATTGATAGCACCCAAATTGTCAAACCTTTTTTTAAAACCCCATCAGAATTGACTGGCTCATGTTTTGATCCTTCAAATGTTCTTGATACAAAATGTTTGAGACTCTATTGGCTCTTTTTGAGAAATCATGGAAATTAACTCGATGCATAATGCTACCTACTATTTTTGTCTTTTTAGAACTTTTACAAACTAAAGTTTTCATTCCTAACTAATAAATATCTATTGTAGGGTGATTGCTTACTTAGATTTCGCATTTCCTTGAAAAATAGATAATAAAACTCCCCGTCAAGGGGGATTAATCCGTAATAAAATATTTTAAAGAGTTTTGGCAATTACTAATGTCCTAGATCTCACTTCTCTCGTATTTTTAATGTATGGGTTCGATTAAATTGAGTAAAGGGAGTTGAACCTTTCAATGGAGAGGGTGATTATTCCAACATCGACAATGACCAAGGATACCAACTTTGCTTGCAAGTAATGAAAATTAGACTACAATGACATTTAAAATGATTGTCATTTTCTTGTTTTGAGCAAAAATTTCCATTGACTTCTTATAGGTAGTACAATTTTCCAGTGTCAGTATTTACAAGGTCTCTCAAGTCTAGGCTATCCATTTAGGATAAAATCAAAGCCCCTCTTGGTAATATTCACTTCTTGATGTAAGGGCCTACATAATTGGGAGAAAATTTCCATTTAGAGTCTTGTGCATTGGGAGGAGCCTTTCTTAACACCAAATCACCCTCATTGAAGTTCTGGGGTCATACCATTTTGTTGAAAGCCCAAGCCATTCATTGTTAATAACATTGATTATGACATAAGGCTATCAATCTCCTCTTGTTAATCAGATTCAACTGCTCGATGTATTTCTTTACCCAATCGGCTTCATCCAACTGAGTTTCTAATAGTACCTTGAGCGATGGGATCTTAACCTCTATTAGTAACACTACTTCAATGTTGTATACCAAAGAGTAAGGTGTTGTTGATAAGGATCAAATCTTCGATGCCAAGATGAAAAGGAATCAAAGGATCAATCCAAAAAGAAACAGTATCGGATTTGGAAATGAACAGGAATGGGTATTTAAGGAAAGGTTTTGATAGCGAATGCGGATGGATATAACTTACGAAGATACAAAGACGATAAGAGGTTTAAGCTTGAAATAGAGTTCGATATGACTCACGAACATTAAATGTTGCTTAGGGTTTCAAATGAAGGTTAGATATAACTCATTAACTGGCTCAAATGAAGAGGTTCACCATAATTTGAGAACAGGATTGATAAGAATACAAGGACGATTAAAGATTCTCATCAACACTCGATAATCCGACAAATGCTAATACAAGTATAGCCTTGCTCAAAAGAGGAAAGTTTCACTCTGTATATCTATCTATCTGTATATGTCTATATCTCCTTTTATGCGTGTTTACAATAGTTGCTATTTATAACAAGTCCTAAACCTTAGTGGCAAAATTATAAATAAAGTACAAGGCCTTAAACTCTAAATAATTGAGCCCATAAATAAAATAAAGGGAAAACATGTATAAGAATACAAAACTGTATATTTTACAGAACTCAGCATGTAGCTACTTGGCATGTCATAGGAGTAGTATTCGAACTGGACGGGGTTGGCAGTTGGATGTATAAGTTCAGGAAGGGGTCCCTGATGTCTCGTGTAGCTTGGCCAAGACACCAAAGAGGTCAACTCATAATTGCCGAGTTTTGGAATTAGTCGGCACTAGTCTCTCGGGGTAGTTCCAAGTGGTTCTTTAGTCTTGAGTACTTAGCCTTATGATTTCTCGGCACTTCGGTTGATGACAAATATGGTGCCGAGTGTTTATTTTCCTTCCCTTCATCCTTTTAGCTGTTTCTTGGCCTTAGTAAGCATTGATAGGCCTTAGCTTAGATATGGTTGGAGGTTGATTCCCATCATTACCGTAGGTTTGAAAGGAAGTTGTCATTGATGTTAACTATTGAGCATGGGTTGGAATGCTAAATAAGCTTCTCTTCCCTTTTCTTTTCACTATGGGTACCGAGTGTCTCTGGATTTCCTCAATGCTCATGGGGGTCAAGCAATAGCTCTTCCCATTCTTCCAAATGGTGTAAGTGTTGAGGGAATCGTCATGGATCACTTTTTAGTCATACTCCTAAGGTCGGCTAAGAAGTAAATTCGCAGCATTCATAGGGATCTCATTGAATTCAATCTCATCTTTGTACTGTCCTGCCTTGAATGCTATCTGCGCTATTTTATGTACATGGACCATACCCTAGTCATTAAACCATTTTAATCCATAAGGTCGAGGATGCGGGTCGGTCGGCAACTTCATCTTTTCTATTAACTTAGTAGAAATGATGTTGGTGCAGCTACCTTTGTCAATAACTGGGGAACAGGTCTTCCTACTCACTAGGCATTGCATGTGAAATAAATTTTCCCTTTGTCCAGGATCTGCCCTCAAGTTAGCTTGTGTCGCCATAACCAAGAGTTTATTGAGGTCCTCGGGATAGACATCTTCTTCTATTAACTAGCATTCGAGCTCTTATCACTTTGACTCTTGATTTGAGCTTTGGGCCCTTTGCCCTTCAAGACCATGACCCTTTTATTCGGGCATTGGGATGCAATATGTTTGCGATCTAAGCATTTGAAGCACTTCACTTCTTAGGCTTTGTTGTTGAGTGCTTTTTCTTTCTTAGCGATCCATTTCTCAGCATGGTTTGGTCAGCTAGGCTCTCCTTTCTCTATCTTCTTTTCTTACCTTCTCTTGGCATACCTCTCAAGCTTAGGGCTACCTTATTGAGGTTGACTACTCGGCCTCTGATGCCTTCTTCTCCTTTGCTTCTCTACTCTTAATGCTAAATTAATTAACTCATCCAAAGAGTTGAATGGCTGCAATTTAACTATATTGACAATGCTATCTCAAAGTCCACTTAGGAATCTAGCAATGGTGCGGTCCTATGGCTCGGCAATTTCACATCTCGTCATCAAGGTCTTAAACTCTTGTAAATACTCTTCAATAGTATTTCAATCTTGTCTCAAGTGTTGGAAAGCATGGAGCATCTCCTTAAAATAAGTCAGCACAAAGCGTTGGTTCATCAATTTTTTCATGAGCCTCCAAATTCTGATCGAATCTTCTCCTTCAACTTCTCGCTTGGCAACTAGTTTATCCTACCAAAGACTTGCATATTCAACAAGGGATAAGGAAGCCAGCTTAACCTTTGCTCGATCATCGCACTTGTAGAACTTAAATAACTTCTCAACTCGGGGAACCTAGTTAAGGAACTCTTCAGGTTAGCTACTTCTACAGAAGGTTGGTAGTTTCAGCTTGACATTGTCAAGTCCTTGGTTAAGTGCTCAGGGTTCATCCTTAGCATTCCTAGTAGGTTGGTTTACCTTAGATTAGCCACTTCTGTTAGAGTGTTGCTCAGCTAAATCTCTTCTCGGCCTCAACTTTCTTTTCTGAGCTTCTTGATTTGTTTTAGAGTCAATATTCCTTTCATTCCTCCTTCTTGGCACTAGATGGTTTTCTCTTCTCTTCGGCTCAACAGCTCTTCTCAGTTGTCTTAGATCATTACAAAGTTCATTGGAACCACTCCTACTAATGGGTGTCCTTCTCTCCTTTCTTCTTGGCCATCATGTCTGCGGAACTAACTCAGTAAGCTCCTGAATAGAGTTAGTGAGATTCTGAATCTAATACTCCAAGTTATCAACATGTTTCCTCAAGCTTTCACAAAGACTGTCTCCAGTGCTATTGACACTATCCTCCGACATTCTTGTTTGTACAGTAATTAACCAAAGAATTAAACAAACAAATAATAGCAACCCAGAAACAACCACTACTCAGCTTCTGCAACTACCACTATTGATAAATAGCACACAACACTATAGAACAATGATGAATAGGAATGTTAGAACCACAAATCTACTTTAAGAACACTTGCACACGTGTCTCCCCAAAGCTCTGCTACTAATATGATAAGGATCGAATCTTTGATGCTAAGATGAAAAGGAATCAAAGGATTGATCCAGAAAGAAACAACGGCGAATCTGGAAATGAACAGGAATGGGTATTTAGGGAAAATGGGTATGAAGAACAAGAAGGGTTTTGATAGTGAATGTGGATGGATATAACTTACGAAGACACAAAGACGATTAGGGGTTTGAGCTTGAAATAGAGTTTGATATGACTCATGAACACTAAATGTTGCTAGGGGTTTCGAATGAAGGTTAAATGCAACTCACTAACCGGCTCAAATGAAGGGGTTCACCACAATTTGATAATAGGATTGATAAGAACATAGGGACAATTAAAGAGTTTAATCAACACTCAATAATCCAACAAATGCTAACTCAAGTATAGCCTTGCTCGAAAGAGGAAAGTTTCCTTCTATATATCTATTTGTCTTATATGTCTATATCTCCTTTTATGCGTGTCTAGAACAGTTGTTATTTATAGCAAGTCCTAAACCCTAGTGACAAAATTGTAAATAAAGTACAAGGCCTTAACCCCTAAATAATTGGGTCCATAAATAAAATAAAGGGAAAACATGTACAAGAATACAAAACTGTTCGTTTTACAAAACTCGGCATGCAGTCACTCGGCATGTCCTTAGTGTAGTATTTGAACCAAACAGGGTCGGTAGTTGGATGTATGGGTTTAGAAAGTGGTCCTTAACATCTCACATAGCTTGGCTGAGACACCAGAGAGATTGACCCATAATTGCCGAGTTTTGGAATTAGTCGGTGTTAGTATCTTGGGGTTGTGCTGAGTGGTTCTTTAGTCTCGAGTACTCGGCCTTATGGTTTCTCAACACTTCGACTGACGATAAATATGGTGCCGAGTGTTTATTTTCCTTCCCTTCATCCTTTTAGTTGCAACTCAGCCTTAGTAAGCATTGATAGGCCTCGGCTTAAATATGGTTGGAGGCTGATTCTCATCAGTTGCCCTAATCGACATTCTAATGGAAGTTTGATAGGCTATGCCTGCAAATGGCAATATCTCATGCCAGTCCTTATAAGTAATAGCCATTTTTTCAATGATTCTTTTGAGGTTTTTGTTAGCTGCTTCAATGGCTCCATTCATTTAAGGTCGATAAGGAGTAGAGTTCCTATAAATGATCCTGAACTATCATCACAATTCTAACATAAGCTTCTTGTTGAGATTAGTGCCATTATCGGTGATGATCGTTTCTAGAGTCCCATATCGAGCTGGGATATCTCTCTTGATGAGCTTAATTACGACCCCTTTGGTAATGTTTGAGTAAGATGAGGCCTCAACCCATTTATTGAAGTAGTCAATGGTGATCAATATAAAGCGATGCTTATTAGATGCTTTTAGAGTAATCGTGCTGATGATATCTATGCCCCATATTGAAAAAGGCCATAGTGCTGAGAGTGTATGTGGTTCTTGAGGCAGGGCGTTTATCTTATTTGCATAAACCTAACATAAGTGACAATGCCTGACATGTTTGATGCAATCACTTTCCATTGTTGACTAATAATACCCTAGCCTCATAATTTTCTTAGCCAGCATGTAACCATTCATGTAAGGGCTACATACTTTTTCATGTACTTCTCTCATTAACTTCTTAGCCTTGTCGTCATCCATATACCTTAAAAGTGTACCATCAAAAGAGCATCAGTATAAAGTGGATGCGCTTAATAAGAATTGAGTGGCTAATCTCCTAATCATCCTTTTGTCCTTTTTCTTGGCCTCGTCAAGCTATGTACCTTGTTATAGGAATATCTTAACATCATGGTACCATGGCTTTTGGTCATTCGTACCCTCAATTGTTAGGTTGAAGGTAGGCTTGTCTTCAATTTCAATAGTAAGGGGTTGAATCTCGATTCCACTAGATATTTGGATCATAGATGCTAGAGTGGCTAAGGCATCGGCAAATTGATTCTGAGTTCTCGGTATGTGATTGAAAGTGATTTCTTTGAATTTCCCAATCAATTCAGTCAAATGCTAGTGATAAGGTACCAGTTTAGAATCTTCCGTCTTGTATTATCCCTAAGCTTGGTCGATAATGAGTGAAGAGTCCCCATACATTTCTAATTCTTGAATATCTTTATCTAAGGCCATTTTAAGTCCTATGATGTATGCTTCATATTCAACGATATTATCAATGTATGGGAAAATGAGCCTTATAGCCATAAGGTACTAAGTACCTTTAGGGGATATTAGTATTACTTCGATTCCATACCCAAACACGTTGGCTGCTCCATTGAAGAACATCTTCCATTTTGATCACTCATCATTTTCTCCTTTATCAGAGCTTCCCTCGATTGCTAAAATATCCTCATCGGGGAAATTGTCTCGTACCTCTTGAGGGGTACTATTGGAGGGATTTTCTACTAATTGATCTGCTAAAGCTTGCCCCTTGATTGAATTCCAGTTCACATACGTAATGTCAAACACTAATTGTAACATTCGCCACTTTGAGATTTTTCCAATTAAGGTTAGTTTGTCTGCTAAGTACTTCAAGGGATCGTGTTAAGATAGCAATTTAACCTGGTAGTAGAGTGTATATTGTTTGAGCCGATGCATTACCTAGACTAAAGCACAATAGGTTCCTTCAATTTTTGAATATTTCTACTCCCCCTTTAGTGAATTTCTTGCTCAAGTAGTATACAGCCCATTCTTTTCCTTCCTCATCTTTCTGGTCGAGTATGCACCTTATGGACTTTGGTAATATTGTCAAGTATAGAAATAAAGGCCTCCTAGGTTTTGGGGCTACCAAAATTGGAGGGTTCATGAGGTATTCTTTAATCATTGTAAATGCTTGCTCACACTCTTCATGCCAATTGATCTTGGCATTCATTTTCAACAACTTAAACAAGAGACAACACTTGTCCATGAGTTGAGATATGAACTGGGCTATATAGTTTAAATGGCCCAACAAACCTCTGATTTCTTTGAGTGTACATAAAGGGGGTAAGTCAACTATTGCTTTGACTTTATTAGGTTCCACTTTAATGTCCCTTTAGCTAATTATAAAACCCAACAATTTCTTTGAAGTCACTTCGAAGGTATACTTCTCTGGGTTAAGCTTCAACTGCTATTTTCTCAACCTATCAAACAATCTCCTCAGATTATCCACATGACTTTCTCCTTCCATAGACTTTGTAATCATATCACCAACATATACTTCAACTTCCTTATGCATTATGTCATGAAAAATTGCTATCATGGCCCTTTGATAAGTTACCCTAGCATTTTTGAGTCTAAAAGGCATTACTCTGTAGTAAAATGTGCTCTAAGTTGTGATAAATGTTGTCTTGGCTTTATCTTCTTCCAACATTCGAATTTGATTATATCCGGAGAAACCATCCATGAAAGAGAAAAGATGGTTTCTGGCTATATTATCGACTAAGACATCAATGTGGGTTAAGGAGAAATTATCTTTAGGGGTTGCTTAATTAAGGTCTCAAAAATCTATACATGCTCATATACTTATTCATTAAGCTGTTGACCTATGCCTTATCTATATTGCATATATGGATTGAGTCAACTTGGGCTAGATTCGAATTTAAGCCCAAGCTTAGCAGTCCCCTTCCTCAATTTATTAAAATTAAAATATATTCTATTAAATTATTATTTTTCTAAATTTTATAAATCTTCTATTTTCAATTTTTTTCTATCTTTTGTGACTTTTCAATTTTTCCAAACTTTTTCATTTTTCTAAATTTCTTATTTTTTGTACTTTTTCCTATTTTTCTCTTCTTTGTATTTTCCTTAGATTTCCTATTTTTAGGTGCTTTTTCCTATTTTCTATTTTTTTTTTGTATTCTTCCTAGATTTCTTACTTCTTATTTTTCTAAATTTCTTATTTTCTTTAATTTTCTATTTTTTCTATGTTTTTCTTGATTTAGGACCCCTTATCCTATTGGAATAAAATAAAAATAAAATAAAGAAGGGCAAAAATTGGGTATCTATAAGTGTTATCAAAATCCATAGGTTGCATGATAGGGTAAAGAGATAGTAGGAAAGAAGGAATAGGCAATCTACTACTTGAGTAAGAAGTTTACTAAATGGGAACAAAAATATTCAAATGTAGAGAGGACTTATTGTACACTAATACAAGTAATGCACTAACTCAAATAATATACTCTTTGTAACTTGATTGAGCTGTTGATCAAGCATGACTCACTAAAGGACTTGGCAAACAAGCCAATGACAATTAGAAGAATATCTAAATGGAAAATGCTATTAGCCGAATTCGACATTACCTATGTCAACTAAAGTTTAGTAAAAAAGAAAGGTCTAGTAAACAAGCTAGCTTTGTATCCCATGAGAGCCCTTCCCTATGAAGAAGAAGCTCAGTTCCCAAATAGCACCATCATGAATACTAAAGAGGAGAAGGGAAGATTGAAAGTGTATTTTGATTAAGTAGCTAATGTATTTAGGTGTGAAATAAGGGTAGTCCTAATATCTCGTAAAGGTTGTCATTTCCTACTAGCCACTCAACTCTCGTTTCTTTATACAAACAATATTGCTAAATATGAAGGTTGCATTCTGGGCTTTAAGATGGCATTAGATATGAAAATACTTGACTTAGAAGTTTATGGCAATTCATCTCTAATCATCCTATAAATTCTAAGCTAGTACAAAACCAAAGACCATAAGCTTATTCCATACCATCGGCATGTGGAAGAGATCATTAAGAAGTTTGAAAGGATTACCTTCGCCTATATCCGAGGACTTAAAACCCATTCATCAATAAAGTAGCCACTTTAGCCTCAATGGTCACAATATCATATGAAATGGAGATTCAGCTTTTGAAAATTGAAGTAGAAAGAAAGCCCACTTTCTACTTAAACACTAAAGAAGACATAGCACTAACCCAAAAGGATAGCTCATGGTACGAGATATCAAAACATTACTCTAGACAGGAAAATACCTTGACTAGGTAGATTCTAAGGATAAAAAAACTTTAGCAAATTAATAGCTCATTTTATCTTCGGTAGGAATATCTTATATAGAAAATTGCCTAATACTAAGTACTCAGATATGTGGATAAACATGAAGCTAAAACGCTAATGAAGGAAGCCCATGAAGGAGTATGAGGATTGCATATGAATAAGTACATGCTAGCCCAAAAAATCATGTGAATGGGGTACTTTTGCCTAACCATGGAAGTAAACTAAGTTAAACACATGAGACATTGCCATCTTTGCCAAATATACTCTAACAAGATTAATGTTCCACACTATGACATGCATGTTTTATCATCACCATAGCTGTTCACCATGTGGGCAATAGACATCATTAGCCTAATTGCACCAAAAATCTCCAATGGACATAGATTCATCCTAGTATCCATTGGCCATTTCACTAAATGGGTGGAACCATCCTCACATGCTCTTGTAACTAAAGGGGTGGTGGCCCATTTTCTTAAGAGAGATATAATAATTAGATACATGGCACCAGAATCTATCATTATCAACAACGGTACCAACCTGAACAACAAAGTGGTAAAAGAATTATAGTCAATTTAGCATCAAACACCACAATTTGAACCTATATTGCCTATAGATGAATGGGGTAGTTGAGGCAACCATTACAAACATTAAAAGGATCATCAAAAAGATGACAAGCAAGTATACCAATTGGCATGAAATGTTTCTGTATGCCTTGATGGCTTACCGAATTTCAATTCAAACATCTACTTGTGTAACACCTTATTCCTTAGTATACAATATAGAGGCAATCCTTCAAGTGGAGGTAGAAATCCATTTCCTATGGGTATTGGTGGAAACACAACTTAATGAGGCTGAATGGGTCAAGAAGAAAAACAAACAATAGAATTTACTAGGTGAAAAAAGACTCACTATGCTATTTCATGCTCTACATTACCAAAAGAAAGTGCATTTAGGAACCTTTAAAGTAGGTAACTTAATGCTCAAGAAAGTGTTGGCAAACATTTTAGATCTCATGGAAAATTCACTCCAAGTTATGAAGTTCCTTACGTAGTCACAAAAGTGTTATCAAGAGCGTCTTTGATCTGTCAAAAATGAATAGTCCAAAAATGAAGGACACTATAAATTTTGATGCTTTGAAATTGTATTTCCCTTAGTATATCAACAATAAGTATGAGCTTTGTTCAATGAAATTAGTAGAATTCTTACAAATCTCTCAAGAGGGCTTCACTCTCATCATTTTGTAAGCAAAGTCGATATTATATGAAGTTCCTATAATGTCGGAAAAATAGTGAAGAAAGAAGCTTTAAATAAAAAGAGTACCCTAGATAAAGAGAAAAAACGATGTAAATTCCTCTCAAAGCATCTAAAGATGGTCACATCAGCTGTGCAAGGTGAGTGGGTGATGGCAAGGGTCAAATGTAAAAGGTTAATCACATGGCAACAATCTTCAAACTAGGTAAGTCCTTCAAATACCCTTTTAAGCCTAGAAATTGTAAACCCTATAGGTTTTGAACATAGTTGGAAGTCAGATAAGAGAGAGAGTAAATGGATAGTCTCTAGAACCTTATAGAAATATAAGAATCAAAACCTTAAATAAAATAACCTAACCCTAAATATTAAGTCAAAAACCCAAATAAGAAGATAGAAAGCTTTAGAATAAGTTTTAACTCTAAAACCTTAATTATACACATAAAACCCTAGAAACCCTAATACGTAGAAAACTCTAAAACGACAAAGAAACCCTAACTATTTCCCAAAAACCCTAGAGTATTGAGAAAAACTAATTGAAGTAGTGAAAATCATTCATTAAATATAAACAAGTACTTTGACTTTCTAAACCCTAAATACTAAACATATATACGAACTGATAACTGTAAGTGGACTTAAAACCCTAAGTAAACCCTAGATGTACATGTATGGCCTGACAATATATTTAAATTAAAATAATGAAATGTAATAAGCCATAGAATTTCCCTAATTAAGCTTAATACGCTTAGTTAGACTTAATTGTGATTAATTAGCTTAATTAGACCCTAAACCTTAATCATTACATCTTAATCAATAACAAGATAAGTGTAATTAAGACAAAAAGACAATGTAATTAGTTAAAGTTTCAAAGGAAAATGAAAGTGGATAAAAGTAAGGATGGTATATGGTATAAGGTATAAGGTACAATTTGGGGACCATGTACTATCCTCTCAAATTGGCCTCACTTTGTCCCCTCTCTCTCCCCCTCACTTGCACATTGGCCACTCCCATCCCCTCTCTCATTTCTTTTCATTTTTCCATCTCATTTCATTCCTCATAAACACCCTTAAAAATCTCTTTCAAAAATCACTTTAAACCCATACTCTGAAATCTACTCTCTCGACTACCATTGCATACATCACCGCTAGCCACCACCACTCCACCAAATCACTAGCCACAAAGTCATACACCACCCTTACATGTCCTATTAGTAGGCTGATAGACCTACATGCCACCATAACCACCCTAGGTTATGGCACACATCCAAGAAACAAGACCATCACACCTTCACTTTGGTAAGTGTACCACTTTTGATTTCTTAAGTTATTTACCTAGAAACTTATAGATTTTAGGCATGACACACATCAAAAACTTGTAAAAAATACATGTTTTAGACTTTTAAGATAATAACATCGGTAGTTAGCTTAGAGTAATGCACTTATCTCACATAGAGGTTTAAGTAACACCACTACCATGTCATAAAGGGCAGTGTCTAGCAAGTCCTATTGATAAACCAATAAGAAAGCTATGAAACCCCTCATTCTTATACATGCCACTGATTCACTTAAACTATAAATATAAAAAATTAAATTGCGAATATTCTAGTAAATATACTGGGTCGGAATCAAGTAATACAGAACAAGTAAGGTTATAGATCCCTCGAGGATTATAATATTACTAAACCTATGATAGTTCTTATCAATATTCAAGCAATAAAAAATAAATTAACTAATCTAATAATTATACTAAAACTATTGAAAAGAAAATAACTATAAAATTTCTAAAACTAAGCAATCAATTGAGAATTGTAGGAAAAACAGAATTTACCATAGATTATGCAAATCAAATTGTTATCATGTTATATAGATTATTAGCTATATGGTTATTCAAGTGAAATTATTATGCCTTAAAACTTAAGAATTTAAACCCCTAATTAATTACTTAGCTCCTACATCTCCAATTAATAGTGGACTCTAAATTACAATTATATATCTCTTGATACTATGATTGTCTAATGTCCTAAATCAATTATTCCTAATGTCTTAGTAAATAATCAATAGCCAAACATCGCATTAATCTCTAGATAATTTCTAATTAATTCAATTAATGATGCTTTCACATTAATTAATCAAATTAATTGAGAATTTCTAACAAACCTTATATCAACTCTCGTATCACTAGGGTTTCTAATAATTATAATCAATTAAACAACTATAATTGAAATCATAGAAATTGCAATCATGAATCATTCCTATATCTATTAATCCTATAGTAAGAACAAAATCATTATCTTAGCTATCTAGAGTTTTATTAATTCTCACAAATAAATTTAGCCAACCATGGAATTTGAAACAAAAGCATAACTACTAATTGAAATTGCAAAGAAATTCATAATTGAAAGCATGAATAATTAACAGAATGGCATAAATATAATTAAAATAGATGTCACCAATTTTGTAATTGGAAAAGATGAACTTCAATCGCAACTCCAAAACTTGGTCTCTAAAGCAAAATCTTCTCAATGATCTAAGCATTTCTATAAAAGAATTCTTCAAGAACTATCTAATGATTTTTCTACGACTCTCTAAATCTAAGGAAAGTGTGTGTCTCCAAAAAACAAAAACAAGTCTCCCAAATAGTGAAACATAAGGCTATTTATAAGAAAAACTAGGGTTGGTTTACATAAGGCCTCTTTTTAATGAACGCCGGCTTATAGGCCCATAATATAAGCTTCAAGGCCAGCGGCGTAGACTTTAAAGGCCGTTGGTGTAAGAATAGGTAGGCTGTGTTGAATTCCCAATTACAACATATTGATTTGGACTTTGTTCATTTGTATAAAACTCCTCTAAATTGTTTATATTTCCACTTTGAATCCTCCAATTCCTAAAATGTTCAAATGAAAATAATTAGGTACCATTTCTTAATGATTTCTATAAAATCAATAATAATTCTATCTAATTTGCACATTAAAACATGAAAAATATGCCTTTATCAACCACCACCTTTGTTGGGGTTTTCCCAATCCATTTTTCTTTTTTTTTTTCATTGGATAAATAAACAACTTGCACTAGGTGAAAACATAAATTAGATGGAGGAAAAAGCATTAAAAAGGCTAATATATGAAAAGTATAATGGAGACCCCAAAACACCATCTTGCCCACCACTTAAATGATGAGTTAAGAGCTATAAATTTTAATTTATTAGCCTAATGACATGATTATTTGGTGTTAAATATGATTTCGGTAGTGATTAATTAAGTTAAGTAAAGTAGTGATGAGTTAATGACTTAAACTAGCTTAATTACTAATTAAGGGTTTAAGAATAATGTTAAAGCCCTTATTAGCCATAATGACCAAATTTGGAACCTTAGTTAAATTGGACTTAACTTAGAGTATAAAGTGGGATTAGGCCTAAAATGATGAACAGGGTTGGGATTAAGGCCTTAAAGTGCAAAACAAGCTCAAAAAGTCCTAAAAAAATTAAAATTTAGGTGCTAAATAGATGTGACTAGATCTAATGCTAGAAAATGAAAAGCTCATTATTTGAAATATAAAAGGCCCATTAAATCTTGAGGCCTATACAAGGTATCCTCTATAGGCCCCTTAACTAACTAAGGCCCTAAACTATTGAAAAGAACTCATTTAAGCCCACTAGAGTAATAATAAGGCTCAAATCAAAAGCTATTGAATTTAGGTAGAAAATTCAACTTAAAAATACTTAAATAAAAGCCCAATAGTTTATATGTAAGGCCTAAGTCCCAAAACTAAGCCCAAACCCTAAGATAGTCCAACTAGCCCATTGACCAACGAACTTAATTGACCCAAACTAAGACTTTATAGACCTAAACACCTAAAAAAAGACCTTACTCAATGAAATAAAAAACTTGAAAACAATGAAAACATATTATAAGATTGCTTAAAATGGACTTAAAATGAAAAAAAGTGATGATCAAAATATAAAAACAGTAAAAGCAAAAGTCTTAAGACATGGAGAGCTAACTAGGTAAATGAAAATACAATACTTATATACTTAACATGCACTCAACGATATGGGATTGCTAGACACTGTGGTTGAGTGAGTACACTAACCCTTGTCTTATCTTGTTTGTGCTTGTAGTAGAGCATTGTTTAATTCTATATATTATATGACATGATTATGCTTAGGGGTTGGGTTATATGCATGTGCTTAGATTGATTGTACTTGTATACTAAAGACATAATAATAAATTTGAATAGAGAATTGGTTGTTGCATTAGTATGTAGGGCTTTGGAGTGTCTGTCATATGTTTGGTTGGTCACTTATGAATTGGAATAATAATTATTCGACTTTAATAAGAACTAGACATGCATTGTATGTTTATGCATTAAAAAGATAGAACATCAACATTACGTAAGGGAGTAGGAGATCATGCATGTTAGATTCGTATTTATATTGTGTTATTGTTATATCGTATGACGTACTCATACAATATGTTCTTACCTCAAACTTTAGGATCTACTTAACTCTATGAAGTGCTGCCATTTGCTTGAGGTTGAGTTGCGTTTGTTGCTTTGAGTCTACCAAGAGAAGATGATCTATGATTGGACAATAGATATAGAGACTCGAGTCTTAATGTGCCTAAATACTTCCTAACCCAGGCAACTGTAGGCATAAAACCCTACTTTATAAGTAGGCTGTATACAATGTGTGCATTTCATATGCTTACTTGCATTGCATATGCATATTTAAACAACTTACTTAAAATTTGTTTGATGGTAGAATATGAAGGTTACTCACAGCTATTGTTGCTTACCTACTTATAGTTTATTGTTGTAGCATGATTTATGGCTATAGTTGAGCTAAAGGATACTCAAGGTTAGTACTAGAAGCTTCAATATGGCCAAAGAGAAGATGAGAGCATGAGTGGACATTTATGATATGTTTGGGCTCTCTAGTATTATCTTATATATTTCTTCAGAGTTTGTAGTAGCTTAGACTACTAGTACTTTATTATGGTCTATAAGACTTAAATAAAGGGAAACTGTTTACCTTACTCTCTATGATATTTAGTATTATATGATGAACCTTAATTTATTTTCTTTGATACTACTTTATGCTAGTCTCTTAAGTGGATGCTAAAGTTGTGAATGACACCTTATGTAATATGATAAAGGTTCTTAACTAGTAGTGGTACAGGCCTTGGATCTTTTTGTAGAACATAGTGATATTATTACTGTTAATAGTTGGATTTTATTCACTTGGCAACTCAACTGCTGACATGCCTAGTAACCTACTTCTTGGCTAACGCTGATTAACATAGATCTGTATCTGATTTGAATTTAAGGAAGTTATGTGAATAATTATCACTTGGTACGGTTATATTACATAACTGCTCACTATTCCTACATTTTAGAAATGTACTTCATTAAGAGGTCTCTATGTGGCCCAATAATCATGTAATTAACTACTATTTCAGACTCTCGACATTCGCTTATAATGTTTAGTTCACTTAAAGGGAATTGGAATTTAAATCTCCCCTTATTCCTTATTACAGTGTTTACTTAGTTTTTTGTTTTCGAATCTCAATTCCTTAGGAATCTCTATTACGTGAAATCAAGTAATAGGGATTTCTTAATTCAACCAAAGAATCATGATTCATCACAAAATTTCACATTTTGTCCAAAAATAACCTCATATCAATTTAACAATAACCACTATTGCTATTGCTATTGCTATTGCCATCGCCACTATCGACCGCTACTACTACGACGACCACTATTACTACTATCACTACCAATCACCACCACTACCGACCACCATTATCACTACCACCACTGCTGCTGCCACCATCGCAACCACTACTACCACTACTATCATTGCCACTACTACTAATCATTGACCACCACCACTACCTACCATCACCACCATTGTTACCACTAACCACCACCACCATCATCACCATCATCGCCACTAACACCATTACTATTACATTGCTACCACCACCATTACCCATCATCACTACCATCGCCACACCACCCACCACCGTCATTGCCACCATTATCTACCATCGTCACTACCACCACCACCACCGTTGCAACTACCCGCACCCCCTCTTCCAAGCCGTTACCCTAGCCATCGCTACCGCCACCATTTCCGTTACCACTATTAACCACCACTATCACCATTGCTCGTAACCGCTGTCAACCATTACCACCTCCTCCGCCACTACCACTTATTACTTTAGAATTACTTAAGAAAGAAAATGAATTAAGGGTATTTTAGTCATTAAAGTTATATTACATATCTATTATTAGGTTGTTTATTAATCTAACTAAATAAAATAATAGGTATTACACCCTTATTACATTCCTTAAGAATTCCAATTACACTCCTCCCGAATTATATTCAGTGAAGTGAACGAGTTGTTAAATAGAGAGAAGAAGCATTGTAAGAACAATTAGAAACTGTATAACTACTCATTTTATTTTCCCCTAAATTCATTTACTAACTTAAGCATCAGAGTGGCCGCATCAGACTGGCCCCAGTATCCTTTAGTTTTTTGTACTTTACAAAAAAGAAATTATCCAAAAATCACACAACAACAGCTACAACCTAGTCGCCCCTCGTGTTGTAATAGTTTTGAGGTAGTATCAAAGCATTTGGTTAAAAAGGAATAATAACTAACCCTAGACATAATAGGGAGCCAACTTAGTGAAGCTGAAGGGGGTAAAACTAAGTTAAGAGACATAATGTGAAACTTATTATTTAAGAGAATAATGAAACCCTAAAATTAAGAAATTTTTCTGTTCTAGGATAATTTCTAGACTCGTATGGAGTAGTGGCTCGAGCTCCATATGGAGGAAGGAGAGACTCTCTTGGACTATCATTGCTGCCTCTAACTACTATATGAGGACTTCTCTCTAAATGGGGAGTTTCATAGCATGAGTACAGTGATGTCTTGGTAAAGGGGTAGGTTGATGAATCACTGGAGGTTTAGACATAAGGAGTTACTCATGGATCTCCAGCACTTAGTTTACACCAACATCGAGCTTATTCATGTACTTAAGCATGAGTCTTGGTTGGTATGACATTATAGATAGCCATTGAAGTTAGCATTCTTAGTTTGTGATGACTATCAACCATTGGCACCAACATTCGATGAGTGGAGATAGGTTGGACATGGGGTTGCTTCGACTAAAGACCATCAAGATGATCATCTAACCATATTGGAGATTAACATTAATTAGGTTTTAGACACTCTTTGGGAGGAGATCGAGTTGGACTATGAACTTTTACCTTTGTCTAATGATAAGGATGACTAGCTAGAGGAGCAAGGTCCCGAGACTCCAATCCCAACTTTGACCGAGGTCAACTCATTCGAGTAAGACTAACCTTAGGAGGAGGATCCACCTGAGCCTATGCCCCCTGCTATGCCAATTGCCAATCCAAACCACTCAATAGAGCTGAGTGATAGTAAGGTAGATATGCATGTAGATGGACCATTGCTTAAGCCTCTACCACTTACAATACAGGATCTAGAGGAAAAGGATGATTGGAGATGCACAAGCATCGCGGGCCTTCTATATTTTCCAACGTAGATTCGAATGGAGATGACTTAGGCGATTCTAGTTTTATTGGATTTGATAACCTAAAGGATGATGATATTATTGGGGTTGGTTTGACAACCGACCCACTAATGCAATAGTTAGATAGGCTATTGTAGTTGAGGTTACCATGCTGTGAATGTACACATCATGATCATATGTTCTATGTTGTAATACTATGTTTTTAAGAACTTGCTATGAAACTCTTGTATGTTTAGATGTAGTATCGATAGAGTTTCACTCTCTAGAAGTGCCAAGCTTTTCTAGTATAACCTTGTGATTGACTGAAATTAATGAAAAGGATGGCCTTTATTTTTTTTAGTGTGTGTATGATATCTATTACTATGTCTTATTGTTTTGATTAAAATTTTCTTTGCTATGGGCATACCTGAATCGTTTCTAACATTAAGTACAGGAGAGGCCAAGGGAGACCTCTACTAAAGCGTGATCCCCTAAAGGATCGTCCAGTAGATCATCCACATAGAGGACGTGTTAGCTAAAATATAAGAGATGCTAAGAGCTTTTCGTGAGAGGGAGAGGACACCTCTAGCTCTTGTTTTACCTCCTATATCAATTGAAGAGGTGCCACTACCACTACTGCCTCCTATTGCATAAGTGCATTTAGCCTTTGTAACACCTCCAATTCCTAAGTCTCAAAGGTCTATGATGTTGGAGTTCATCAAGTGCACTAGGTATTTTGATGGGGTTGTAAGATGCCTCGAAGAAGCTGAGGATTGGCTCATAAAGGTTAAGCACCATACCACTTGAAGATTACCTATGGTACCTATATTTTGAGGCTTTACATTAGGACTTAGTAGGAAACCAAGAGGAGGACGGTCAGAGGTTCGATCACATGGGAAGTATTTCGGAGAGAGTTTATATCAAATTATTTCCCAAAGACCTTGAGGTTATGATATAGTGATGCCTTTCTATCCATTCAGAAGGGAAACTAGACTTTAGATTAGTATGAATTTGAATTTAATAGGTTGCTACAGTTTGTTGATGAAGAGTTTTAGGCCAATGACAAGCTAAGGACCTAAGTGTTTATTAGAGGATTGGATTCTAGGACCAGGCATCGATGTATAAGTTCTAACCCAGGGATTTCAAAGAAGCAATTAAGATGATAAGGACTATTAAAAGTGCTAAGGATTTTGAGGATAAGAGTAAGAGGTACAAGATGAATATGTTTGGGAAGTGACCCTTTGAGGGACCTAGTTTTTCTAAGAAAGGGAAAAAGATTATGCAAATCTACAATCGACAGTTAAGGCTAGTTACTCTAGTTTCAGGTACAATGAGATGTTAGAAACGTAAAAGAGCACATTACCTGAGAGAATGCCCTTAGCATTAGCACAAGTGTTTCCATTGTGGAGATGGTAGTCATCACATAGCTAAGTGTCCTAAGATAGCTAGAATGACTTGTTTCGTGTGCAAATAGATGGGGCACATCACCCCTACTATCCATAGAGGAGGACTACACAAGGCATCTACCCAGCTCGCCCCATAACACTTTTAGGTTGCCTAATGGCCCAAAAACAAATAAGTAAGCTAGGACCAACATGAGCTAGAGTAGGTATACTTACGCATGCTAGAGTGTATTACCTGGAGGGCGAGTAAGATTATGTAGAAGATGGTGATGATGAGGCTATTGTAGAGTTTGAGGAGGAAAATGCTATTGATGCAGGAGTTTTTGTAGGTATGTAAACTTACCCTTTCTATTTGCTCCTTTATGGATTTGTAGCACCTGATAAAGTATAAAAGACCATGAAGAAGTGATTAAAGAACTAAAAGATATCCTTCACTTGAGAAGTTAAAAGATGAAATTTGTGAATTGATTTAAGAAATATCCATGTTTCCAGTCTACTCTTATACACCTTGCTTAATATGAGAGCGACTCACTCTTTTATCACATTGAAGATTATCGAGAAAACTGAATTACAAGTGACCACAACAGAGTCCGGTATAGGAGTTAAGACACCTACAGGAAGCATAGTAATGACCTGAGAAGTGGTAAGAAACTATCCCTTAAGGATTCAGAATAATGATTCCTAAGCTGACATGATTGTACTTGAGATGAACAAGTACGAGGCCATATTAGGTATGAGTTGGATGTTAGTCATGAATGCTAAGGTTGAATTTTTGAAGTAAAGAAGTGGAATTTGATATGTTGAATGGTACTAAGGCCATTTTCAAAGGAGAATCGATCCTAGTAAAGTCAAAGGGAGTGTACTCACTCGAGATAATTTTAGATAAAGGCCTCTAGAAGTGGTGGAACCCAGATTGAACACAATCAAGATTGAAAAAGAAAAGCCACAAATTGAGTAAATCCCCATGGTAAGTAAGTTTCTAGATATTTTCCCTGACGAGCTTCTGGATTTGCTACCTAAGAAGAGGATTGATTCTGTTTTCAACCTGTTGCCAAGTATAAAGCCTATCTCAAAGGCACCATACAGGATGGCTCTAATAGAACTCAAGGAGCTAAAGAAATAGTTGCAAGAACTACTGGATTATGGATTCATTAGACTGGGCGTGACTTTGTGGGGAGCACTAATGTCAGTTGTTAAAAAGAAGGATGGTTCCATGAGACTTTTCATAGATTACCAAGATATGAATAAAGTAACAATAAAAAAGAATAATCACTACCTCGAATAGATGACTTGTTTGATCAATTGAGAGGAGCTAAAGTCTTTTCTTGAATCAATTTGAGATTTAGATACTATCAATTGAGGATTAAACCTAAAGATATTCCTAAGACATTCTTTAGAATACAGTACTATTATTATGAATTTCTAGTGATGCCACTTGGATTGACAAAATGTACTAATTACATTCATGGACTTGATGAACCTTGTGTTTTATACCTTATTGGATAAGTGTGTTATTGTCTTTATCGATGACATCTTAGTCTACTCGACTTCATCCAAACAGTGTAAATAACACTTGAATATAGTGTTGTAGACATTGAAGGAGCATTAGCTTTATGCCAAGCTATCCAAATGTGACTTTTGGTTGAAAGAGATTTCCTTCCTTAGGCATATTATATTCTATAATGGGATCACATAAGATCTAGAGAAAATTAAGGCCATAGTTGATTGGAAGAAGCCAAAAACAATCATTGAGGTTTGTAGTTTCCTAGGTTTTATAGGATACTACATAAAGTTTGTCAATGATTTCTTCACTATAGCGAGACCCCTCACTCAATTAACTCAAAAGCATATGAAGTATGAGTGGATAGACAAGATAGAACAGAGTTTCCAAGAGTTGAAGCATAGTTTAGTGTTTGAACTGATTTTAGTTTTGCCTAATATGAAAGAGCCTTTCATAGTATATAGTGATGCTTCCAGAAGTGGACTTGGCTGCATATTGATGCAAGGTAGGAGAGTTATAGGATATGTGTCCAAATAGTTGAGACCATATGAGTAGAATTATCTTACTTATGATCAAGATTTGGCAACAGTAGTTTTTGCCTTGAAAATTTGGAAGCAATATTTATTTGGGCAAAGATGCGAAATTTATATCAACCACAAGAGCGTTGAATATCTCTTTACATAGAAAGAATTGAGCATGAGGTAAAGGAGATGGCTTGACTTGATTAAGGTTTGTGATCTTAGAATCAATTAGTGTCCAAGTTAAGTGAATGCAATAGCAGGTGCTATGAGCCTCAAGAATAATGTAAAAGTTGCCTCACTCCTCACCGAACAAAGCGAACTAATCAAGAATTTTGAAAGATTGAATGTAGAGTTCACTTAGGCTGAAGGAAATGTAGAATTGTTGAATTTGGTCCTTTAACCTACCATAATAGAGAAGATTCAAAAGCTTAACAACCTGATCTAGCTTTAATGAGAGTAAAAGAGGAAATGGCAAGTGGTAAGCACTCCAACTTCAATATCAATGAGAATGGAACAATCACTATGAAAGAAAGGTTGTGCGTACCGAAGGATGCATCCCTTAAAAAGGAGATTTTGAGTGAAGCTCATTATTCAAGATACTTCGTGTGCCCTAAAGGGACTAAAATGTACCAAGACCTTAAGAATAATTTCTAGTAGAATGGCATGAAGCAAGCTAAAGTTGAGCACCAGAGATTGGGTGGATTGCTACAATCATTACCAATTCCTAAGTGGAAGTGGGAGTAGATTATGATGGACTTCATAAGTGAATTACTGAGGATATAAGTAAGATTCAATGTGATCTAGGTGATTATAAATAGCTTACCAAATCTGTACATTTCCTTCCTATCAATGTGACATATTCCCTAGAGAAGTTGGCAAGAATCCATGTGAAGGAAATTATGAGACATTATGGTATCCTAGTAAGTATATTTTTAAATAGAGATCTACAGTTTGTGTCCAAATTTTAGGGAGCTTGTAGAAACATTTAGGTACATAGTTAATTTTCAATACAGCTTACCATCTACAGTTAAGTGGATAGTTGGAAAGAATTGTTTAGACCTTAGAAGACATGTTGAAGGCTTATGCTAAAATATTCACTAGAAGTCGGGACATGCATTTGCCTCTTGTTGAGTTTGCCTACAACATCTTTCATTCGAGCATTCAAATGTCACCTTATGAAGCTTTATATGAAAGGAAGTGTAGATCTCTTCTATCTTGGGATGACATTGAAAAGTTAGCCTTAGGGCCCAATTTCGTACAAGAAGCTATGAAGAAAGTGGTCATCATTAAACAGAAAATGAAAGAAGCTTAGGATCAACAGAAGAGTTGGGAAGATTTAAAGAGACGAAAAGTAGAGTTTCAAGCAAGTGATCACCTATATCTCATGGTGAAGCCAATAAAGAGCATACATTGGGCAAGGACGCAAGGGAAGTTAAGCCCTCAATACATTAGATCCTTCGAAGTGCTGGATAGAGTTAGAAATTTAGCCTATCGATTAGCATTACCTTCAAATTTGTTTGGATTACGCAAAGTTTTTTCTGTATTGGTCCTTCACAAACATGTCCTGAACCTAGATATAGTAGTGGAGTTGGAACTAGTCTAGTTGAAGGAAAGCTTTGCCAAAGGAGAGCATCCTATTTAAATCTTAGACCGAAAGACTTAGAAGTTGAGGACAAAGGAAATTCGGTATGTCAAGATATTGTAGAGGAACCATGAAAAAGAATAGGAAGCTACTTGGGAATTTGAAGAGGAGATGAGATGTAAATACCCAAAGCTTTTTGAAACAACAGGTATGCTTTGCAAGTTTTGAGGATAAAACCTTTTTTAACGGGGGGAAGATATAAACATTACGAGTTTTGAACACAATTAGAAGTCAAATAAGAGAAAGAGTTAATGGATAGTCTCTTGTACCCTACAAAAATATAAGAATCAAAACCTTAAATAAGATAACCTAACCCTAAATACTAAGTCAAAAACCTTAAATATGAAAATAAAAAGCTCTAGAGTAAGTAACCCTAAAACACTAATTGTACATGTAAAACCCTAGAAACCCTAATATACAGAAAATCCTAAAATGACAAAGAAACCTTAACTATTCCTAAAAACCTTAGAGCACTGAGAAAAACCAATTTAAGTAGTGAAAATCATTCATTAAGTATAAATAAGTACTTTGACTTCCTAAAACCTTAAGCACTAAATGTGTATGCAAATTGATAACTGTAAATGGACCTAAAAAACTAAGCAACCCTTAGAAGTACACATGTAGCATGACAATCTAGTTAAATTAAAATAACAAAATGTAGCAAGCCATGGAATTTCCTTAATTAAGCTCAATATGCCTAGTTAGACTTAATTGTGATTAATTGCCTTAATTATAACTTAAACCTAAACCAACTTTCATTACATCTTAATTAACAACAAGATAAGTGTAATTAAGAAGAAAAGACGATGTAATTAGTTAAAGTTGTCAAGGACAATGTCCTTTTAGGGGATAAAATCTTACCAAAAATAGATAAAAGCAAGGATTGTATAAGGTACAATTTAGGGACCATGTATTACCCTCCAAAATTAGCATTGCTTTGTCCCTCTCTCTCCCTTACTTATATGCTGGCCACCCCTACCTCCTATCTCATTTATTTTCATTTCCTGATCTCATTTCATTCTTCATAAACACCCTTAAAAATCTCTCTAAAAACTCACTCTAAAATCTATTCTCTCTACCACCATTGTACACACCACCACCACTCCATAAAATCACTAGTCACCAAGTCACAAACCACCCTCATATGTCCCATTAGCAGGTTGACACACCCACATGCCACCATAACCACCCTAGCTCACGTCTAAGAAAGGACACCATTGCACCTTCACTCCTATAAATGTACCACTCTTGATTTCTTGAGTTATTCACTTACGAACTTATAGATTTCATGCATGACACACATTAAACAATTGTAGAAAATACATGATTTAGACTTTCAAGACATTAACAAGGATGGTTAACTTAGAGTAATGCACTTATCTTACATAAAAGTTCAAGTAACACCACCACCATGTAGTAAAGGGCGGTATCTAGCAAGTTCTATTAACAAACCAACAAGAAAGTCCATGAAACCCACCATTCATGTACATGCCACCACCTTTATTGGGGTTTTCCCAATCCATTTTTCTTTCATTTGATAAATAAACAACTTGCACTAGGTGAAAACATGATTTAGATGGAGGAAAAAGCACTAAAAAGGATAGTATGTGAAAAGTGTAATGGAGACCCCAAAACACCATCTTGCCCACCACTTAAATGATGAGTTAAGATTTGTAAATTTTAATTTATTAGCCTAATGACATAATCATTTAGTGTTGATTATGATTTAGGTAGTGATTAATCATGTTAAGTAGAGTAGCGATAAGTTAATGACTTAAAGTAGGTTAATTACTAATTAGGGGCTTAAGAGTAATGTTAAAAGCTTTATTAACCGCAATGAGCAGATTTGGAACCTCAGTTAAATTGAACCTAACTTAGAGTATAAAGTAGGCTTAGGTTAAAATAGATTAATAGAGTTGGGCTTAAGGCCTTAATGTGTAAAGCAAGCCCAAAAAGCCCTAAAAGAATTAAAATTTAAGCCCAAAATAAATGTGACCAAATCTGATGCTAAAAATGAAAAGTTCATTATTTAAAATATAAAAGGCTTATTAAGTCTTATGGTCCATACAAGAGACCTTTTATAGGCCCCTTAACTAACTAAGGCCCTAAACTAGTGCAAAGAGCCCATTTAGGTCCATTAGAGTAATAATAATGTCTAAGTCAAAAGCTATTGAATTTAGGCAGAAAATTCAACTTAAAAATACTTAAATAAAAGCCTAAGAAGTTACATGTGAGGACTAAGGCCCAAAACTAGGCCCAATCTCTAAGATAGTCGAAATAGCCCATTAACTAATGAATTTAAGTGAACTAAACCGAGACCTTACAAGTCTAAACACCTAAAAAAAAAAGACCTCACAAAATGAAAGAACACTTGAAAATTCTGAAAAATAATTATAAGATCGCTAAGAATAGACTTAAAATGAAAAAAAGTTATGATCGAAATATAAAAATAGCAAAAGTGGAAGTTTTAAGATATGAAGAGCTAACTAAGTAAACTAAGATACAATACTTATCTACTTAATTATAATCCTTAGGTAGCATAGACCTAAGGATTGACTCGATTGAGGATTATTGGGATTGTTAGATGCTACAATTGAATAAGTATACCGACCCCTGTCATATCTTGTTTGTGCTTGTAATATAGAGTACCGTATAATTCTATATATTATATGAAACGATTATGCTTCGAGTTTAGGCTATATACATGTGCTTGGATTGATTGTACTTGCATGCTAAAGATACAATAATATATTTGAATCTAGAATTGGTTGTTACATTAGTAATTAGGGCTTTGGAGTGTCTGTCATATATTTAGTTAGTCACTTATGAATCAAAATAATAATTATTTGACTTTAATAAGAACTAGACATGCATTACACGTCTATATATTAAATATATAGGGCATCAGTACTACATAGGGGAGCAGGAGATCATGCATGTTGGATTCGTATTTATATTGTGTTATTGTTGTATTGTACAATGTACTCATACAATGTGTTCTTACCTCAACCTTTAGGATTTACTTAGCTTTAGGGAGTGCCATCCTCTACTTGAAGCTAAGCTATATCTGTTGTTTAGAGTTTACCAAGAGAAAATGATATATGATCAAATGATAGATGTAGAGACCTAGGTTTTGATGTGCCTAAATACTTCTTAACTCATATAATGGTAGGCAAAAAATTATGCTTTACATAACTTGCTTGAAATTTATTTGTTAATAGGATAAGAAGGTTACTCGCTAAGCCCTTGTTGCTTAGCTACTTATGATTTATTATTCTAGGATGATTTATAGCTAAAGACAAGCAAAGGGATGCCTAAGGTTAGTCCCAAAAGCTTTAGGATGGTCAAAGGGAAGATAAGAGCATGAATGGACATTTATAATATGTTTAGACTCTTTAGTATTATCCTATATTTTTCTTAAGGGTTTATAGTAACTTAGACTACTATTACTTTACTATGATATGTAAGACTTAAGTAAGGGGACTATTTACCTTACTTTCTATGATATTTAGTATTATGTGATAAACCTTAATTTATTTGCTTTGATATTACTTTATGCTAATCTCTTCAGTAGATGTTAGAGTTGTGATGGTGCCTTTTGTAGTATAATAAAGGCTCTTGACCGATAGTGGTGTTAGCCTCAGATCTTCTCATAGTACATGATAGTATTGCCACAACTTGGCTTCCCTTCAGGATGTAACAGACTTGTTAGTAGGCTAGTACCCTCTTAAGCTTAAACCCATCAATAGCTGGTACCCTATTAAGAACAAGCTCATTAATAGGACCCATTAAGGGCAAAAATGGGTAATCCTTTTATCTTTGTGGGAAAGTTTTTACTAAACTTCCTCACAAGGAGAGGTAGTTATAGATACTTCATTTTTACTTAAGAAAATACTTGGATGACAATAATAATAAAATAATAAAGAATAAAAAAATGATAATAAGAGAGAGAATAATAATAAAAATAATAATGGTAAATTTTTGCTACATGGCACTGATGGAAAAAGGAAAAAAAAAAAAAGAGGAAGAAAAAGAGAAAGAAAATAGGTAGAGGAAAAAAAAAAGAGTGAAGAAGAAGAAGAAAAAAGAATAATTTTTTGCTTTTGGCCAAGCAACTGACATCATGTAACCATGTGTCCATGTGCTACGTAGCAACAATAGAATATATATATATATATATATAATGCAGGTGCCTTATACGCCCTTTATTTTTGTAATGCGTGTGTAGAGGTATGTGATACGCCCTGCTTCTTCCCCCTTCCTCCTTCTCTCCTTCCCTATATCAAAAAGAGTACAATGTGCTTGAAAATGGCATGTAAATACCCATTAGGGTTGTCTTTTAACAAGTACTTAGTTTGATCCTATTTTTTGCATCCAAAAGTTAGGAAAAAATATAGAATTGAAAAGGCAACAAGTGTACGTTATTTTAGTTTAAAAATTTTGAAAAATAATAATAAAAATATGTCCTAATAGAAAATAATTTAAAAAGGTAGTCTTTTAATAAACAAGAATTATACACCCATGCATTTATTTGATAAGAATTATATAAAAAATGTATAAAATTTAGGTTAAAAAAAAGGAAAAAAATAAAAATCAAGTTGAATCCTTAAGATACAAAAAGATTTAATATTTGTACCTAAAAGGGGCATTTCTTAATCACCAAGCATGACTTCACACTATAAATAGGACCCTTTACTAATTCCAACACACAATTATAAGAATTATTGATTAGATTGAGAGAATTCTACATACTCTTACTCCAGGAATTAGTTTAGAGTTTTTTTGGAAATTTTGGGTTTCTTTGGAGAAATTGAAGGTATGGAGTACAGAATTTTTTAATATTGGTGGAGGGGTAAAGTTGGAAGTCGAGAATTATCACTGCTTTGCTAGAAGCTACTAAAAAACAATCTAAACCAACCAATAGTTCATTGTTACGTGAGGAAGGTTCTCCGATCTTTGATTATGCTTGTGTGTTCTTGATAAAATTGCTAGCTTAATGATTAGTTTGATGCCTAATATGAAAAAATTATTCATGTAATCTTATTTTTTCATGTTTAATTGATAATTTGATGCACAATTTGTAAAATAATTTGTTTAATTCTTATTCGTTCATATTAAACATATTGGTTTAATGCATAGTTTATAAATTGTTTAGCTTTTGTTTGTTCATATTAAATTCAATGGTTTGATGTATGGTTTGTAAAGTAATTTTTTATGTTTGTGTTAAAATCACTTATTTGATACAAGACTTGTAAAAACAAATTATTAGGCTCTTGTTTATTCTTATTAAATAATTTACTAAACTCTTGTAAATATGAGTTATTAACCAATTGAATTTCAAAATATTTGTAACATATAATATTGAATTAGCCATAAAATATGATAGGATTAGTGTAAATATAAATACGTTGATGTATTGTGACAACCAAATTTCTAGTGGGATATAATATAATAATGTAAAAAGCCTTGATGGTATATGGTAATTTGCATGATATGGGTAAACTCGGTCACTTATAATAATATGGTGGTGTAATATAATGTCACATAGTAAAATAATAATGCGATAAATATAGTAATTTAAAGATGGACAATATTATGAGAATCTGTAGCATATGACATGTACATGAAAGTCAATATAGTGATTGATATTCTTATAAATTAATAAATGGTATGAATTGTGACCCTTTTGTAAGTTATGATATTATGATCCATTTATTTGTAATATGTGGCATGTAATATAAGATCCCGAATATGATATATGTGATAGTACAACATAGCCTTCTTACTCATGAATGTAGTATAATATTATGAGACATGTGAATAGTACTAGTAATAGAATAACATGATATGTTATTAACATGTGATTTGTTATGACGTGAGATGATTGTATGCTAAATAATGTAGTGTAAATATTTTGCTCATTATAAAGGGTTTTCCTTTCAAAATTAAAAAAAAAAAAAGGGATGATCAACTCTAAATAGAGTTACTAAGTCTTACAATTTAAAATCCTATATTTTATCATTTACTTAGTTAAATAAGTAAGTGTACCTATCATTTATTAGTATACATAAGTATAGGGTTGTCTTCATTGGGAATAGATTCAAACACTAGTGCAGATTAATCTTCCTATTAACTTGCAAATCGAATGATCAAACGAAATAATTAAACTAATTTCTATAACTAAACTATACTAATTCTACAATTACACGAACAAAATACAACAAACAAGATTATAACACGAAAACAACAAATTACAAAGCAGGTTCACTCCATCATATTAATATGAATTATAAATTATCCATCCTAACAATTACTCATCTACAAGAATTCTCTATTTATGAGTATTCTTCTCAAAATTACTCAATTCTAATCTCGATTGCATTCCTTAGAATCTCTTCTAAAAGAATGGACAAGTCAAGATTGCATGAAAATTTTAATAAAATCCTTAAATTCCATAAAACATGCAATGAACTTCATAATAATATCTCTATTAGCAGGAGTAGTTCGTTCTAGTAACTAAGATCTACTTAGTGAAATTGTTTCTCAATGTATTTCATTGAGATCTATTGCAAGATTGTATTGTGCACTATACTATCTTAACTTATATGAAGTTCTAATCACTAGAAATTCGTAATTATTAGCATAAACAACAAATCAAAGTACGTTCATGTTAAATAGCTTCATAAACCTTAAATTATTACTCACACATGATAGAAAAAGAATGAATACAGAGAAAAAAAAAACTAAATAAAACATAACATAGGAGAAGAGTTAAGAAGGAAACCTCTTTTGATTAACTTGAAGAATCTTGATACAACAATATACAGATGCTGAATTCCTCATAATTTTCTCAAATTTGGTGAAGAATAATACACAAACTCACATTTATAGTACAACCACACTAAGAACACAAAGAAGAAATTAAATGGTATTGATTATGATAATCTGATGTAACTCTCTCCTTTATGTCTAAAAGTTGTGATATATTTATATTCGTCTTGTCAAAGGACTCAAAATACACTACTTTAAGACACCCCCTAATAGTAAGACTTATTCCATGCACCAATTAGTGTGAAAAAGTTAAAGAAAAACAGTTATGTCCACTTCTCTTACACCCGTAACATGGGCTGTAATAGTCTCGAATAACAAAAATCTACAATAATCATGGTCATGACCATAGATGTGAATTCCTCATTACAAACAAATCATCTCATTATGCCCATGATCGAAGGAGTGATCACTCTCTTGATATACAATTGTGAGCATGATTGATAGGGGGACCCTTAAGAACTTCCTCAATCATGGCTGTGATGGAGGGAGTAATCAATGTTGACCATTCCAATCTTTTATTACCACACCCATAATGGAGTCTATCTTGATTTTCCTTCAAAGTTTTCTTCTCTTCACGATTGTGATTGCTTTAAATTGCATTGTTTTTATGCAAACTTCATTTCCTTGCTCTTGAATCATATGAAATTGATATATTACACAATTAAGCACTAAAAACATTAGAAATAAAAACAATAATGAACAATTTATGCCTAAATATGTCTCAAAAGTATAAAGTAATTTACTCTTATCAAGGTGTTTTCCATAGAAATGTTCTCTCACCTTAGAAAAATGTTTTCAATGATAAAAATAATTGGTTTATTTTAATGCCCTACCTTCTAGGGGTTTGCTTAAAATTTTTTCTTAAACTCTTGGTACCTGAAAATGATTCATTACCATCATCCTTGAGTTAAGGATAAGGCAAAATTTGTATCCAACTTGCTCTTTTGTTTTATAAACAACTACTTTCAAATAATTTCTAATTCAATATGACAAACAATAGTAAAAGCTTCTACATTAGTAAGCCATATTTAAACTATCACAGTTATACACTTTTACACAACATAGCAATCTCTTTTATAAATACACGTTTTTGGACTACTAAGATTATACTAAACGTTTGGTAAAGTTACACATATTGCTTTCCTGGAAAGCTATTTTCATATACTTTAGCCATATTTTGCAGTCAATAACTTCTCCCAAGAGCCCATCTTTAGCTAGAGTTTTGAAGTCTTCTTATCACTCTAATCCATTCTTCTGTCTATTCATTAATAACCTAAGGATAAGAGAAACTTATCCCCTTAGACATTGTGAGTTGAGTGAGAGTAGATAAATACACCATATCAAGCATAACAAAACAAGCACATCATTCAAGTAGTTAATCCAACCACATTATCTTATACTTTCCTAACTAAGTAATCAATGTAAATGCAACAATTGCATGTCATGCTCATGTGTTAGCCTAGCAATTCATTAGATTCGGTCGATTGAAACCAGGCATCTGGATAATAAATTGAAGAACCCAACAAACATTTCAGCTTAGCAATAACTACATAGAGTAGTTGGAAAATCCAACATATAGCTAACCTAGTAGATACAATGTAGTGTCTATATGCTCGAAAACCCAACTTTGACAAATCAAGTAGTTCACTTGATAAACCTAACTTTTCATATAGAAACTGACCTAGCAATATCTTGGTTTTTAGAAAACTTGACTCATAGGTCTTTCCGTACCATACTATGAATGCATTAGATTGTACGCCAAGCAAAACCTAGCAAATCCAAGTAGACTTGTTCATCACTTGTTACCCAATCTTTATAGTATTTTCAGTTATAAGTTCTTGTTTTCAAGTTTACTTAGGTGAACACCTTAGGAGATAGAGTTAGTCATTAGATTCTTTAACAAGATAACACAGAACCTAGCAAACGTTACATATGCATTCATCAGCACCAACATAACAATCAAGTTTAATATAATGTCACTATTCAATCAACAACAATTATAACAAGTAGCTCCATATGGTTCATCGAATAGCATATCAACTTCAAATCAAGTTCATCCAAGCTAAAACATTATAGAGCATACAAAATTAGGAGTAGACATAAGTCTACTTAAGTACATACAAATATCTGCTTACCTAGCTAGTGGTATATTCCCAATCTTACTCATTAACCGGAACTTCATCCTCCGGAACTTCATCCTCCGGAACTTCATCCTCCACAACTTCACCTAGTAAGAGGAAGTACTTCTAAGGTCAATTACAAATCATGAGTATATATATATACTAATTAAATACTTGCTTGTTGGTTGTTAGTTCATCGTAACTTAGTTCTGATTCAGCTTTTGAGTTTAATTCTGAGTGATTCTATAGTAATTTTCTTTAGTAAAAAATACTCTAATTTACTATCTGAGCTACATGAAGGTCATTCATAATATCAATTTTATCCTCTAACAAAGCTTTTAAGTTTCTCTAAGTTACGCTCTTTACTAAATTATCCTTTGAACTACCATCTGACTCTGTTACCTCTAGAGTTTTTAAGAAAAATAACCTTTGACCAAGTTTCTCAATCCCTTGTTTTTACATTTAACTCATAAATTTTGCTCTGACTCATTCTCTAAGTACCATTCTAGTGAAAAATTCATTCACAAAACATTTAAGTTACTGTTTACTTTTAACCAATATCCCTTAATTAGTTAATTTACTCACTTTTCTTTTAAGTTACAATTATGAGATCAATTTAAAATAGCAATTAATACTTCAAACAACCTTCCTCAGCGCCATTACTTCCTAACTCCTTATTCATTACATCATAATTCATCAAATTTTCAATTCCAACAAACTAGTCAAATTACCAATTTTACTTTTTAAAGCTAACTCACAATTTTTCCATAACTCTTAACTTTATTACTCAATCTAACCATCT
This sequence comes from Lumnitzera littorea, assembly GCA_024138015.1. Lineage (NCBI taxonomy): Eukaryota > Viridiplantae > Streptophyta > Magnoliopsida > Myrtales > Combretaceae > Lumnitzera > Lumnitzera littorea. The sequence goes on from JAMXBB010000003.1 coordinate 102,547,873, forward strand.
CAAAACAGTACATGTACTTCAAGAATTGATCCATCCCAGAATCTAAGGGTATTAGGAGAAATAGGTTATTTGTCACTAAAAACACCATTTAATTCCTAATTTAGGGCTCCAAAATCACATAAAAATTTAGAAAATAGTTTTGCAAGAAATCTCTTTGTAGCAATTCAATATTAATATAGGGTAATTTATAGAAAAATTTCGATGGTAAAATTATGTCATTAGCTTTATTTATTTCAATATAAAAAATTGTCCAATTTCTTTGATTTCTTAAGAACGTCTACTATAGCTATTAAATTTGTACAAAATTATATTTTCCTTACATTCTATCATGAAAATATTTAGGAATAATTTTTTTCATAATTTTCTAGGAATTTTTTATATTTTTGCAAAAATGCTTAAAATCATATTAGAATTAGACCTTACCAAAAAATGGAGCTCTAGCTATCAATTGCTCCTCCACCATTGTTGGTCGGTCTAGGCATAGGCCACTCTTTATGGTGTTGGGGTAGTTTATACCTAACAACTCCTTACTCTATTAAACAGCTAAAGCACCCAAACCGCATATCAATTTTGTAATTTTTCCTAATTTCAACTCTTTGATCTCCAATCCCTCGCTCAATTTTTCTTAAAACCCTCTTTGCATGTATGATTATTAGAGAGCACTTTCTAGATTTTTAAAGTACCTTAGATACTTCAAATGGCTAAATTTCTCATTCCTTAAGCTTAATTCTCCTAAATACTATGCTAAATTTTTGCATCACCACTTGTTTAATCCTTAAACACCTATCCTTAGTGATTCCACATGCGCCACAATCTTAATCCCAACTATTCTCATTTTTTATAATTTTTTATTAATTTACTATAATTTACATTACTCCTTTTAGCTTAAAATATGCACAATCGGGTATTTTAGTTAATTACAAGCATATATTTACGCATAATAATTACATGCAGGGTATGTACATAAGTTCTATATATTATTTTGTGTCATATAATATTATTATTATATATATAATTTATCTCTAAGGTTACATAATAATTTGAAACTCTAACTTCAAGTTACCGATAATTTATAATCATACCTGGTAAAAATACGTTTTATTGAGATTAAATATTAATAAATATTTTATATTGAGAAATTGATATTACTAAGACTATTTGTCTAACTTTTATGAACTTATATTAAAATTTAGCTCAATTCAAACAAAATTGTCCGAAGACTCTAAATCATTCCGAATGCCTTAATTCACATTGATATCAAGTAGTTCAAGTATGGTCATTTGACTTAACATATTTCTTAAGTTTCTCTTAATGACTTACTTTATTGTTTGCCTCTACTATACTTCCTACATGAAGTAGTCCACTCTCTAAGTCTCGAGTAGTTGGTTGAAGACCAAGTCTCACATTTGTTTTCAAAATTAGAGGTTCCTAAGTTTTTCCAAAATCAGACAAAAAAAGTGTTTTCTACAAATTAATTACCATGTAAATATTTAAAGTGAAATATTTCATACATAAAATTAATTAACCTACTTTATAAAATAACTTTAGAATTACGTAAACCTAATCCTATCTAGTAGGCATATAGGCACTTCGAGCAGCCTTAAAAAATCCCAAAAAAAAAAAATTCCATATTGAAGGCCTCATTTTATTTTGGAAGGAGTTTATAAAAACTAAACACCGTTTTCCTTATGTTATGGATCTTCTTATGACAACTTTATCGGGTTTTAATAGGTTACCCCTAAGCCTATTTTCTTCAATTTCCTTTTTTTCTAAAATTTTTTTATAGAAAAACTTGTAGACCAATAGTTGAAATTAAAGTTCATCCATCTAGTTCTAATTTCACTGTTTTCATGACTTAGTCAGGTGTTTTTAAAACTATTTATTTTTATTTTTTATTATTTATTGTTAAAATAAAAACTTGAGCATTTTCCTAATCCTGTTGAGGAACTTATACGAGACAGACTGTGCTTAGTATAAATTAGGTTAGAAAAATAGGGAAACCAAATTTTCAACTGGACACCTATATATAGATTTTTTTGTTTAAGTTGCAAATAGAGCCCCTTAGAGAAGAGCTTGTAGGGTAAAAATTACAAAATGGTGTCTCTTCTTTTATTTCTTCTTTTTTATTATATCATAATTTCGTTTATTCTTAGTAAATCGTTATTGAACTATAGATTTCTATATAACTGTTGATATTTTCTATTGATGCTTGTTTATTTTAATATATGATTTTTTATTTTGTGATCTAATTGTATTGCTCTATAATTCAATTTTACTGGTAATTGAATTATTGTATGAGTCCACTATAGAGTTCACAAGATTCTATAGTATGATTAACTGATATAATTAGAAGAAACTGACTGACTGAAATGTTTAGATTTCCATTTCTCTAGATTGGGGCAACCCAATAGTAGGCTTCAAGGTCGTAATGCAATCTTGAGATACTCTATTGCAAAAGCAATTCAGATATAGTGTAGTCTAGGTTAGGAATTAATTAAAGATATGAGTCCGATTAGTTCATATTAAGAATCTTTACGATCCAATATTGCAATTGAGATTAAAAAGTCACATAGGACTAGATAGTAAATAACCTAAGATTTAGTAAGGATTATCCATTTTCTTAGTTTTAATGAATTATGTCATGAGTTTTGTTATCCTAATTATTGTTATTATTATTATCGCATTTTTACTTTGCTGTTGTTCTTTGTTAATTATTCAATTACACTTTAAATTGTAAAAATTAGATAATTGGAGAATTGTAGAGAAACATTGCTAATAAATTAGGATTCTCTCAAATTCAAGATTCTCTTTAGGATCGACAACTTAAACTTAAAATCTGTGTTTATACTATAATTTGACTAGGTGTACTTGCCTAATATGCACCTTGCGTGTATTGTCCACTAAGGGGCTTGATTGGGTTTAGGGTAACGGTCACCCAAAAGGGTCACATGATACCCCCCTATGATGGTAATTGGCTACCCACAATCATTAGTGGGTCACAACCCATCTTTATCCCCTAATCATTCTAGCTACGTCATTAGTGGTAGTTGGTTAGAACTTTAATTTATTTCCTAATTTTTTATTCTTCATTTTTTTTTATTTTTTCAATTTTACTCAAATAAAAATATTATATATCTATATATATTATTATATAGATTTATGTGTATATATACTTTTATTTTCAAACTTCTTTTGCATTTTTTCTTTTTTAAAACTTTTTTTATGGTTTTATAATTTTTCATTAATTTTATTTAATTCATGTAATTTTATTATATTATCTATTTTCTCTAATTATGTGTATCAATGGTTACATTACATGTCAATCCCTAATAGAAAAGTTAACATCACTCTTAAAAATACTCCTTTACAATTACTTGCAAACTTTTTGGACGTAAAAGGAAAAAATTAAGTGCTTAAGATTGATACAAAAAAGTAGTGAAACGTTAAGGATTAAATTTGTACTTTTGCTTTAATGTTAAATTAAATATCTAAACATTGAGTTATTTTCTAACTATCCAATTAAATTTTGTGAGTTTATTTTCTAACCAATCATTGCGAGACATATGGTGTCATCCTTAATTAAAAAAAAAAAAGAAAAAGAAAACCAAAAGCTAGCTCATATACATGTAAGCATTTTATATCTTTTATAGATACGTGCATCTATATATAAAATTTTGAAAGTAGTTGTTATTTAAATATTTCCATTAGCAAAACTTTTTTGGTTATCGTTAATTATTTTATTCATACGTTTCTACTACTAATGATTTCAGATCACTAAAAATTTTTCTTCCAATTTATATATTCAAGAGACATGTCATTTATACTAAGAATGATAAAAGTCATAATTCTTATATAAATTAAATATAAATCGATACAACCTTCTTGACATTTCAAGAGTTGTAACACTTTTTGACTAAAATATGTGCAAAAAATATTGACAATCATGTCAAACGGATATGTAATATATATTTGTAGAATTAAATGGTAGTATATAACGTCTTGCCTTCTAGGTGTTTGTTTAAAAAATTTTCTCAAACTCTTAGTACTTGAAGACAATTTGTTACTGCCATCCTTAAGTTTAGGATAAGGCAAAACCTGTATTCAACCTGCTCCTTTGTTCCATACACAATTACTTTCAAATACTTTTTCATTCAATATGACCAACAATAGCAAAAGCTTCTACATCAGTGAGCCATATACAGTGTATCATAGTTACCTACACTTCTTATACAACATAGAATCTCTTTTATAAATATGCATTCGTAGACTATCACTACTATACAACTAAACCTCTAGTGAAATAACAACCACAACTTTCCTGAATAGCTCTCTTCATGTGCTCAAGTCAAATCATGTAACCAATGAGTTCTCTTAAGAACCCATATTCAGCTAAAGTTTCCAAAGTCTACTTGCGCATCTGTCAATTCAATTTATCTGTAACCTGAGGATAAGAGAAATTTATCCCATCAGCTATTACGAGCTGCGAGATAGTGGACAAACATACAACAAGCATAACAAAATAGGTATATCATTTAAGTAGTTAATCTAATTACATTATTTTATAGTTTCTTAGCCAAACAATGCAAATGTGTCAAGCATATGCCATGATCATACAAATGTCATGCATCGGTACCAATATCCTAGCTTAATCTAACAACTCATTTGGTTCGGTCGACTTAAACTAGGCATTTGAAATAAATCTAGAAACCTAGCAAACATTTCAGCCTAGTAATAACCATATAGAGTGTTTGGAAAATCTAGCATATAGTTAGCCTAGTAGATGCAATGCAATCTCTATATACTTAAAAACCCAACTTTTATGAATCAAGTTGTTTACTTGCTAAACTTAGCTTTTCGTATGGAAACCAACCTATTAACATCTTGGTTTTCAAAAAACTTGACCCGTAGGTCTTTCTCATGCCATACATGAATGCATTAGATTGTATGCCAAGCAAATCCAAGTAGACTTATTCTTCACTTGTTACTTAGCCTTTACTTTATAGTTTTGTTAGTTCTAGGATGTCAATATCAAGTTCACTTAGGTGAACATCTTAAGAGATGGAGTTAATCTCTAGATTTTTTTCTAAGATAACACAAATCTTAACAAATGCCACATATACATTCATTAGCACTAATATAACAACCAAGTTTAATATCATGCTACCATTCAGTCAATAACAAGTATAATAGGTAACATAACTCACCAAGCAATACATCAATTTGTAGCTAATTTTAGCTAATCCATTGAATAGCATATCAACTTACAATTAATGTTTAGCTAAGCCAAATCATCATAAAGCATGCAAAGTTAGAAGTAGACATAAATCTACTCAAGCACACATAAATATCCACTTACTTGGCTAACAGTATATTCCTAATCTTACTCGTAAACCTAAGCTTTCTCTTTTACTAATTCACTTGGACATGTGACGCTCTATGGTCCTAATGGTCGATCTTGTCTACTTCAATTGTTTCCTAAATAATCAATATAATCACTTAAGTTTTACCAAATATAAAGTTGGATAGGTTCATTTTAATAATTTAAGTATAGTTATGACTAATTTGTAGCAAGGGGTATAAGCTTTATATTGAGTTTCAATTTACTGCTAAAGTCTCTTAATAGGGTTCTAAAAGCTCACTTATACCAAGTCTCAATCTCAAAACCTTCTAACCAAGTTTCTGAGATTATACTAGTTATACCCTTACCTCAATTTACTCTCTAAACAAGACTTTGAAGTTATTTCCATTAAGCTTTCACACCAACCAAACCTCAAATTAGGTTCTGAAGCCATTCTGACCATATTTCCTTTACTAAATACTTCCCAACAAGTCTATAATTGGAGTACAGTTAAGTCCTTCTTCTTATTCAACTTTCTAATCAACTCTCCAAACTAGAGACTAATTCCCCTCTTTACAATCCAACCCTCTGAAGATGTATTTGAAGTGATCTTATCTAAGCCTTTTAAACTAGACAACCGTCTAGTCAAGTCCTTGATATCAATACTAATACTATCCCACTTCTTTCACCAAATAATTCCTTTTAAATGAAGCTTTAACATATTTCTAGTTAAAGCTTTAACATATTTCTAATTAAAGTCCTTTCTATGAGTTTAACCTTTTGAAGACCTCTCTAAACAAAATCAATTTATATGTTTACTTCCAACAACTTGCCTCAACATCCTATTTCAGTTCACAAGTATGATAAAACATGATCATACAATAGGTTCAATATGCTCATGCTCTCCGTATTACCTATATTTCCAAATCTACATATTGACATCTTAATGATATAAGCCATAATCCATGGTTTGTGCATGCCTCAACTTCCATTCATTCCAACCAACTTCAGATCACTTGCCCCAACAATATATAACGCCAATAAACTCCAAAACTGGTACAAATAGGTTTCTTTAAATTTAATTACACAAAATGTCTGAAAATAGCATTTTTTTTTTTAAATTTAGAGGCTAAAAAATTACTAAAAACTATGGAAATATTTTTGGCCAAAATCCTTTCATAGTATTCAAACGTGTAGCATATGGAAGTTTTAGAAAAATTTAGGCTTCGAAATAATAACAATAGGATCATTTAAATCAACATTGAAAATTGCTTGCTTTCTTAAGGACATACTAAATTCACTCAAAATTTTTGTGATTTTATATTTTCCCCTAATAATAGGTACAAAAATATTCCAAAATAATTTTTTTTCAAATTTTTTAGACCTGATTTAATAATTTTAGAAAATTTAAGAAAATCGAAGATTACTGAAAAGCCACTGTACGACCACCACCATCCTCTACCACCTTGTCGGTAGCCTTAGGCACTGCTACCTCTATCTTCCAGTAGTAGTAGTTTGTCCCCTATAACTCTTAGGACCCATGTTTCTTGAAATAGCTTTGTTTGCGCAGTATTGTTTTTAAATTTTCCTAAAATTCTCCCCTTCCATGTACTCCTGTCCTTATAATTTTCCTAAGTTTATAACAGACTAATTAAACATTCTAAAGAGAGTTGGTGATAAATCCAAAGTTTGTAGGGTTCAAAAATGATTTCTTTCACTTGATTTTTGAGCTTAAATATTTCAAATCTCCCAAATGCTAAGTGTCTTGATGCTTATCCTTGAATCTATGCCTATCCATGAGGTGTCTATGCCCAAATCCATCTTGATTCTAGTGTTAACGATTTTTCCTAATTTTTTTTATCACTTTTCTTATTAATTATATGGATTTTCGGGTATTTAAAGCATTTTTTGGGAATGTAGTTATTTATAATAATCATACCTGAGGTACACATACTATTTTTATATGTTATTTTATGTCACTTTATAATTTTAGTACCTAAATAATTTATTTATAAAGTTTCATAATCATTTAATCTCAATAATTACTAATTATACTTAGCAAAAATACGTTTTATTGAAATTAAATATTAGAATTACTTTATTTTGAGAACTTGATATTACTAAGGCTACTTGTCTAATTTTTATGAACTTATATTAAGATTTGACTCAATTCAAACAAAATTGTCCAAAGGCCTTAATTCGTGTTAATATAAAATAGTTCGAGTATAATCACTCAACTTAACCTATTTCTTAAGCTTCTCTTAATTAACTTTATTTTATTGTTTGCCTCTATTATATTTACTATGTCAAGTAATCCGTTGCTTCGAGTTTCGGGTAGTTGGTTGAAGACCGGGTCTTACATATTATTCATTTCATATTTATATTTTAAAACATTTTACGAACATATAATAATAACATGCTAATTGTAATAATTTTTTCAATAGATTTATTATTCTATTAATTACCATGTATATAATTCAAATAAAATTTATGCATAACAAAGAGTTTTAACTACTATATTTTGATAAGATTTCATTCTTTTTTTCAAAATTAATTAATATACTTGTGAGAAATCATTTATATATAGTAAAACATTTTCAGATGATAGTTCATTTCATATAAATGTTGAAAGACCATCTAAAAATACAATATGCAATATAAATCTATATAATCATATAACGGTATCACGTTATCTTTTGTTGAGTTCATTCATAAGTATTTTGATAATAATAAAAAGAGTAAATATATTTAACAAGTTTGTTAAGTGTGTAAGTCAATAAATAAAAGATAAGATTTCTACTGTAGTACTGATTTTGAAAATCAGAATCAAATTTAAAGACACATTCGAAGCCTCAAGTACAGTATCAAAAGTTACAAAGCAAAATGTTTTAAGAAGTATATTAGGCTTATAATTGTTTGAAGCCCTAACTCTATTTGGGTAATATATTCAACATGTTTCATTAAGTTGATTAAATAAATCTACGAGGATTAAGGAGGATTAATTTAATTGAAAATAATGATAAGATGATTTGGACGTGTTCTCGAGCCTGATTTTTGGCTAGTTTTTATAAATAAGTCTTCTTTAAACCAATCAATATTAAACCCTACCCATTTTATACTAACTCTCGACTAAGGTTTAAACAAAATAAGTTCTTTTATATTTTGAAAATGTTTTAGAGTTATTAGATGATTGGAGTTAGGAAAAAGAGTTAAATTATAATCAATCAATTGGGTAGATTGATTGTAATTTAGCTATTGGTTTTTCAATAAAACCAAATTTATAAAATGGTTTTGAGAACCAAGAAATCGAGTTCGAGGGTTAAGCTTTTTAAACCCTTATGGGTACCATCAACTTTCCAAATTTAGATTTAAACCCTTAAAATCACCTTTCAAAAACTATCTTATAAGACGAAAATCGATCATTAGTTAACGAATTGGATCCTATTCTATCAAATTGGATAAATTTAAACTAAATTGGAAGAAATCTAAGATTTTTTTCATTTTTTACTAAATTGAGTAACTAATAGTGAAAAAACTAAATTTTTCATTTCTTACATTGCCCTAAAAGTACTTAAGTACTCGCTATTTGAGATCAAATATACATAATTCTTTTTTGTAAAACTTTATCATGTTAGGTTTATTTTAAATTTGAAAACACGTTAAGTTTACATTTTTCATTTGATTATTTAAGGAACCTTTCTAAAAAGTCTTAAATTGAGGTTTTATTTTTGGGAAACTCTAAATAGAGCCTTAGTTTTGAAAAAGGATTAATTATTTTTATTTATTTAAAAAAATTGACTCTCTAAGTGTTAAAATGATCTTTCATTATATAAATATATATATTTATTTTTATTTTTTTCTTTTGTCATTTTTTAAAATTCTTTTACCTTATTTAAGTTTTAACCAAAAAATAAAATAAAATAAAATAAAACTAAACTATTCTATCTCTTCTTCTTTTTTTCTTTTCTTTTTTTATGAGCTTTTTTTTTTCTCTTTTTTTTTTCTTAGGGTTACGTTTACAATGCAATAAATAAATAAATTTAAAAAAAGACTGAAATGTAAAATAAAACAATTCAAATTGCAAGAAGGCTGGCTTAAGAATTAGGGGTAAGTCAGTGCAGTAGACTTGAAGCAAGGGCACAAATCAGTTGAGTCATTGAGTTGAATATGGTTCAACCTAACCTGAACACGTGCTAGGCACACGACTGCTTTAGAGGAGAAAGGGGGAACAACTTATGAAAGCAATTCTAAGCATTCCAGGCGGTTAAATCGATTGGGAAAGGCCAATTTTGTACGTCCTCTATTGGACTTATGGGGTATATTTTCGATGCCTTGGCCAATGGAAGTAGAATGAGTGGTGTTTAGTTTTGGCTAGTAGTGGTGGAGGTTATATGGTATGTACGATGATGTTTGCATGATAGTGAATGGGTAGGTGTCACGTTTAGTGGCCATAGGGTTTTTGCTAGAGTGTGGATGTTGAGTGTGAAGGAGAATCAAAAGGGTGTTAAATGGTAGTAGGCAATGGGTCGAGGCTTATGTGATATGCCTAGGAACTCAGCTATCACTAGGACTTACCGTAGGAGATTAGAACCAATGGGTCCTTCGAAATATCGAAGAAAATAGTATAGTAAGGTTAGCAACTAAATATAGTAGCTAATGTGAAGCTACTCAGAGGATATATGATGCTCACTACAACTAAGAACAGATATAGCTGGTTGTAAGGATGAGTCCAAGCTTACCAAAAGCTTGAAAGAGTGATGGGGAAATGCATGAAAGGATAGAAAATGAAATGAAAGTAAGCAAACCTACGAACAACTCCAAAGGATATGACATACCAGTGGAACTTCTGAAGATTCGCAGTACAGCTCGATATGACGCATGAGATGGTTCGGTGAGGTTACTCGCCACTTAACCTTGCTTAAGGGTTAGGATAAGAGTAAAATGGGAGTAAACAAAGTAGTATTTAAGTAAAGAAGAATATTTAGTGTATTAATGTTAACCTATTTTTTTGTGGCTATATGTATAAGGGGTATTTATATTGAAGAATGTATGGTGACATGCCTAAAAGGGAAAAGACACAAGAGGGTATGGCCCTAAAGAAGTGATGTACAAGAATATAAAAGGGTAAAAATGAATATTTAAGAAAAATAATTATTAGTGTAGCAGATTCTTCATGTGGTCCTGTATGCGTGGTAGGGATGCATTAGCGATGCTATTGGAGGATGCAGATAAAAGAGTACAAGTAGATTGGATGTCTGAGCAGGGTTAACAGGTGGTTAGTTTAGGCCAACTCTCTCGTCATCTTGGTGAGAGTAAGGTTGAGCAATTGATTGGTTTGTACATAGCTAAGTAGACGCACGAAGTTTGGCTACTCTTTAGGCATTCTTCAAGTAGGCACACAACTTCCAAATGATAGGCAATCATATGTTTCGGCATACAGAGCTGATTGGCAGCAAGGAGTAACTCGGCTTCGGTAGGAGTCAGTTGGAGTAAAAGGATTCACCTTGCCAGTCCCTCTATTCCTTGGGCTCGGCTATGAGTTAAAGGCCTAGTGGCTTGATTCCTATCATTCCTTCAGGGTTGATTTGGATTTGGGATCAAATCTGATTGGTTTTCGCTCAGTTTTTTGTCAGGGTAATATGGACTTAGATCGACAATGTTGAAGGTGTTGAAAACCTCATAGTCCTTAGGTAGGTCTAATCTGTAGGTGTTATCATTTATATTCTAAAGGATTTTGAAAGGTCCTTCAACCCTTGGGGATAGTTTGTTCTTCCTCTTCCTTAGAAACCTCTATTTGCTTAGGTGTAGCCACACCAAGTCTCCCGATTGAAAATGTTCTGTTGTCCTACCCTTGGTCTTCTCTCACATCCATTAGGTGGTTTGGTTAATCTACCAAGTAACTTTGTTGTAGATGTTTTGAAGGGATTGTGCTCGGGCTCTTGTATTAGGGTCTTCTTACTCGAATACAGGTACAGGGTTATGATCGAAGGGCAACTTGGAATTAAAATCATAGACAACTTCGAAGGGGGTCTACTTAATGGTGTCATGTACTATTTGGTTGTAAGCTAATTCAACTATTGGTAAGCAAACATCTCAATCAGCTAAGTTCTTACCTACTGCAGCTCATAGTAGTTACCCTAAAGTGTAATTAACCACCTTTGTTTGGCCGTCAGTTTGGGGGTGACAAAAAATACTAAATAGTAGTTTGGTCCCCATCTCACATCACAAGGTCTTCTAAAAATGGCTCAAGAACTTCAGATCCCTGTTGGAGACTACACTTCTTGGTATGCTGTGTAATCAAACAATCTTCTACGAGAAAAGAGAAGCAATAGCTGAAGCATTATTAGTTTTGGAGCAGGGTATAAAGTGTTCTATCTTGCTGAACCTATCAACGATGACCATTACAGAATCTTTGCCTTGAGCAATTCGTAGTAATCTGAGAACAAAGTCCAATGTCAATTCGACCCATAGTTTCATCGGAATAGGTAAAGGCATTGCTTTCCCTTCTTGGCTTAACATTTTGTCCTCTTACACATGGTACAGCTTTTAACAACTCGGTGCACATCTCACCTCATTTTTGTCAAAAGAATTGCTTACTCAGCAATTCATATGTTCTTTTCTTCTCAAAATGTCCAAATAGTCCTCCACTATGGGCTTCCTTAATGAGTAACTCCCATAAGGAACAAGCTAGCAAGTACAATTTCCTTCCTCGAAACAAGTATCCATCTTCCATATGATACTCATCTACTGTCTTTCCATCGACACATCGTATAAGTATGGGTCCGAAGTGTAGATCCCTAGATTATTGCTCTTAAATGTTCATAAACCCAAACAATCTAGTTTACAGTTCATTTAGAAATGCATGCCTTCTCGAAAGAGCATCAATAACCACATTGCTTGTTTCTTGCTTTTATTTTATTACAAAGTTAAACCCCTTAAGGAATTCGACCCACCTCACTTGCTACTTCGATAACTTTGTTTGACTTCGGAGATACTTCAGTGATTCATGGTCAGTATATATGACAAATTCTCTTGGCAATAGATAATGCTACCATATTTGCAGTGCTCAAATTAGTGCCAAGAGCTCTTTATCATACACAAAGTAGTTTAGTTGAGGCCCCCTAAGCTTCTTACTGTGATAGGCAACTAGTCAGCCTTCCTGCATAAGGACTGATGGGAATCAACCTTCAATAATATCTAAGTCGAGGCCTATCAATGTTTGCTAAGGCCAGGTTATAGCCAGAAGGACGAAGGGAAGGAAAATAAACACTCAGCATTATATTTGTCGTCAGTCGAAGTGCTGAGAAACCATAAGGCCGAGTGCTTGAGACCAAAAAACCACTTGGTATGACCCTGAGAGACTAGCATTAACTAATTCTAGAACTCGGCAATTATGTGCCAACCTCTCTGGTGTCTCAACCAAGCCATATGAGATGTTAGGGACTCCTTCCTAAACCCGTACATCCATCTGCCGACCCCGTCTAGTTTAGATAGCACTCGTAGGACATGTTGAGTTTTGTAAAATGCACAATTTTGATTCTTATACATGTTTTCCCTTTATTTTATTCATGGGCCTAATTATTTAGGGTTTAAAGCCTTGTACTTTATTTACAATTTTTCCACTAGGGTTTAGGACTTCCTATAAATAGCAACTATTGTAAACACGTATAAAAGGAGATATAGACATATACAAATAGATAGATATACAAAGTGAAACTTTCCTCCTTCGAGCAAGGCTATACTTGAGTTAGCATTTGTTAGATTATCGAGTGTTGATTAGACTCTTTAATTATCCTCATGTTCTTATTAATCCTATTCTCAGATTGTAGTGAACCCCTTCATTTGAGTTAGTTAGTGAGTTGCATCTAACCTTCATTTGAAACCTTGAGCAACATTTAGTGTTCGTGAGTCATATCGAACTCTATTTCAAGCTTAAACCCCTAATCATATTTGTATCTTGGTGAGTTATATCCATCCACATTCACTATCAGAACCCTTCCTATTCTTCGTACCCATTTTCCTTGAATACCCATTCCTGTTCATTTCTAGATCCGCTGATGTTTCTTTTTGGATTGATTCTTGAGTCCTTTTCATCTTAGCATTGAAGATTTGATCCTTATCAAGGACAGTACCTATCCTAATGCTTGACGTGTAATACTTCAACTCAAATACTTTCTTGAAGTTAAGCAAAACTAGAACAGGTGTAAAGGTCAATCTTTCCTTCACGATACTCCAGCTCAAATACTTTCTCGAAGTTAAGCAAAACTAGAACATGTGTAAAGGTCAATCTTTCCTTCACCTCAGCAAAACTTCTCTCCTCCTTTTCTCCCAACCTAAAGTCAATGTTCTTCTTCATCAACTCAACGAGGGGTACGGCAAGGGTACTAAAATTCCTTATAAATCTACTATAGAAGGAAGCTAATCCATGGAGACTTCTCACCTTGGCATAAGTAGTAGGAGTCAGCCACTCAACGATTGCTTAGATCTTTTCACTGTGCACTCATAAGCCTCCTCCACTTACTACATACATAGCCTAAGAATACCACTTCTTCTTAACAAAAGCAACTTTTCTTAAGGTTGCTAAATAATCTTTTGGTACGGAGGACATTCAATATGGTATGGAGATGTTCAAAATGACTTATCATGTCGGCACTATAAACTAAGATGTTGTCAAAGTACACCACAACATACTTCCCCATTAGATTTCTTAACACATGATTCATCAGTCGCATGAAAGTGCTTAAGGAATTCAATAAGCCAAATAGCATCACCATCCATTCGTAGGGTCCATGCCGAGTTTTGAATATAGTCTTCTATTCATCTCCTAGCCTCATTTGGATTTGACAATAGCTAGATTTCAGATTAATCTTACTTAAGATCTTAGCTCTACTTAACTTGTCCAACATGTCTTCCAACTTAAGGATTAGATACCTGTATTTGATTGTTATCTTGTTCACTGCTCCGCTATTAATACACATCCACTAAGTACCATTCTTTTTTGACATTAAAAGCACCAGAATAGCATAAGGATTGAGACTTTCCCTAACATAACCTCTCTCTAATAGCTCATTGACTTATCATTGGAGTTCAGAAGCCTATTCAGAACTCATTTGATAAGCTAGCTTATTCTGTAGGGTAGTTACAGGTATTAAGTTAATACATTGTTCTATACCTCAAATTGGCAGCAACCCTTCAGGTAACTGTTTTGGGAATAGATTAACATATTCATCCAGCAACGCTCTCACTTCCAAGGGTAGTTCACCTTACTCCTTCAATTCTAACGGATGTCTGACCAACATGAGGGTCGAAACGTCGAGTTTAATGGCCTTTTGAAGCTCAGCTTTACTCATCATTAGAGTCTTCATCAATCCGTAAATAAGTTTTGTTTGTAGTTTATTAACTTCTCTCAACGGCATTGAGTTCAACGTATCAGCCATCCATCTCAAACACATACGTATTCCTGTATCTATCATGGATACCTCTTTTATCAAATAGCCAAGGTCAGCCAAGCAATACATATGAAGCACACATAGGTAGTATGTCACAAAGAATCTCGTCAAAGTAATTTCCAATAGTACTTATCGAGTGACATGTAGTGCTCCCTTCTCACTCAACCAATGTAACTTATAAGGCCTCGGATGCACAGTACTTAGCAACTTCAACCTTGTGACCAAATCGGTTGATCCTACATTGGTGTAACTTTCACTATCCACAATTACTGCATTCACCTGGTCATGTACCCTATAAGTGATATGAAATAAGTTCTCTCTCTACACCAGGACCAATTGATCTAAGTATTTAGCAAACACATCCTCCTCAATCAGTTCATTCTCATGGGGAGCTTCTTTCTCGGGAATGTCTTCCTTCTTAAGTTCTTCATTAGTACTTTCTACCTCCAGCTTTGGAATGTTTCCCTTGATTACTATATTCCATTGGTTCAGGCACTGAGTAGCCATATGTCAAAACCCTTAGCACTTGAAGCACTTGATCTGACTCATCTTCCTTCCAAATCCTTGCCCCTTCTCATAAGTTCGGGTCAAATTATCACCTTCTATTCGACCTTTCTGTTCAGTTTTGATATCTCCTCACCTAATTGAATCAGCATTCGGCTAACTTTGGTAACTTCCCTAAATAAGTTTACTTGACTAAACTGGTTGGCTAGTTAGCTACCGAATAGTTACTCGGCCTCTTCTCTACCTTTCCACTCGTTGAGTAATCTATATAGCCTCATCTATTGTGGTAAATCATTGGAGTTCCACAATGTCTTAAATGTCACCCCTCAACCCAGTAAGGAACCTAGAGACTGTTTGCGCTAGAGGTTCCTCCACTTCACAGTGGATCATGAACATCCAGAATTCCTAGACATACTCATCAACAATTCCGCTTTCTTATCTCAGCTCTTAAATCAAAGTAAAAGTATTTTGCAGATAAGTATCTGACACAAATCTATTCTTGAGTATTCTCTTCATCTCAAGCTAAGTATTTATCTCTCTGTATCCTTCTTAGCCTCACTCTTGTATATGTAGCTGCAAATAAGCAGATTAACCATTAATACACTGAATATTCTTCCTTGCATAAAAACTATTTTGTTTTCTCCTATTTCACTCTTGTCCTAACCCTTAAGCAAGGCTAGGTAGCGAGTAACCTTACCAGACCACTCATGTATCAAATCGAGTTGTACTGTGAATTCTTGAAAGTTCCATTAGTACATCATATCCATTGGAGCTGTTCATGGGTTTGCTTCCTTTCATTTCATTTTCTATCGTTTCATGTGTTTCCCCATCACTTTTTCAAGTTTTTGGCAAGCTTGGACCCATCCTTACGATTGGCCTTGTTTGTTTTTGGTTGCGGTGTACATCATCTAGATACTAGAGTAGAGGTTTAGTCTAAGGCAGCTCTCTCGTCATCTTGGCAAGAGTGAGGCTAAGCAATTGATTGGTTTAGACATAGTTGAGTAGATGCACAAAGTTTAGCTACTCTCTCGGCATTCTTTAAGTTAGCACACAACTTCCGAGAGATGGGCAATCATACAGCTCAGCATACAAAGCTGATTGACAGCGAGGAGTAACTTAGTTTTGGCAAGATTTGCCTTGAGCAGGAGAATTGACCTTGCCAGTCCCTCTTATCTTTGGGCTCGACTACAAGTTAAAGGCCAGGTGGCTTAATTCCTATTAATATAATATGAACACAACACAAATTGACACTTTACTTAATATGATACACAAGTTAATGTCAAAGTCTACCTGCCACTAATCTTGAGCTATTCAGCAAGATTAGATAAGAGTGTATGAAAATAGACTTGGAGGTGTTGTCTTGTAAGAACAAGTATATTCAATGTCTGTGTATAAAGTAAGATGATCCTGGCTACAAGGAGAAGGAACTATTTACAGTAATTCCCTAAGGCAACATTACAAATAAGAAAAATTACAAAAAGGCATACATAAAGTGGGGATTCTTAGTACATATGAAAAGGGTAAAATGGGCAAATGACAAAAAGGAAAAAATAATACAGAGTTAGAAGAAATGGATAAGTGGTAGTGTAACATTGGTTCTATACAAAGATTCTCTAAGTAAACAGCTGAGAAGAATTAAGATGTGGTAGCATTAAGGATTGCTGAGACGAGAAAGGGATGTGGCAACTATTGGTAGGAGGCCGAAAGAGAAGTATTTGGCTAGTAGGAGACTGTCTTATCACTCAGTAGGAAACTCTTAACAACTGAAGATCCAATCATTCAGCACAAAGCCCTTAATTAGAGAATAGTCGACAGCGGCACAAAAGAGAGAATAGAGTAGGGTATAACCTTCTAGAGCTCTCAAGGAATTCATCCACCCTTCTTCTATGTACTATTCTTTGTCATCGGTAGGTTAATGAGAGAGAATTCTTCGGATAAGAGACTGGAGGCCTCTAAGAAGTACGTAAGTAAGAGGACTAGTGGTCGGCAATCCAACAATTCCTTGGGGTTGTTGAAGATTTGCCCTCAAATCTTGGCTCTCTTCTTCATTGAGTACATAGGGTATCAGGTTAGCCACATTAAAAGTAGTAGATACACCATATCTATCAGGTAACTTAAGCTCATAGGCATTGTCGTTGATGCGTTTAAGGATCTTAAAAGGTCCTCCTTATCTAGGGGAAAGCTTGTTCATTTTCTTCTTGAGGAAATGCTTCTTGTTTAGGTGAACCCAAATAAGGTCTCCGGGGCTGTAAATCACCTGTCTCCTTCCTTGGTTTCCTTACTCCTTCTATTAGGCTATAGCTTGTATTAGTTGCTCGACAACCTTTTGATGTAACTTTTGGAACTCTTTGGTGCACTGCAAGCCAAATTGACTTTCCTATTGAAGTGCCAAGCTAATAGCCATATCTAGGGGTAAGTTCAAGTTTAGTTCATAAATGACCTCAAAAAGTGACCTTATCGAGTTGTGAATTGATTGGTTGTATGTTCTTCCCAACAGCTGCTCATAAAAGGTTGCCAACTGTCCTATTTACAACCTCGATCTGGCCATTTGTCTAAGGGTGACAAGAAATATTGTACATAAGCTTAGTACTGACTTTCTTCCATAGGGTTTTCCAGAAGAAACTCGTGAACTTCGAGTCATAGTTGGATACAATAATTCTTGACAATCAATGCAATTACACAATTTCATGCAAAAAGAGGTTAGCAACAAATAAAGAATCATTAGTTTTGTGGCAAAGAATGATGTGGCTCATCTTACTAAATCAGTCAACCAACACCATAATTGAGTCATATCTTCTCAACATTCGAGGCAGGCTGAGCATGAAATCCATGCTTAAGTCGATCTATGGGTGCTCAAGTATGGGCAGGGGTGTGTACTCTTCATATGGCTTTCTTCTTCCTTTTGCATATTTACACACTTCACACATCTCAAGAACTCAGTGCACATCTTTCATTATCCTAGGCAAGTAAAAATGTTACTTTGGTATTTTAGCTATCCTCTTTTCTCCAAAATGGTCAGCCAAGCCCCCAGCATGAGCTTTACGGACGAGTAACTCTCTAGTCGAATTACTTAGCACACAAACCTGCTTACCCTTCATCAAGAAGCCCTGATTCAAGTAAAATCCATCTATAGTGCCTTCAACATTACACTTGGCCACTAAGGGCCCAAAATACTGATCATGCTCATACTAATCGAGTAGGGTGCCAAATCCAAGTACCTTGGCTTACATAGTTGTGATAAGGGTATGAAGATGAGAAAGAGCGTCTGCTGTAGTATTAGTGCTCCCTTTTTTATACTAGATGACATAATAGAAAGATTCTAAATATTTAACCCATTTGGCATAATGCCAAGAAAGTTTTTGTTGTCCTTGGAGGTGTTTGAGAGATTCATGATTTTAGTAGATGATAAATTTTCTTGGCAACAAGTCATGCTGCTTGGTTTGTAGTGTTTGTACAGGGGTATAGAACTCCTTGTCATATGCTGAGTAATTTAGGGTAGCTCCTCTGAGTTTCTCATTGAAATAAGGAATTGGTCGGCACTCCTCCATAAGGACAACACCAATGCTGACTCCAGACGCATCACATTCTACCTTAAAAACTTTCTCAAAATCAAGGAGGGTGAGTACTGAGGCTGATGTTAATTTGGATTTTATGTCTTGATTTTCTGAGCTTTCTTTGACCACCTAAACTTAGTGTTCTTCTTGGTCAATTCGGTTAAAGGTGTAGTTATGGAACTGAAGTTCTGAATGAACCTCTAATAGAATAAAGCTAAACCATGGAAGCTCCTAACTTCAGTAGCACTAATCGATGTAGGCTAACAAAGAATAGTTTTGACTTTCTCATTAACTCAAACTCCTTTCCCTAAAACAACATACTTGAGGAATACATCCTCACTTTGGTAAAACACACATTTCTTCAAGTTATCGAATAATCTCTTAGGATGGAGAATGTCGAACATCGATCTTAAATGCTCAACATGGGTGATGAGGTCAGCACTGTAGACCAAAATGTCATCAAAATAAACCACAACACATTTTCTTATCAGTGCTCTTAGCACATGATTCATCAGCTGCATAAAAGTACTCGGTGTATTAGTCAAACCAAATGGCATTACCATCCATTCGAATAGACCATCTCTTGTCTTAAAGGTTGTCTTCCATTCATCTCTAGGTCTCATTCATATCTGGTGGTAACCACTCTTCATATCAATCTTTGAGAAGATGCAGGCACCATACAGCTCATCGAGCATATCATCCAATCGTGGGATTAGATATTAATGCTTAATAGCAATTTTATTGATGGCACGACTATCAATGCATATTCTCCATGACCCATCTTTCTTAGGCACTTGTATAACTAGTATGCCATATGGGCTCATGTTCTTTCGAACGTATCCATGGTCTACCATCTCATCCACTTGTTTCTTTAGCTTAGCTACCTATTAGGGATTGAGCTTTTAAGCAAGTCAATTCAATAAGGCAGTTCCAAGCTAGAGGTCAATGCAATGCTCAATGCATCTTATGGGAGGTATTCCTTTCGGCATCTAGGTAGGAAATAGGTTAATATACTAATGTAGTAGTTGTTGCACCTTAGTAAGTAAGCTCTCAGCTTCTCTTAACTCTAAGAGTCTCCTGACTAAAAGGAGCACATATTCTTCAGCCTTGACTTCTCATGCAAATTGAGATCTGGAAATCACTAAGGACTTCCGCTATAGTGATCTAACAATCTTCTCTTATGCCTCCTACACTTCTTTAGGACTCATAGGAGTAGGTATAATCTTCTTCCCATCCTTCTGGAACATGTAGGTGTTCTTATACCCATCATGTAGTACCCTCAAGTCAAATAGTTAGGATCGGCCGAGTAAGAGGTGAGAAGCGCACATAGGAAGGACATCCCATAATACCTCATCCTCGTACTTATCACCAATGATAATCAGTACTTTAACCTACTCGGTACTAGGTAAACCTCCTTTCTCATTTAGTTTGTGAATCTTGTATAGTTTAGGGTGTAGAAGGGTTGGCAATTTCATGACCTAAACTAACCCTTGTGCTATAACATTGGTATAACTTCCTTTTTCAATAATCAAGGTGCATAGCTTACCCTTCACTCGGTAATTCATATGGAAGTGGTTCTCCCTTTGCTCATTCTCATGACCTAAACTACCCCTTGTGCTATGACATTAGTATAACTTCCTTTGTCAATAATCAAGGTGCATAGCTTACCCTTCACTCAGTAATTCATATGGAAGTGGTTCTCCCTTTGCTCATTCTCTTCAACTACAAAAGTAATAAGAGATCATCGAACAAAAAAACAGTACTTGGCACCCCCTTAGGTAGTGTCTCGACGTTGAGGTCTTCTTAAAACTCTTTCGACATCTGCTCAACTCCCATCTCTTCCTCTCCTTCACTTACACTCTCTACTTCAAACTAGGGCTTATCCCTCTTTATAGTCATTACTCAGCAATTCGAACATTGATTAACCATGTGCTCATAACCAAGACATTTAAAGCACTTGATTTCTCGAGTCTTCTTCCTTGAGCTCTAACCTTGGTCTCTTCGGACCTCAAGTTCCTTGGCCTTGCCCTTACCTTAGCCTTCTTCAGGTTGGCTTAGAACTTATCTTTGACGTTCTACCTTAAAACTGTGCGATACTTGATCATTCCCTAGTCAGCTCAGTATGTTGCTCCTATTTGGCGGCATTGGTCTATTACTTGGCATTTAGCTAATTTGGTTCTACCTCTATCTTTCAACTCTCTATACCAACCTGATGGCTTCATCTAGAGTCATAAGACTCTATAGCACCACTATGTTACCAATCTTAGTTCTTAGCCCAGAAATGAACCATACTATAATTCGTATCTTGGATTCATCAACATCACATTGGATCATAAATAATTGAAACTCTCGAACATAGTCATATACTAATTGGCTACCTTTTCTTAAGTCTTAGAGACATTGGAAAGTGTCTTGTTCGTAGTGTTCAAGAATGAAACTACATCTAAAAACTCTCTTCATTTCATTCCATGTCCAGACTTCTCATTGGGCTCTCAGGTAGACATTTTGTAACTTCTTCTACCACATGCTACATATCCAGAACATTCCAATGCAGCTACTCGAATACGAACAACATCTTCATAATCATAAAAGTCGAATATCTTTTTGTTCTTCTTCTCCCATTCTAGGTAGTTGTCAGTATTACTAGACTCGTTGAAGCTTAGAATATGTACTTTAAGGTGTTTAACGCCCTTAGAAGCTCTAAGTTTATGCTCGTCAACTCCATCATACTGTTCTTCCACTTCATCCAATTCTAACCTCCTCACCATTCTTTCGTACGTCAAGGTGGTGCTTGGTTTACAGGAATAGGCTCTGGTGCACGCTGTTCGTTCATCTGTCTTCTCGGTCTATCTCTTACCTCTCGGCCTAGTTCAACAACTCTTTCTTATAGCCTAATCTCTATGAGACTCTGTACTGAGACAGCTAAATTGGTTACAATAGCGGCAAGGTCTTGTATTTGCTCATCAGTGAAATATTGAAGAAAATAGTATGGTAAGGTTGACAACTGAATATAGTAGCTGATGTGAAGCTACTCAAAGGATATAACTCATCTACAAACACAACACAACTTGATACTTCACTTAATAGGACACACAAGTTAATGTTAAGGTCCACCTACCACTAATTTTGAGCAACTTAGCAAGATTAGATAAGAGTATAAAAATAGACTTAGAGAGTATTGTCTCATAAGAACAAGTATATTCAATGTCAGTGTGTAAAGTAAGATGATCCCAACTACAAGGTGAATGGACTATTTATAGTAAGTCCCCAAGGCAACATTACAAATAGGAAAAATTATAAAAAGGAATACATAAAGAGGGGATTCCTAGTATATACGAAAAAGGGTAAAAAGGATAAATGACAAAAAGAGAAAAATAGAACAGAGTCAAAAGAAATGGATAAGTGGCAACACAACATTGGTTTCATACAAAGACTCTTTAGGTAAGTAACTAAGAGGAATCAAGATGTGGTGGTATCAGGGACTACTGAGATGAGAAAGGGATGTAACAAGTATTGGTAAGAGGCCACAAGAAAAGTATTTGGCCAGTAGGAAACTATCTCATCACTCGAGAGGATGCTCTCGGCAACTGAAGATTCGATCATTTTGCATAAAGCCCTTGGTTAGAGAATAGTTAGCATTGGCACAAAAGAGAGAACAAAGCAGGGTGTAACCTTTTGGAGCTCTCAAGGAATTCAGCTACCCTTCTTCTGTGTACAGTTCTTCGTCATCAGCAGGTTGAAGAGAGAGAATTTTTCTAGTGAAGGATTACAAGCCTCTGAGGCATATGCGAGTAAGAGGATTAGTGGTTGGCAATCCATCATTAAGGAAGTGGGTCGTTTTTTGTCATGTGTGTATAGCTATAGGTTTGTTTCGTAGATATGGGTCAATGGTTGCAATCATTGCTATTCGCTTAAGTAGTTGTCAAAAGAAAAGGGGTTGGGTTCGAAGGTTTGTGGAGGATGGTTGCGGGGGTTTACTATCACGAGTTATTATGGGTATATGGTTGAATCGATGTGTGTTGGAGATGGGCTTACTAGTTGGTGTTGGATGACTAGGTGTGTATGTGATGCTGTGTTTTATGAAGGAAAGTGTGGGAAAGGGAGAGAATTGCCGCAAATGGGATAGAAAGTGCTAGTGTCGGCTAATAATATGCTAACACGTGGAACTAGGAAAAAGAAAACGGTGCTGAGTGCTTGTAAGTGTAATTGAACCCTTAACATTTTAATTGTAGGGACAAAGCTAATATGAATACCTAAACTTTCATATTTTTTTATTTTAACACCTAAACTTTAAATTTGTTCATTTTAGTACTCCAACTTTTTAAATGAGACAAATTGATATCTTCATTATAATGACCGTTATTACAAAATTTATTTTTTATTTCATTATGGTACTTTAACTTTTTAAAATGAAATAAATAAGTATTTTTTATAATAATTGTTATAACAAATAAACTAATTTGTCTCATTTAAAAAATTAGGATACTAAAATGAACAAGTTTGAAGTTTATGTACTAAAATGAAAAAATATAAAAGTTCGAGTACTTCTAATAGCTTTATCCCTTTAATTGCACATGTATGCGCTTTTCGTCAAGCCATTGGTCTATGCCTTGTCCATATATGCAATCAACTAGGTTGGTTTAAGCTAGATTTTAAATCTAAACCTAGGCTCAACATTCCTTTTTTCTTTTTTATTATTTAAGGCATAAAAAGAATACTAAAACTAAATTAAAATTTTCATATTCTATCTACTCTCTCTCTCTCTCTCTCTCTCTCTCTCTCTCTCTCTCTGTTTTTCATTTTTGTAAACTTTCTTTTTTTTTTTTGTATCTTCTTTAGATTTTTATTTTTTTGAACTTTTTTGTCTCTTTTTTTTTTTTTTTGTACTTTTCAAAATTTTCTTATTTTTGTGATTTTTTAAAATTTTCTATTTTTTAAATTTTTTTGTATTTTTTTCTATATCAAGACCCTTAATGGGGTGAAGAGGGCAAAAATAGAGTGTTTACATATGTTCATCATAGTTATAGACGAATTTTTTATGGATTCATATTAACAGTTACTAATCAAATTTTTCAAGATTCCTTTAAATATTTTTATCAACAAAAATTCAAGGATTTTGTGGGAAGGAAAATAGATATTTTTCAAGTTCAACTTAGATATTTTTCGAGCTCAAATTAAGATGGATATGAGAAGAAAGATTCAAGATAAGTATAAATCTTATCCATATTTTCAAATTCGAATTGAGCTGAGATAAAAAAATATCTTAAGGAGGATTAAGTTAAAACAACTCAGATTTAATACAAGGAAATTCATGCAATTATTCATCAAGAATACATTCAAAGCTCTAAGATTCAAATATAAGAGCAACAACCATCAAGATTTGCTCCTAATTTTTAGAAGATATTTATTTTCAAAAAAGGAGTTCAATTTTTTCAAAGGTTACAACACTTGAATACAAGAAGAAACCAAAGTTTTTGTATAAGAATACTTGTAGATGTTAAGGAATATAAGAGCAACACTGCAATGTTCAAATTCAATTTAAGATCAAGTGTAATTTAGCTTACACAAGTTAGGGGATTACAACAACTAACGGCTAAATCAAGATTTGTCCAAAATAATTCAAGATTTGATCAAGAGTTATTTAAGATTCTAGCAAAGAGATGTTGTACTAGAAGATATAAAAGAAGAGGAGCTCAAATTTTTGAAATATAGATCAATAGATTAAAGTTGCATTTGTTTACTCAAAATTTGACATTCAAAAGAATTTTGAATCATAATCAAAATCTAATTCAAAGACAACACTATCTAATCTACTTTCATATTCTAATTTTATTATGTACTTTCGTTGAGAGTAACTTTGTATTTGGTCCTCATAGTTATTGTAAATATAATTATTTGTGTGATAGGCTTTGTGTTAGAGAGAGATTCAAATTTCTATAGATCTATGCATAAGCAAAGATAGCTTAATGAGACAAAGCAGAAAGATTTGTAATTGTTTCTCTCTATTGAAGTTAATGAAAAGTGGATAGTGGATCGACATCGGTGAGGATTACTAAGTTCTTAGTAATAGAGCTGGAAAAGTGTAATGGACATAAGGCCAAAGCACTATAAATCTCTTACTTGATCTTCTCAAGCCTACTCTCTTTATTTTGAGTTTTATTATTGATTATATATTATTTCATGCCTAATCTTGCTTAAGTAATCAAATGGGATATTTTTAATCTTTTTTTTCAAAAAAGTTCAAAGTTATATTGTAACCAATCACTTCCCCCTATGACATAGTTACTTTTAGGACCTATAATTGGTATCAGAGCTTAACTCTTTATTACGGATGCTAGGAAGAAAAAGACTGAGAAGAACAATTAAGTTAATCATTTGTTGTTAACTACCTTCTGAATATTATCTTATTTCAACTTGTAGGACTGTAAAAGAGATTTAGGATACCTTGAGTGAAACTTATGAAGAAACAACCAAAATCAAGGACACTCAGATTAACTCATTACTCTAATAATATGAATTGTTTAGATTTTAATCAAGTGAAAATATATGGATGTATTTAATCTCTTTACAGTAATTACTAATGAATTGGCCTTACTAGGTAAAAAGATAGAAGATTCTAATATTGTTTGTAAGATCCTAAGGATTTTACCTAGATTATGGGATATGAAGAAAACATCAATTGAAAAAGCCAAAGGCTTGACAAAAATGACCATAAGCTAACTTAAAGAAAAGCTACTTACTTATGAATCTTATATCAAGCATATTAATAAACCTAAGAGCAACAAGAAGACATTGCATTTAAAGCTCAGGAAGCTAATTTAGAGACCCAATTAGAATCAGATTTAGAACCTAAGGAGGATGAGGACATCACACTATTAGCAAGAAGAATGACTAGGATCCTAAAAAAGAAAGCTATGAAAACGTTCTTCAATAAATGTTCTTCTACTAATCATTCAAAGTATGATGTAAGGAAAAATTATAAGAGAAAAAAGAGAAGAAAGAAAAGAAGGAGAAGAGGGAATTGGTATACTATGAGTGCAAGAAACCTAGGTACATCAAATACAAATGTCTAGTGTTAATAAAGAAATTAGAAAGTATAAGAAGAAACAAACAAAGTAGATTTAAAAAGATATTCAAAAACAGACAAAGAAGCCAACCTATGTCTTATGGTTATCTCTATGATAACAATAACTCTAAAGATGATGTTATGCCTGAGAGTGTTCAGACTAAGAGTCTTTTAAAGGCACCTAAAAGGGTTAATTCAAAATCAAATAAACAAAATCATAAAATTAAGGCTTTAAGAAGTGAAAAAGATACTTTGCTACAAATAAACTCATTGTTAGTTGATGAAAATGATATATTAAAGATCGATACTAAAGTTTTGTAGATAGATAATGAAAATTTGAGAACAACTTGAGATAATTTGGAAAAGGAGAATTCAATGCTAAAGGAAGAAATTAAAGATTAAAAGGTTAGAATTAATGATTTGTCTTGCACAATAGATACAATCTTTAACAAGTTTCATAAAAGTGACAAGAAATTGCAATTATTGTTATCCTCATAAAGGCTAGAAAATTCTAAAAGTGGACTTGATCATGAACATGGTAAAACATTTAAGTCTAGTAATAAAACTGTATTTGTCAAAAGTAAGAAAGTAGTTGTTATGGAATTTGTTAATAATAACAATATGCACGTTAAAGGTAAATCTACTATATAAGGAAATTAGTATGACAAAAGTGATACCAGTTGAAATAATAAGTATCCATTTAGAGGATACATTAGAAGTAGATTCAAATGCTACCAAAGCCAAAGTCAAAGGAAAGAGATAAATCATAGGTATGGATAATCTAATTCTTATAACCAAAATCTGATGAAAGAGGTAAATCAAAGGTATAGATCATCTAATTCTTATGCTTATTTCTTTTGCAATAGACTCAGTCATATTGAAAAATATTGCTTCTACAAAATGAACAAGCTCAATACACAATAAGCTAGATCTTTATATAATACGAGCTTGAATTTTGTTGAACCCAAGCTAGTTTGGGTTTTAAAGAGGAATTAACCTTATTTTGATGTTTATAGGAATATAGACCAAGATTAAAAGGAATGTAGTACTTGGATAGTGGGTGTTCACATCACATGAGTAGTGATGATTCATTGTTCACAAGTTTAGAGTAAAAAGAAGGAGGTTATGTGAAGTTCAGAGATGATAGTAAGGGTAAAATCATCGCAATTGTTAGAATTGATTGCCTCCTCATACTATAGAGAATGTTAGTTTAGTTAGAGACTTAAAACATAATTTGTTGAGCATAAGTCAATTATGTGACAAAAGTTATAAATTGATGTTTGATAAAGATAAAGTTGAAGCGTATGATAAAAATAGTATAAAGTTGTTTGAAGGCTATAGAAAGAAAAACATATATCTTATTGAACCGACTGAAGAAGAAACTAAAAGTTGTTTCTTGAGTATTTTTCATAATACATTTTTATGGCATAAAAAAATTAGTCATGTTAACTTTCATTAATTAGATAATTTGTTTAAAAATAATCTTATTTATGGTTTACCTAAAATGCATATTAAGGATGATTTTTGTTGTGCCACATGTATTAAAAATAAAATGAGTGCTATTTCATATAAAACAATATAAAACAAAGAATGTTATATCAACTAAGAGACCTTTAGAACCATTGCATCTTGATTTATTTGGTCCTATACATACATTGAGCTTAGGTGAAAATAAGTATGACTTAGTGATAGTAAATGAATTTCTAGATTTACTTAGGTTCTTTTTCTTAGGCATAAAAGTGATGCATTTAAGAGTTTTAAAGTGTTTCCTAAATAAGTTCAAAATGAAAAAAGAGTTTATAAACAGTCTTAGGATAGATTATGGAAAAGAATTTGATAATTTAGAATTCATAACATTTTGTGAAAATAATAGTATAATTTATAACTTTTCTACACCTTACACTTCATAACAAAATGGAGTAGTAGAACGTAAAAATAGAAATATTTAAGGAATGATACGAACATTATTAAATAAAAGTGGTGTAGCATAATATTTCTAGGCTGAAGTAGTATCCATTTCATGTTATATCATCAATCGAATGTATATTAGACCATTTACTAAGAAAACATTATATGAGCTTTATAAAGGTAGAAAACCTACAGTGTCATACTTTTATGTGTTTGGTTCAACATGTTATATTAAGAAAACAAGTCTTAACCTTTGTAAGTTTAAGGAAAGGGCTGATGAAGGTAGATTCTTAAGATACTCTTTAAATAGTAAAGCATATTGTGTGTTTAATAGGGTTACTAAAATGATTGAGAAATCTATAAATATTAAATTTACTAATAAGATTAAAGTCGATGGTTCTGATGATGACTCATGAGAGAAAATCAAAGGTAAGGATGAAAATGTACAGTAAAACCTAAGGCAAAAAGATCATCATAACAAAATTTAAAAGCAAATCTAAAATTACAATCAAAAGCAAATCTAAAATTACAATCAAAAGCAAATTCAGAGGCTAAATCATAACCTATCTAAGTAATATTTGAGCCTTACGATGATATAAATATTGAATTTGCATCAATTGAAAATCAGTTAGTTGATATTTTTACCAAGCCTCTTGATAAGACCAAATTTAAATTGATAAGAAATGAAATAGGTGTTTGTTATCCATTATTTGAATTCTTTTATTGACTAACTTTATGTAAAAATTATGTATAATATTATTAAATGTTATATTCACATTAATTTTTATATGTTATGAAATTTTGTGTACATATTTCATTTTTTTTTTAATTTTTGTATTTTAGTATAGTTTACTAATTTATTTTGTATGGTTATATATAATATTTTTAGCTAGTAAAATTATACTATTATCGGCTATAAAATCTTAGGATAGTTAATTTTGTAAAATTTTAAGATAGTTAATTCTTTCTTAATTTTACCATTGAGAGACAATAAATAAACCACTATTTTTTTGCCTTCCTTTACGTCAGCTTTTTATAATAGTCGTTTCATCCACTTCTTGGTTTCATGTATGCACTTCTGTATGACCAATGACCTGTTAGATTTTGTAACAACTAACTCTCTCTGTCTTTTTCTATACTTTTTCTGATTCTAACTCCGCTTCTCCACTTCTTCAAAATCATTTTCACATGTTCTATCTTCAACTTCTTTAAATTCCCATTCAACTACAACTATAAATTATTTCTCTTGTGATTCATCTCCTCACATTCTCTCTCATTTTCTAAATTTTCCTTCAAAGCTCATTTACATTCACTTTGATTCTTTCTATGGCTCCAAGAATGTCTTCTTGTCTTGGTCTTAAAACTAAGAAAGATCTTAAGAATACTAAAGAAAACCCATATTCTTTAGTAGATGAACCTTCAAATTCGGAACAAACCCCTGTTTAGGAATCTCAAAACCTGACTTTTGAAAACCCTAACCTTAACCTTAATGAATTTGAAATTCCTACCAAAGGAAAGGAAGATGATGATGAGGTTGAGACTTCTTCAAGTGAGAAAATTGTTGAGACATAAGAAGACACTGAACAAGAGACTAAGGAAGATGAAGAGGAAATAGAGGAAAAAGAAAAATCCACAAGTGAGGAAAAAGGAGATAAGTCAAAATCTAAATCAGAACCACATGCAGAGTTGGATTTAGAATTTGAACCAAAAGAAGAAACTATTATTGAGTGTTTTTAGTAGATTAAGGCCAAGAAGAAAATGATAAGGCCTAGAGCTATATTTGTTTCATCTTCTAAACAAAGACAATTCATAAAGCTAAGCATTTTTTAGTTTGAGTTTTTCTAAAAGAATGATTTTGATTAGGGAGAGTTTTTAAATGTTTTAGGATGCAAGAACATCTATATTGTTGAGACTGTTGTGTATGAGAATTGTTAATTAAGATTTATGATAATCTTGACATGGATCAAAGAGAAGTATAGCTATCCAAAATGAATGGACAGAAAATAGAAATTTTGAAGAATGATATTAAAAAATGTTTTGGGATTCCTAGAATGAACAATGATAAGGTGTCAATGAAAAGGTCTAGGAAGGAAATTTTTGAAGAGTTGAATCAAGGTGAAAGAAATTGGCTTGGAAAAGAAGTTAGTATTTTTAATTTCAGGTCAATTGTGCAAATGCTATACAAAAGGGTTATTAGTTGTATACTTCTAAAGAAGAAAAGTACAACTAGCATTTTGAAGGAAGATGCTATGCTTATTTTACCCATGTTGAGGACAAGGAAACTAGACGTTGCTATACAAGTAATCGGGCATGCATTCATGATTAGGAGATAGAAGCTTTATGAAAATTTGGTGATGAAGCTATTTGAGTATAAGAAGGTATAGATTCCAAAAGTTACAAAGAAGGAGATACTTGTGAGTCTCGTAATTTACGTAATTATTTTGAACTGGTAATTTAGGGCATATAAGTAAGTTAATCAATTAAAGTAATACTTCATGTGTAAGTCATAAAAGTTAAACGATGATACGTAGTGAGTTTGAAATATATAAATATAATAAAATAATATTATTTTAGCTAAAAATAGATAAATTTTACTAAATTATACTATATTATAATTTAACTCGTATAAACATGTAAATTAGGTAACGGAAAATAATCAAACATTAAAGATAATTATTTAGATACAAAAATTATAAAGTGACCTAAAATAACATATAAATATAGTACAAGTACTTCGGGTATAATTATTATATATGTTTGTACACCTAAAAAATGCTTAAAATACCCTAAACTAATTATAATTAACTAATTAGTTATAAGAAAAATCATAAAAATTACTAAAAAAATATAAAAAAACAACTGTAATCATCTTTATATAGGTGTGGACACATCAAGGACATGTGTGGATTCAAGAAATTAGCATCAAGACACTAAGCATTTGGGAGATTAGGAGTATTTAAGCCTAAAATCAAGTGAGAAAAATCATTTTGAACCCTATAAACTTTGAAATCATCACCAATTTCTCTCCAAAACATCAAAAAGTTCTTAACAAAGCTAAGAAAAATCTAAGAAAGGGAAAAACACGGAAGGAAAACTCTAGGAAAAATCAAGAATCAGCATTATGAGAACTAAGCAAGAATCTAAAGCACACGTCTAGGCCATTTCTAGGAGAGAACCACTACTATTGATAGTCAGTTTTTGCTCAACTTATACTCATCCTTTCGTCGGACGAGAAGCTAGGTAATTGAATCTCTCGGCATTCTTACTCTTTAGAAGACACTCAACAATTATGCCGAGTAGAAGAAACGCTCCCAATTTAAATTCAAATCTATAGCGCAAACAGTTGTCATAAGCATAGTTACATTTTACAACCGCTTGCTATCCCTACATACTAGGAGAGATGTCAAGTCAAGAGCGCTCCACATGTCTTAACAATTACTTCAGCAACTGCCTTAGACACAACAGTTACCTCATTCTCATACTTACTACACTAAATCACCATTCTAACTTAGGCATCGGAGTGGCTGCACCGGATTGGTCCCGGTACCAAGTATTTTTACTCTCTTTTGCAGGACTATTTCCTGACCCAAAAATTCACTAACAACATTTGGTGCCATCTGTTTTTCTCTAAACACGACTATATGGCTAAAACTAAGATGATACGAAGTGCAGGTGCTGGTACTTCCTCTGAACAACGTGATGGAGGGAGTTAGATTGCTAATGAACAACGATTGGCTCGACTTAAGTGGCTCTATCTCGATTTAGCTAAAGAAAATTCTGAGCTAAACAAAAAACACGAACAAATCCTTAACCTTCTCCATAAAAGTTTTCATCTGAATCAAGAAAAAGAGCATGGTGATGATGATGCCAATAGTACCAATAATTCCATTCATTCACCTAAATTGCCAAAAAAGCAAGTTGAGGTTCCAGCATGAATTATAGCTCCTGCTTTCAAAGAGATTGATGAGGGTAAGCAACCACAGTACGTACATCATGCAGGACCTTTGCATGTCAACACACCCATTTCGGTGACCATATAGTTCCAAATTAAGAAAAGTCCTTTTGTCCTAGAGATTTTAGAGGAAGTAATACACTGGCACACTAAGCTGCCTTAATTTGAAACATATAATGGGACAAAGGACCCTAAAGACCACTTGAAGTACTACCGAACACTGGCTAAGTTGCATGGTTTAAGTGACGCAGTGGTTTGTCAAGCTTTTCCCTCAACCTTGAGGAATGTACCTAACACATGGTTAAAACACCTCAAACCAAATACCATATCATGTTTTGATGAACTAGTAGATGTGTTCCTTCAACACTTCCTTACAAGCAAGCTTCCTGTTAAGGACTCTTCAATCCTGAACACCATCAAAAAAAGTTCTGATGAGGGCCCTCAACATCATAATCGATAGAGTCAAGCTTCATAGAGACTTTTTCAAGTCTCCTGCAAAGAACAAGTCGAAAACTTTCGTTAAGTTTAAGGCTAAAGCCACCTCATACATTCAATAAGAAGACAACATAAAGGCACGGTGAGAAGTTGATTAAAGCAGAGAAGATGGAAAGAATGAAAAATGGAAAAATGCCAAAGATAGACTTGGCACTAACAATGATAATGGCTTAGACGCCAAGAGGAAGAGACTAAGATCCCGACATTCTCATCTCACATGGCCGTCAATCGTCTAATCTTAGATATTTTGATGGAGGTTCGTGGGGAGAGAGGTGTCCTCCAATGGCTGGAAAGAATGCGAGGAAATCTTTCAAGAAGAAATTTAAACAAGTACTGGACTTCCACCGTGACAAGGGTTACAATACGGATGAGTGCATTTAACTTAAGAATGCAATCGAAGATGCAATACAATGCGAGCACCTGCGTAATTTTCTAGTGCGTGATGCCGAGAGAATCGAAAGACCATCTCAAAGGAGAAGAGAGGAACATAAGGATGACACTTGGCCAGCAATGGCCGTGAGAGATGCAAAGGATGTTAATCCCAATAGAGCCTCCAATGGAGTAATTAATACAATTGTCGGCAGACCTAGTATTGGCCAATTGAATTCTTCGAACTCGGTTAATGCCAAGAATTACGTTTGCAATATTCATGGAAAGAAAGTCAGAATTAATAATACAATATCTTTCGGGGAAGAGGATTTTGATAGCATACAAAGGCCACACGATGATGCACTACAAGAGTCACCAACTTTGAAGTTAAGAAGATTCTCGTTGATATGGAAAGTTCAGTCGATATTATTTTTTAGCATGCTTTCGATCAAATGAGGCCTAAGATCAAAGCGTAATTGCGGTCTTACAAGTATGACCTCTATGCCTTCAATAATTAACCCATCCAAGTTGCCAGAGTTATTTCTTTATCGATACAGATCAGCGATGACGAGCATATTACTGAAGACAAAGTGGATTTTCTTGTCGTCAAATGTTGGTCCCATTACAACATGATAATGGGATGGCTATGCTAACATTTATTCGGCATTATCCTTTCAACGGCACATCTAAAAGCTAAGTTTTCCACTCCCATGAGGGTCAGTGTATATACAAGGGATCAGCAATTGCACATTCTTTATATATAAGGGCTTTAAGGCGAGAAGAAGTATTTCAGGTTGAGACTTACCAGAAAAGCAAGTCAATCGGCATAGAGAATGCCGAGAATAATACAAAGGAAATTCCTTTAGGAAACAATCCCAAGAAGACGACAAGGATAGGAAAACTCATGTCAGCTGATGTTCAACAAGGTTTGATTAACTTCCTGCAAGCCAATAATGACGTGTTTGCATGGTCACCATCGTACATGCCCGGTATTCTAACAAACATTATGTTGCACAAGCTCCAAATTGACCTGAATGTAAAGGTGGTACTCATCTGGCGGCAACCAATGTGCTTGTAAGATGTATTTATGACAGTTATATATTTTATGTCTTTGCGATTTGGTTATAATTGCCGAATGAACGAGTTCTAGGCTGCACGGCAAACGAACTGATCTAAGTTTTAGCCTAACGCAGTAGAAGAACTATACAAATTTACTATATGGCCAAGTAATGCAACTAGTCTACACCTCAAACGGTTAATGGACGGTGTAAAAATGTGCATATAAAATAAAACATTCTAAGAAAAAATAGGCGTGTGAAATAAAACATGCCAAGGAACAATAGGCTTGTGAAATAAATCATACCGAAGAACAATAGGCGTATGAAATAAAACATACTGAGGAACAACAGGCTTGTGAAATAAATCATGCTGAAGAATAATGGGCATATGAAATAAAACATGCTAAGGAAAAATGGGCAAGTGAAATAAAACACGCTGAGAAACAGACTGAGCATGAAATAAAACATGCCTAGAAATGATAGACTTGTGAAATGAAACGAATCAAAGGATAGCAGGGCATGTGAATTAAAACATGCTAAGAAATAAATGAAGTGAATTAAAGCATTTCAATGATTGAAAGCACGAAGCAACATGCATAAACGAAAGAAACCGTGAAAGCTCAATTACACAAAATTCACATACACTCGGCATTGCCTTGATTATATTCCAATGATTAATTACAGGAGAATGCAATATACCAATACAACAAGTCCTACATGCATAAACGAAAGAAACTGTGAAAGCTCAATTACGCAAAATTCACATACACTAGGCATTGCCTTGATTATATTCCAGTGATTAATTGCAGGAGAATGCAATATGCCAATACAACAAGTCCTACATGCATAAACGAAAGAGACCGTGAAAGCTCAATTACGCAAAATTCACATACACTCGGCATTGCCTTGATTATATTCCAATGATTAATTACAGGAGAATGCAATATGCCAATACAACAAGTCCTATGGCCTATTCTTAGGTTCAGCAAAAGCAATTCTTAAATCTCTTGCTAGAGCTTCCTCGGTAGCTAGTTTCTCGAAGGGGGCAACTTCTTCAACTTGAGCTTTATTATCACTTTGATCTATACTCTCGGCACCCATCTCGTTGCTTTCGTCTTTGTCAGCACTACTAACTTTGTCGTCGACATCAGCAAAGTCAAGACACAAGAGATCATAATGGGGATGAAGCTTCAAGACCTCTTCCCTTGCTACTTGAACCTCTTCCAACAACTTCTTGCATACAAGCCTCTCGTATTGCTGACGAGGAGTGACTATATCCAGAGCCTCTTTAATTAAAGGTCCCTTCTTCATAGCCTCCTGTAATTCAACCACACGGCTCTATAAGTTCAAGTTGTTAGTCTCCAGCTCCTTTATTTGCATCTTGAGCTTATCTTCATCATCACTCATTGCGCAAATAGTCCAACCTAAGCCCTAGTACTCTTCCCTTTTCTTCTGCAGTTCCTCCTTTAGGCTTTCGGACTCTTTGTACTGTTGTTCCATCTTAGCCTTCAAGCTAGAGATTTCATTAGCATTGAGATCTTGTGCCAATTTCTCAACAGTAAGTTCCTCCTTAAGCTCTCTCACCTCCATCTCAGCCCTAATCCTCGCATTCTCAACCGCAGCAGTTTGGTCCTTTGATGCATTGTACGCATCCTCAACTTTCTACAGCAAATTCAGTTATTATAATTAAGAATGATCAGATATTACACAAATATAGTAGAGGATATTACCTTCTTTGCCTCTTTGTCAGCCTCGTCCAAAGTTGTAAGGATGTAGCTACTTATTTAGAAAAAGAAAAACGTGTTAATTATCCGAAGGAGCTAAAGAAATAAAATGTTTATGGATACTCACATCATACAATTTGGCCACGACATGGGCCTTATTGCAATCGCCAACCCTGTTGACATCCTTCTTGGCGATATCTTTGTCTATTGGAAAAATGACTCCTTCCATTAAAGCCAAAGAGTTCATCCTATCTCCCAAGGCCAAGTTAGTGTCCAAAATCTAACGGCTCTAACAAGGGATTAAGTACTCGTTGACCTCTCTATATGGCACGAACTTAGTGCTACTAATGCCAAAAGCTTTAACACGCATTGCTTCCTTTGTCCATTTGTCCAAGCCCTTAGATTTCTTGATAAGCGGCTGGCTGGCAAGTTCCTTCCCTGGTCTTTTTCCACCACTTAGAGCCACCACAATCACTTGTGATGAGCCTTCCATAGCAATTGGATTTTCATCCTACTCATCGAGGTATGTCTCTTAGCGCTTATTATACTAAGGTTCAATGATAGTTTGAATAATCATGACCAAAGGCTCCTCAGAATGGACCTCGGTCAGCTATATATTCTCATTTTCCTTTACTCTCTTGGTAGGACAAGGGATCTTCACAGCTGCATGCTTTGCTGTAGCCTCCTTCGGTGGTCTCTTTGCGATAGCAGGCCATGTGGTAGTTGCAAAGGTAGCCCCCCTCTTATCAGCCTTAGACTTCTTAGCCTTAGCCTAAGCAAGTAGCTTTGTAGGATCCACCTCTCCAGCACCTATATCTACAAGATGAGTAAATCAATTAATATAAACAGGGAAAAAATATGAACTTACATTTTCCATATTGAGCAAGGCTTAAAGGCTACTATTTTCCCCCAAAGTCTCAAGAACGGCTTTCCTTGTAGCTATACTCGGCATAATGGCAACACATCGGCGTACCTTCTTTTTTAGAAAATATTGGTTCGCCATTTTCATAATGCCATATAATTCTCTCGGTGTTCTAAAAGAACATTTTGTTTCTCCTTCACTCCTGAATCTTCTTTGCTACTATTGCATCATTCAGCATTAAATCTACATCCTTTGTATGTATCGACTCAGTCCATTGGGTTTAGAAGTCTAAGTCCTCATCAAACACTGTTGACATAAACTTGTCATGCCACTTGTGAATCTTGGATTCTAACTCGTCCATGAACTTACGCCCTTACCTTGCAATGGCAAAGTATCACCAGTCAGGCTACCTATAGATGATGAAGAAAAATCTACACAACTAAGGTGTAACTCTGACCTTAACCTGTTCACATACTATCTCAAAAGCCACCAAAAGCCAATATGTATTGGATAAGAACATACTCGGCGTAACTCTGAAGTAGTTGACTAAGCCTAAAAAAAAAGCTGAGAAAGGGAAGCGCAGCCTAAAATCCAGATAATTTAGGTATATATGGAAATCATACTCCCGTAGAAAGCATACACTCTCCCTGTCTCTCGACCTCTTCAAGTTCCATGTTTCAAGAAGATCACGCTAGTACAGAGTGTACTTTGTGATGAGAACTCTATCAACAGAACAGACAATTCTATCAGGAGAATCGCAAAAGTAAGCTATTATGTTGTACAAATACCTCATTGACAACCTCCCTTTCTTATCCTCAGGATAATTATCCACAGGAAGCTCGTTAATCCGAGCAAGGTTGTCCTATCTTACCTCTATACTATCGGCCAAATTGCCCGAAGAACACGCTACCTCGCTCCTATTTTGGGGGGGGGGGGAAGTGGCCTCAGTTTCTATTGCCTTAGAATTGAACAAAACAAGTCGACGAGCAACTTTGCAAACCATACCTAAATGGTTGTATGAAATGAAATAATAGAAGGTGAAGAGTGAGATTTTGAAGATTTGAAAACAAACGAAAATTTTAGATGCAACCAAAGGAGTAAAACTTGATTATGAACGGTGCCTTATATATGAACAATCTGTTCTTGTAACTGCAAATCTGCTTTCGAAAGTATTGATGTGCTGATATGATATTTTCGCGGATTGTTGACACGTGTCTCATGATAGAAATCTAATCGCTGAAAACTTTCTGATAATTATTAGGCCTACAACAAAATGATAACCTAAGTGATAGATGTCATGCCTATAGCTTTTTGGTTTCCCGAAAGGGTGAGAGATTTGAAATGGTAACGTTTCGGTTGGGATATGATCCATCCTACTTCCCATGTTGCTCAGCATAAATCCAAAGAGTCTCCCCCCATTCAGCCTTTACTGCAATATATATATACATGATTCCCTTTGTCGTCTATTCAAACATAGGAGTTTGGGGAGCAAATGTTGATAGTCAGTTTTCGCTCAACTTACACTTGTCCTTTTGTCGGATAAGAAGCTAGGTAATCGAATCTCTCGGCATTCTTACTCTTTAGAAGACATTCAACAATTATGTCAAGTAGAAGAAATGCTCCTGGTTTGAATTCAAATCTATAGCGTGAACAGTTATCATAAGTACAATTATATTTTATAACTACTTGCTATCCCTCCATATTAGGGGAGATGTTAAGTCAAGAGTACTCCACGTGTCTTAACAGTTACCTCGGCAACTGCCTTAGACACAATAACAATCTATAAATATCAGAAAGAAACTCAGTAAGAGGCTCTTGAACACTTCTCATCCTCATTCTCATACTTACTATACTAAATCACCATTCTAACTTAGGCATCAAACTGGCCGCACCGAACTGGCCCCGATACCAAGTATTTTTACTCTCCTTTGCAAGACTATTTCCTAACCCCAAAATTCACTAACAACAACCACCACCGAGAGGAAGAGAACCATCAACACTAAGAGACAGAGATGGTAGTGCCTAAGGCTACTGACTAAGTGGTGGAGGGTAGTGGTAGCCAAGCGATGGTTTTCCAATAAGTCAAGATTTTAGTTTGATTTTACTAAATTTTGTAAAAATAAATAAATTCATTCAAAAAATTATGAAAAATTTTATTTTAAAGTATTTTTGTTTGTACTTTTAGGGAAAAATATCATATTGTAAAAGTTTTAAGTAGATTTATAACCTCCATAAGAAATCACACAAAACCAATCAATTTTTGAAATTGTTTTAACCCTAATGTTATTGTTTTGAAACCAATTTTTTTTCTGGCACTTTCCTATGTTACATGTATGAATCCTACAAAATTTTTTTAGCTAAAAATATTTTCTATGATTTTTCATAATTATTAAGTGATAAAGGCATATTTTACTCATATTCGATTATATAAATCATGTTGAATTGTTATTGATTTTAAAGAAATCATTAAGAAATGGTACTTAAGTATATTCATTTGGAAATTTCAGGTCTTAAAGGATTTAAAGTAAAATTAAGAGCAATTCAGAGAAGTTTTACGCGATCAAAGGAAGTTGACCTTGAGCCAGCTTACAAGTGAGAGCCGTTGGCCTTTAATGTCAACCTTCAGTTAAAACAACTGGCCCTAAACCAATTTTAATTTCCAACATAAATCATTTGAGAACCATCCTTTGTTTGCTCCATAAATACACTTTATGTTGACATTTGAGGGTTGTCTTTTTCCACTTTTTTATTTTTCCTTTTTACCTAGGGATTTTTAGATGAAGTTAGAGAGATATTCTGAGAGTTATTCTTGTAGTAGTTTTATGGATCGTTGAGAAGACCTTACCGTTGCTATAGAGATCATTCTTAGAGTTCTTGTAATTTAAGTTTTTTTTATCATTGTTACAAAAATTGGTGATTTCTATCCAATTTCTATCCTATTATTGTTTATGCAATTCTGTCATTCATTCTTATTTTCAATCATGAATTTCCTTGCAAGTTTAATTATGATATATGCTTTTATTTTAAATTCCATGGCTAGCTAGATTTTAATTGTAAGAAATTGATGAAAGCCTAGGTAGCTAAAATGATAATTGTACTCATGTTATAGGGTTAATAGATGTGTAGATAATTCATGATTGCAATTTCTATAATTTCAGTTGTAACTTTCTATTGATTGTAATTGTTAGAAGTACTATTGATACAAGAGCTAATATAGGGTTTGTTAGAAATTCTTGATTAAACTAATTAGCTAATGTAGAAGCGACGTTAATTAGATTAATTAGAGATTATCCATGGATTAATGCAATGTCTCTAGTTAATTATTTGCTAAGACATTACAGATAATTAATTTAAGGCATTAGTCGATCATAACATTGGGAGATGTATGATTGTAATTTAGAGTCTACTGTTAATTGGAGATGCGGGAGTTGATCAATTAATTTTAATTAGAGATTTAATTCCTTAATTTTTGAGTCATGATAATTTCACTTGAATGACCGCATAGCTATTAATCCATATAACATGATGATAATTTGATTTAGATAACTAAGGTGAATTCTGTTTTTCCTACATTCTCAATTGATTGTTTTGTTTTAGATACATTCTCGTGATTTTCTCTATGATAGCTTAAGTTTAATCATTAGATTAGTTAATCTACAATCCAATTCAATTGCCTAAATATTGATAGGAGCTATTATAGGTTTAGTAGTTTCTTAGTCCTCGAAGGATCGACAACCTTACTCGCTCTATATTTCTTGATATCAACTCAGTATACTTGCTAAAGTATTCGTTATATTTTTATATATTTTGAGCAGATCATTAAGCCTCTAAATTTGTTTTAAAAAATGCTATTTTTGGACATTTTATGTAATTAAATCTAAAGAAATCTATTTATACCAGTTCTAGAGTTTATTAGTGTTATATATTACTAAGAAGAGTGATTTGGAATTGATTGGATTGAATGGAATTTAAGACATACATAAATCATTAATTGTGGACTACATGCATTAAGGTGAAAATATGAGTATTTGGGGAGTGATCAGGGTCTGATGAACCTATTGTATGATTATGCAT
This sequence comes from Lumnitzera littorea, assembly GCA_024138015.1. Lineage (NCBI taxonomy): Eukaryota > Viridiplantae > Streptophyta > Magnoliopsida > Myrtales > Combretaceae > Lumnitzera > Lumnitzera littorea. The sequence goes on from JAMXBB010000003.1 coordinate 102,588,226, forward strand.
TATTATGCTTGTAATCTAAAAAGAGATATTGGAGTGAATCACTTTAAGCGAACATGTAATTTAATTCTATTCAAAAAGTTCTTTAGATAGTTGATCTAGTAAAAGAATGAGTTAAATTCTTGGTTCAAATACTTAACCAAAAGGTTGGTTAGTGTAAAGATCTTGATTATGACAATGTCAGAGTCTTGATTAAGACAATGTTTGGTAAAAGAAGTGCGGTTGTGATGATTTTAGAGATATGTTTAGAAGATTAGTGGATGAAAGGACTTTGACTCTAAATATGTTAGAGCCTTGTTTAAAGAGTTGTTTGGAAAAAGAAGGAAGATTGTATTGATTTTAGAGACTTAACTAGAGGGTTGGCTAATTTAGAAGGCTTGGATGTAATCACTTTAGAGACATCTTTAGAGGGTTGGTCTATAAAGAGGGGACCTAATCTCTAGTTTAGAGAGTTGATCAAAAAGTTGGATAGTAAAAGAGACTTAACTATATCTCCATCATAAACTTGTTTGGGAAGTAGTTAGTAAGGGAATTGCAATTAGAATGGCTTCAAAACTTGATTCGAGGATTGGTTAATATGAAATGCTTAGTGGAAATGACTTCAGAATCTTGTTTAAAGAGTTGGTTAAAGTAAGGGTATAATTGGAATAATCTCAAAGACTTGATCTGAAGGTTCTGAGATCAAAACTTAATATTAAGCAAGCTTTTAGAATTTTGTTTAGAGACTTTAGCAGCAAGTTGGAACTCAATACAAAGCTTACACCACTCGTTAGAGATAAGTCATATCAACACTTAAATTATTAAAATAAACTCATTTAACTTTATACTTAATAAAATTAAAGTAACTATATTGAATATATAAGGAATAATTAAAGTGGACAAGATCAACCATCAATACCATCGAGTGTGATATGTCCATGTAAGTAGGATCAGTGCTTCACCACACTTTGAAGTATTACTTAAGAATACTTGGAGGCCTTAGTATATGTCTTGATAGTGATTATAAGTTAGTAACCTATATGTGCGTACTTAAATATTGTTTTCCTATTATAGAGTGTTGGACTGTATGTATTGGCTACTTTATGATGTTGCTTATTTTAAACTGTCTAAAATTGCTTGATCACCTCAAAAGCAATTTAACTCAAACTTAACCTAACTTCTAACCGGACATGCATTGCAACCTACTAGGGGAAACGAAGAGAATTCTCGAGCTAAACATAGATTCTTTGATGACATGGTAGAAATGGTCATTTCCCTACCTTTAATATAACTAAGTGATAGGAGAGGAGATTACGGCAAAATTAGGGACCATGGTTCGAAGTGAAGTCTCGAGTGAAGCATATTCTTCATTACATAAGCCTCAGTTTGGTTCCAATCTGCAAAGTACAGCTTTAAACTCCTCAAAACTCGAATTAAAGTTGTCGTAATTTCTCTGATCTTACGATAACCAATCAACATTATATGATGGCATTTACTTGAATATGCATTACATCTAAGAAAACTTACTTGAAAAACCTAGTTGCTTGATATTAGATATGTGCTATTGTCTTTATACTACTTACTAAACAAGTTATCACTGATTTGCTTATAGTTATTTTGCAGGTTTCTAGTAAATACACCAATTTTACTCCAAGTTCTACAAGTGTAGAGAATGGAGTCAGGGAGTAAGATTCAAAACCAATTGACTAGATTCCTATTTTGTTTATTGACTTTACTAAAGTTTAGGAAAACTAATAGGGTCTCTTCAAGTGACCCTCTAGTTTTCAGTTACTGTTACTAGTATTATGTTTTGTAAACCTATAGACTTTTATAGATCCTTATTATGTCGTTTTTCTGAAGTTATTTATAAAACTTGTTTTCTTCTTAAACTTTTATACCATAGATTCTCTTTCAATAGTTATTTTAGAAAGTTGCACTACGTGTTGATATCAAATAAGTATTGAATTGGATGACTCAAAACTGTGGAATGTAAAGGCTTGGTGTAAACCGTACTTATGTTAGCAGCTAAAGTGGTTAGCTTCCAACTTAGGTTAGTTTATACGATGAGGTTGTTATGACTCCCTAGTTTAGGGCGTGACAATACTTATTAGATTGATAAGAGGAGATCATTTCAACCACTAAGGTTGAATGATAACTAGAACACTAAGGTTTCTTTACATGTATAAAAAGACAAAAGAGTATTCTACACTAGGTTACATAAGACATACTAAAAGGGTAAAAGAAACGATGAATATTCAGTACGGAAAAGAAATAATAATTCTAAAACATTGTGTTAGAAGACACGTGTTGCTTAATGGCTGGACATCAGCGATATGATACAACATAGGCGGAAGTAGGAATGCGTTACAGTCAGGGGCCAACCTGATCTGGATCAGGTTAGGAGCCAATTAACTTAGCAAAAGGTCAGCTGTCTTAAAGTTAGACGCCAGTAGATCAGGTCAGGAGCTTAGTTCAGCTAGTTCTAAGTTGTCTTCTGGATTAGGACTTTGCTATTAGCCAGGAGTATGTTAGACACACATGAGGATCTGATAAAGAAGTTGACTAGAGGTTGGATTAGGATAGGAGTCATCATCTCGGTTATGGCTTAGAGCTAATTTTTTTGTGTAAGCCCTTGAAGTCCTCAAGTTCGGCTTCTTGTAATCAGTATAGGGGGTTGATTCCTATCATTATCTGTTTTAGTTCTTTGTCTAATGTCCTGTTTTAAGTCTAATGTTCATGTTTTTTCTAGTCCTTTTATGTTAAGAATCGTATTTAGAGTACAATTCAAAATCAAGCCAATGTAATTAGACTTGTTAATGAATTATGATTTTTTTTTTTCCTTTCTTTCTCTAAGTTTGTCATCAATTTTCTTATCCATATCAATTTTGGGGGAGTAAAATATAAAAAAAAAAAATCAATCATGATAACCAAAAAGGGGAGAAATATGGAAAAAATATTAAATTAAAAAGCTAATCTAACTCTGAGTTGATGAATATCTAAGGACAAGTGCTGATATAAAATAATTTGAAAATTTTTAGACTTGAAAACTCTCTAAATAAATTTTTTTAAGAATTGATATGGCTTGCATTACAAAACCTTTCATAAATTGTTCAATATTTTTATAAGAAAGGGTTTTGTTATTATCAAAAAGGGGGAAATATTGAGTTCTTTCATAAGTGTTTTAATGATAACAAAAAGAGTAAAGATATGTAATAAGTTTGTTAAGTGTATAGGTCAATAAACAAAAGATAATATTTTTACTTTAGTATTGATTTTGAAAATTAGAACCAAATTTTGAGATAGATTTAGAACCTTGAGTACAGTATCAGAAGTTATAAGGCAGAATGTTTTAAGAAGTATATTAGGCTTATAATTGTTTGAAAACCCAACTCCACTTCTTGGATATATTCGAGTAATATATTCAATACATTCCACTAAGTTAGTTAATTGAATCCATAGGGATTAAGGATGATTAATTTAATAAAAAATAATGACAAAATGATTTGAACACGTTCATCATAGTTATGGATGAATTTTTTATGGAGTTGTATTAACAATTGTTGATAAGATTTTTCAAGATTTATCTATAGGATTTTTATCAACAAAAATTCAAGGATTTCGTGGAAAGGAAAATTAGATATTTTTCAAGCTCAAATCGAGATGGATATGAGAAGAAAGTTTCAAGTTAAAGATGAATCTTATCCATATTTTCAAATTTGAATTGAATTGAGATACAAAATATCTTGAAGAGGATTACATTAAAACAAATCGGATTTGATACAAGGAAATTTGTACAACTATTCATTAAGAAGATATTCGAAGCTTTAAGATACAAATACAAGAGCAAAAAGCATCAAGATTTGCTTCTAATTTTTAGGAGATATTTATTTTCAAAAAAGGAGTTCAATTTTTGGAAGGCTACAATAGTTAAATACAAGAAGAAACTAAAGTTTTTGTACAAGAATACTTATAAATCTTGAAGAATATAAGAGTAGCAGTGCAATGTTCAAATTCAATTCAAGATAAAGTATGATTTAGCTTCCACAATTTAAGGGATTACGACAACCAACAACCAAATCAAGATTTCTTCAAAATAATTCAAGATTTCTTCAAGAGTTATCGAAGATTCTAGCAAAGAGACGTTACACCAAAAGATATAAAAAAAGAAGAGTTCAAATTTTTGGAATATAGATCAATAGATCAGTGCTGCATTTGTTTACTGAAAACTTAACATTCAAGAGAATTCAGAATCATATTTAAAATCTAATTTAAAGACAACATTATCTACTCTACTTTCATATTTTGATTTTATTGTGTACATTCATTGAGAGAAACTTTGTATTTTGTCCTCATAGTTACTATAAACATAATTGTTTGTGTAATTGGCTTTGTCTTAGAGAGAGATTTAAATTTTTTGTATATCTATGTATAGGTAAGGATAGCTTAATGAGACAAAATAAAAAAAACTTGTAATTATTTCTCCCTATTGAAATTAATAAAAAGTGGAGGGTGGAACGATACGGGTGAGGATTACGGGGTCCTTAGTAGTGGAGCTGGAAGAGTGCTATAGGCACAAGGGCGAAGTATTATAAATCTCTTGCTTGATCTTCTTAACTCTACTCTCTTTATTTTGAGTTTTATTATTGATTATATATTGTTTTACACCTAATCTTGCCTATGTAATCAAATGGAACATTTTTAATCTTGTTTTTTGAAAAAGTTTATAGTTTTATTGTGATAGTTCTTTAAGTAAATCCATTTTTATATTATTGATGTGAGTAAACTATAAATCAAAGTCTATATCCAATGCAAGAAATTAATTAACTAATTAAAGATAAAATAAGGTGTTACTAGCCTATTACAATGTTCCATTGCCACACATTTATTTATTTATTTATATTCTTAAACCATTTCTTACATTTTAGATGTCTATGAGTCCAAATTGGCATGTAATATCAGGAGATTCGTTGCTCTTTCTATCTTCTCTTTAGCATTTCCAAAAGGAGAAAGTAAATTAATTAGGAAAAAAAATCTAAAATCTAACTTTGATTGATTGAATTCTTGAATTTTTATTATATTGATGGGCCAAAATAGAGGTGTAAATGAGCTAATTAGTAAATGAGCCAAATTAGAACTCAAGATAAAGTTCATTTATCTAAATGAGCCAAGCTTGAACTCTTGGTCAGGCTCATGAGCCAAATTGTTTAGTCTCGTAGAAAACTAAAGAAATTAGAGAAATTTCTAGTAAGATGAGATTCATGTAACACTTTAGAAAGTCAAAAAGTTAAGGAAACTTAGAGAAGCTTGCTTGAAGCTTTATGGAAATAGAAAGAGATAAGGGAATTAGGAAAAATTTCTAGTCATATGAGATTTACGAGGCAACCTAGACCTACATTGAACCATCATAGCGATTAGAAGGAGCACCACCCACTTAACCCTTTTGACAACCCTTCTACCACCACTAGTTACTAAAGCTTGTTGTATCGATAAGTGCTTGATTTCCATCAAATTTTGAACAATTTTCTAAAATTAGAGACCTTGTTAGAGAACTCTAGAAAAATGTATTTGCATGTAATTCTATGTAAATTAATGGAAAAAACATCATTTTGATAAATTCCATCATTTTGTGTATCGTCCTTAAAAAATGTTCTACTTTAACTAATTTTCAAATGGATCTTCAAAACCATAGATGATATTGTATCGACTTTAAAGTTTTTTTGTAAACTCCCTATGATATCTAGGTTATTGCTATGTAAAAGTTTGTCAATAACAGCTTGTCTAATTTTTTGCTAATTTTTTAAGTTTATAGAACGTTATATATTAACATTTTGGAAATTTAAATGATTTTCTGAGAAATTAAGGTAGCTATTATTTTTGGTATAAAAATGGCATCAATGGCATTTTTTTGATAGTATATAAGAGTATTAAAGTGGTTTGTAAATAAAAATGAGCAATTTTATAAGTAGACGAGTTCACGAAGCCAAAATCTTTATTTTTCAACTACATGATTCCATCGTATTTACTAAAGTTATTGAATTGGATTAAAGTCTATGGATCATTAAATAATTACAGCTTAAATGATATGTTTGATAGTTTGTCATGGTTTAATTTAAGGGGAAAATGCAAGTAACTCCCATAAACATTGACTTAGGTGTGCATTAACCTCATAAACTTTTAAAATGTGGTTTTTTACCCCTAAACTTTGATGAATTAGCAAACAACCCTTATAAGTTGAGAATAACCTTTTTAAACTTTAATTTTAGCACACAAACACCCCCTAAACTTATCAAAATATGATTTAAGACCTGATAAACTTAGATCACTGTATGACATTTTTTAATTAAAAAATAAAATTTCCTTTATATTTCTAATTCATCAAAGTTTAGAAGGTAAAAAACTACACTTTGAAAGTTTAGAGGGTAAATCCGCACCTAAGTCAAAGTTTAAGGAGATTATTTGAAGTTTTTCCTTAATATAATGAGAAATTGGGCAAAAGTAGGCTAAGTGACTAGTTGATAAGATTTATTAAATAAATGACCAAAACTATAGCTTAATTGTATTAATTCGAAAGGAAAATAAGTATTGATGTTAAGAACGATGTTGTCATCATAGGAAAGGAGGAAATATATGTCATAGCGTGAAGGATCTAATAAGACTACTTAGTATATGTGGGAGTTAGATGATAAATCAAATGGTTTCCCTTAACAAGAACTAAGACCTAAATCAACTTCGAGGATAAATTAGAGGATTCTCTTGGTTCGCAACCTACTCAAAAGGTAAATAAGAGGATTTATTACATAAGAAGTATAGACTAAAAACACTTAAGAGGATTGTTCAAAGGGTTCCTTACTTAAGAATTACTACCAACTTATCTTAAAGGGTACATTGGAAGCTCTAATAAGTAACATTTTATGTTAGAGTTTACATAGAGATTAGATCAAAAGGTTCTTAGATGAGAGTTCCAAACTAAAATGAACTTAGGTAATAAGTTAGAAGTTATCTCACTAAGAACTCTAAATTTGACCTCACTTAGAGGATGGCTTAGAAGATGTTGTAAAGAGTAATTCAGAGGATATCCTAGGTAAGAGTTTATTTAAAATGACTCTAAAACTTAAACATTTAGACATAACTTCCCAATTTAAGGTTAACAAACTTAATTCTAATAATAATGAGTAAAATACTAATATTTTATAACTTCAATAAAGCTAAAGATGTTTATAATATAGGTATTTTCAACTACAACTAACGTGAGCAACAAATCTTCTAAGTAAGTTTTGATCAATATCTTATAGCATTTTAGAGTACTGCTTTGGAGTACTTTAAGGCTTAAGTGTATCATTGTCTGTGGTTATAAGTAGTTGAGTATGCGCGTACAGCGTGTGTGGTTGAATACCGTTATGATGTTATAGGAGGTAAGCTCTATGTTGTGTTTGTTTTATGTATATTGCTCCATTTGAAGTTTTTGAAATTGGTTAATATTTTTAAAAATAAACTAACATAAACTTAACCTGACATGTATTGTGACTCAATAGGGGATGGTTAGGATTATCTGGCCAAATATCATGCCTTCGAAAGTGATTGCCTCTCGTCGATAGATATAGTTAAAATGGTCTCTTCCTCACTCTTAGTTAAATTAAGTAACAGGAGAAGAGGTTAAAACAAGGTTGAGGTCAGTAATTCAAAGAAAGTCATGGGAGAAAGGTATTCTCTATTACATAAACCTTAGTTTAGCCTTCATCTATTGCATCATATCAAAGTGAGTAAAATCATAAACTCAGATTAAAATAGGCACAATTTTTCTAGCCTCAAGATGAATTGTACAACATCTTGGTGATATTTTCTTGCTCATGTATTACACCTAATTAACTTAGATGGCAACTTTGCTGGTAGTGTAGTGTATGCATACTTTTATCTCCATCTTGCTTGCTAAGCTAGATTACTCACGTCCCCATAGATTCTTTGTAAGTCCAAAGTAGTATGCAACATTTCATCATTCTTAAATTAGTAGCTAACAAGACTAGGGAGTGGAGATAATGTAGATTTGCCTTTTCCCTTTTATGAAACTAATTGGTCAACTTAAATGACCTACTAGTTTCAATTAATGATTTGTATTTTAATATGGAAAGGGAAACCTTTAGGACTTGTAAACTCATCTCATAATTATAAGTTATGTATATATATTAAAGTATTTAAGTATTATCTTGCAAGTCTTCCCTATAAACATTAGAAGAGCTATATTACAAGTTTTATATTAAAATAGGAGTTGAACTAAATGGTTCAAAGCGGTTAGTTAAGTATGTCTTATATGGATCAAGCCTACGATAATAACTATAAGATAACTTTCATCCTAAAATGATTCACATGGTGAGACTACTTGACTTAATATACTTGGAGTGTAAGAGATTTTCCATCTACTCTTATTAGATTTTTTTTTTTTTTTAATTCATGTTGGGTCCAAACACCTTAACTTATAGGAAGGTTGCTAATATTTAACAATTGTTTCATTTGGTTTTTTTTTTTTTCTTTTCTATTGATTATTTTCTTTTTGGTTGGCCAGGGGGTAAGGGTTTAGGGTCGGCGGAGGGGAGAGAGAGAGAGTATTCTAAGAGTAATTATTATATTCTCTCTCAATTAATTGAGTAAATAAGTTATAAATATTGAATTTCATTTCATGATCAAATCTTAAGGTAAAGTTTGGTTACAAGATTTAGATTGGACAAATAGAATTAGGCAACACAATTATAAGGAGTACAAGATAATGCGATATTGTTGTACTATATTTAATTTACACAGTACTTGATATAAACTTTTGTATATTCCTTATTTGATATATACAAGTATTAGATTTGTTATTATTATTTTGATATTCATACTCTCAATATTGTCTAATATATATTTAATTATATTTTTATATTATTTAAAAGATATGGTTTGAATGAATTTTATAAGGGTATTTTTGAAATTTAAATAAACTTATGTTTTTGTTCAGTGAAGTTAAGTTTTGTACCGTATTTTACTTAAGAAAAAATTTAGACATTTTGTCTAATTCTTAATACCCTTTTTCTATCTAGTAACCAAGTTAAAATTATAAGTTAAATATTGGATAAAAAGTTTTGTCTAATCCAATCTCATAAGTTTTGCAATCAAATGATACTTAAGAGTACTTATCAAGAGCAAGGTAAGATGTAAGACTAGATGGTAAAATTCCATACAAGCATAAATAACAAAACCTAATCCATAATTCTACAAGTCACATTATCTTAGATCTATATATAAATTTTGGAAATTTCTAAAAAAGAATAAATAGACAAGATCTTAGAAAAAGGGCTTTACCTTTAAGTAGGATTTAATAAAGAAAATTAGCTTTTGATCTAAAACCCAAATGTTAATTGGGATATAATGAATAGAACAGTGAAATAGTTATCATAAATTATTTCTTAGACTTAAATTGCATAAAAATATATAAAAAAAAGCATAATGAAAAAAAAAATAATCTCAATTGAATAAAATATGTTGACTTAGTTGGACATTTAGTCAACCAAGCTAAAATCACATGTCATACCTGATCAAGTGGATTGATTTGAGATGTCACTTGGCCAAAGACTTATCCTATGTGGTAGACCTACTATCTTTAATTTACTATCTTGATCAAAATAGCTATTACTCAATTACAAATATTTCAAAACTTAAGTTAATCCAAAATAATATTACAATAAATTTAAACATGGTTTATCAAAATTAATATAATTACCATTAAATTATAGGATTTTTTTACATGCACAAAGAGCAAGTTAGGTAAGATTATAGAAGAATAGGTGCAAATCAGCAAGTTACATTCATCAATGAACAAAGTTTTAGCTATGTACTTATAATATATAGTAACAAATAATAGTTGGATAACCGGAGTGAAAGGGAAGTTAAAATGTATTTATCCTAAATCCTTCTTCTTAGATCCTAACATGCTCAGACCAGTCATCTTAATATTCCTTTTCTACATGTTTTGTAAGAAATCACAAACAAACATTAGTTTAGATCAACACGGATGAAACTAAGTGGGTTATGCTAAGTTTCCTAAAATCTAAACTCATACTCAATAACATATCTTATATTCTAAAACCCGATCTAAATGCTCAAAAATGTCTCAAGATATGCTTGGAACTTGGCTGATAACATGATAAGGATACCTTAAACCTACCCAAAAATTCATTCAGTAAGCTAATTTAATTTAATTAAAACGCATGTTTATAATGTCGGCTTAAGGTTGCTGGGTAAAAGGATTTTTCCCCTCAAACCCACCTTAACCTCTAGCGTTTCAGACTCTATGAGAAGTTACTCTATTGGATTTGATTATGAAATCTAATCTACTTACATCTCTATTCCTAACGTAGGAAAAAAAAAGGCCTTAGGGACGTACCTCGAAGGATTTGGAACCAAAGGGGTAGCTTAGGGGTGTATACATGGTGTATCATGTGTTTTGTGGACTGGGCCAAAGTGTTGGACTAAAAATTAAGTGCATCTCGTTTATGCTGTTGGTGCTCGATCAAGATCAAGGCAACCACAAGATCACACCGATGAAATGGCTCAACAGTCAACACAAAAGCAAGTGATAGTTTTGGCTGCACAACAAGCATAGGAGACAGTAGCTAGGAGGCTAGGTGAATTTGAAATGTGTGTTTTATGAGCAAGTTCGAATGTTCAATTAAAATTTGTACATTAAGAATTTTTTTTTTTTTTAGGGGAAGATGATTCGAATTTAATTCATTATATTGAGAATCAATATTCATGTCTTTAGCGTGTAAAGGTATTTAACTATTTTGATTTGAACTATAGTCCATCTACATTGCATAATCTTTATTCACCGTGGGGACTTAAATATTATATATACACGAAGAAATGCATAATATTACAAGTCCTGCAAGCATTTGGGTGGCTGGAATCTTAATGCAGGCCCATATGATCTTTATCCCATATATGGCGCTGTCACTTTTCCGTCTCAATGAATGGATTCTGCAAAAGCCGTCCAAACATCATAAATAATTGATGGTGACTTCTTCATTTTTGTCTCCAGTAGAATAGAAGCAGGTCCACCGCTCCTGACATGTCTGCCCCTTAAAAATACCTAAAGTCACTTGTAAAGTAACATGTGTCCATTCTTCTAAATGAATTCTAAATTATACTGTTGTTATTATACAGTGATTGCAACCATTATTGGGAAATTCTGGATTGGCTTTAATTAAAGATGCCCATGATTTTCACAATTTTTATTAGTAAGATAAAAGAGTTCAACGACTTATGAGTTATGTTAAACTCAATATAAAATTTATTCTATATAAATTTATTAAGTTGAAAGTCATATTTAGATTTATAAGTCAAATTATGAGTATGCTCATTTATATTACATATAAGTTAACTTATGAAGAGATTTATGAGTAACTTATGAATAAGCTTATAAGTTGATATATTATATTAAAAATTATATTACATAAAAAAATAAAATATAAAAAAAATCTAAAATAGGCATATATATTAAAAATCTTGAATTAATTGTGAACTTTAATTCAATATCAAATTCAAACTTAAACTCATTTAAACTTATTTATCTAAATGAGCTTGAGTTTAGGCTTATTTAAATGAATGAGGTCGGACTTATTTATTAAAATGAATAGAGTTCGAGCTTGTAAGTTTCAAACTTGATAAAAATTTGATTTAATTCAAGCTCAATGATTTTTAAACGAGCTGAATATAAGCCCTTAAAAGTTCACCCAGTTTGACTAATTTATAGTCCTAATTCTTACATTGCATTTGGTTTATTGAGATGGAATCGTAGTTCTATTTTTATTGTATTGCTAAATAGTTATTCTCTTATTTTATTTGCCAATATATCACAAGCAATATCTAAACCAAATGACGTAGAATAAAACTATTCCTTCCTTTTACCATATGAATTACTCTTCTGCATGAAATGTAATTTTCGTTCCAAATCCTTGAATATAAAGAAAATAATATTAAAATAACTGTTATTTCTTTTTCCAGCCTTATTCCATTTCAGTATATCAAACACAACTTTAGAAGTTTAAAGAAAAAAGGTCTTCCAGAGACAATGATCCAAATGAATGCGCTAGAATGAATATAAAAATGAAAATGATGACTGTATAGAACTTAAAAATATATACCTTTGCGTTGGTTTTTCATGCAAATTTGCATATGTGTTTTCTAGCCTTCAGAAAACACGTTAGCAAGGGACTAAATATGAATACAGGGAAAGCATTCAGGGCATACATAAAAAATACTTAAAAATTTTGTTTATCTTTCATTTACTTCATCTTAGTGTTTTGAGGTTCCTTCCTTTTTTTTTTTTTCTTTTTTTCTTTTCCCCATATACCTATTCTTGATGCCCAACCAGACATAGACATGCGAATTGTAAAAGGATAGAAAGACATATATGCAAAGTTAAAAAAAAAAAAAAAGGAAAAATACACACATACATACATTTTGTACGATAGATCCAAATACTTTAAAGAAAATTGAGATTTTTAAAACTAAGATTCATCAAATCATTTTATCATTCTCCAACTAACTCTTTTCCTTCCTAAGTAGAGCTACCTTTAAAAAAACATAAACGCAAATTTATAATGCTAGCACAATCAATATATAGGAGTTCATTCTTTTATTAGATTAATGAAACATAGTTGATAACATATTTAATATAGGGATATAAGTAGGCGAATTATTACGGGGTACTTGATTTGCTCAACCTACTAAAAACCTTATGGAGTACTACTTGATAAGATTTTGGGATTAAAAAAAAAAACAATGGAAAACTCATTACCTCAATAAAAATAATAAATTAATAATATAATATTAATTAAAATTTCCTACACCTAAAATAATAAATAAATAAAAATAGGGATGATAGTAACTCTGATTATGTTTACTATTTTCTATTAGTATTTATGAATATGCATCTATATAAGATTTCTTTTTTCTAACTAAGAGAAGGTGGTTTTGTATTTATTATATAGTAAAAAAAATAGTTAAGAAAATAACAAATTTAATATAAATATTGATCGCATAATTGAAATAAAAACATATGGAAGAATCAAGATAGAGCCTACATAGATCATCAAATTTATTGTATAATAATACTACTAGGTATTCTATTGATGCATTGATAAGATATATAAGATCAAGAGGATGCAATAAATGCATTACTTATGATTCATTGTGTTATTCATATTCTGTAAATAATATAAATCAATTTCTCACACAATAATTAATGAAGTAAAAAATAGTTACTTAACAAAAAAAAATATAAATGGATTTGAAAAATTAGGAAGCGGGTATTTTATTAAAATAGTAGGACAGACTTTGAGTATAAAGTTAAAAACCCATAAGGGTTAATAGTACAAGCACTCACTGATCTTGTGTCCTATGACCTATTTGAAATGTTAATAATTTGCTGTATCTATCTTGGGTGATGCTGGACCAAACAAGTCCATAGCACATAAAAGAATTTTGTCTCTACTATCCATTAATCGGAAATACAATGATGGTGTCTATGTGCATGGAGGCTTCGCGTGAAATATGCCCTCATCATGTGCCTGCAATTTTCCCCCTCTCTCTCTTCCCATGACCATTCTTTTCATGACGGATTCCCAAACGATCTAATGTCCATGCAAACAAATTATATCTTTAGATGCCAAATTTCTCCATTGTTTCTACACATTTCTGACCTTTTATCCCTTCACCCTGTCTAAATTGCATTTTAAAATATATGACAACACGAACTCATCTAGAAATGGAAAATATTAATTACTTATCAAATAAATAGCTAAATACATTTTTATATATTTATACATTTATCTCTTCCATAAAGCGTATAATGGATATCGACAAGTGCTTTAACATCAGTTAGTAAGACCAAGAAAAAGAGTACATTAATAGATAGATAATTGTTAAGAATTGAAATAATGCAACTTTTCTCAGTACATAAATGCATGTATACAGTTAGTTCAACTTATGTATGAAGTATTAAAGTAAGAATTAGTCGTCCAAAAGAAATAGATAAATTACATAACTGTTTCTTTATTAAGGCTTTCTCTTGTATCAAAGCCTGGAAAGAGAATCCGTTGCCAATGCCATCATCGAAATAAGATGCTCAACGAGGAAAGTGGCAATAAAAGATTAGGAAAATCATAGAATAATTTGGGGTACTTATTAAGAGGCAAAAAGCCTTACTAATATTTGCTTTATTGTTAAATGTATAACTTACCTTGCCCCAACGATTAAAAGTTATTTTAACGACTTCTCTAATAAGTAATAACACCTAAGAAAACAGTTTGCGGTGAAAAGGGGGGAAAAAAACATTTATTGAATCACGAAAACACATATGTAGAAGCTGGTTGCGATATGATATAAATGGGATGTGTAATGACGAAAATATTAAAAAAAAATATACATAGAGAATGGGAAGATACCAGAGAGATAGACCAAGCATGAAGCAAATAGTTACGATATCAACACTAGTTAGAGAATGGAAAAACAAAATATATGGAACGTTCTTCGAAGGCATTTCGAAGGGATAAAAACATTTATTAAAACGCTAACTTGGCTTCTTCTGGCATCCGTAGCTTTTGTCTTTCCATCAAATCGAACCCCCCCATTTTATATCCCTTCTTGTCCGTTGAGACCCACCCTTTACGAATAGAATCCTATGGAGGCTTGCGAGTTACAGTTTATAATAATTAAGGGAAAAAAAAAATGAAAACATACTTTATACAATGTTGTGCACGATTAATGAGCCAAGAACATGCAACTGCCAAGCCATTTCAACTTTATCTTTATCACTCTCAATAGAATCTTAATTGAGGCTGAAAACACTGTGAATGAAAAAAAGGGTCAAAGCCTAACTATGTAGGAGAATTTTTTCAGTGAATCAGTGTAAATATGTTACCAATCATCGGACTTGTACGGTAATCTTGATATTATATAAATTTTATTTGCACTATGTACATCAATATACCGTATGATTCATGGCAAACTCAAAATTGTACCAACGTACGGGAGTAAGCCATTATAGATTAAAAATATATACATAAGAATAGTAAAATGATTAACGTAATGCAAATTATGCAATGATACATGTAATATGTTCTCAAGATTAGAGCAACTAATAAAGCCAGATAATAAGAAATTAAGAATAGAACGAGCCTGGGATGAATGATGAGCCAAACTCAAGGACGTGTATAGAATAATTGCTCAATATCATTAGAGGCTGTCTAATTATGTTTGTCAAGCTAGTAATGCAGTATCAGCAAGTCTTAATTACATCACGGTGTTTTTTTGAGGGACCGAAATAAATGTGATTGAGGGAGCTCAGACATTATGCGAATGATGCAGTGCTGTCTCAGTGACTTTTTTGGGGGTTGACCTTTGTTTGTACAAATTATTGAATCTATGATTTATTCACTTATGAGTTCTTTTTTATTTTGTGGCCTCTCTGAACATCACTGTAGAATTATTGGATTCGAATTCGGGGGACACTTCTGAAGGAACTGTCAAATTGTTTCTTTTCCTTGCCAACGTTTCGTTAGAAAATGATAACTAGTTTTCTTTTTTTAATTAACTTCTAGCTACAGTACATGATTATACGTCTCAAATATTAAAAAATTTAATGTACATGTTCCAAAATAAAATAACCAATAAGAAAAATTTAAAAACCGTTTTAATCCAATTGAAATATATATATCAAACTAATTTCTCACGGAACATAAAATTTAAATAATTTTTAAATGTAAGTTATAATGTAAATACTTTCGAAAAATCAACTAAAATACTTCACCCTTGTACTTTAGATCTCATTATCATACCATATTTTTAATAATATAAAAGTTAATACAATGATCATAATGTTCACTTCGACTTTTTTTTTTTTCCCGTCATAAAGAGTTCACTTCGACTTACTAAGCATTATTTTGTAACTACGTGATGTTTATTTGTTTTCGAGAAATTATTACATGACCTCAAATGTAAATGCTTAAGCAAAACCACAAATGTATCCATATTATCTTGTCATTCTTACTTTAGGGTTGGTAATAAAACGGGAAGAAAACTTATATCTACAATGCACACTACCAAAAAGTCAGATTAGAGAAAAGTTTTCCATGAGACAAGCGGCTTAGCCACCAAGCGGTTACTTCCTTAGAAAGTCATGTGCTACTTATATGGTTTAAAAAAACTATAAACGGTGGATTAAACGGTGAATTGAATCGAATTAAGCTAAAAAAATAATCAGCTATCTTGTATTTGGATTGAGGACTTTTTCTTATTAAAACAGGGTGCTGGGAAGGTGTAGTTGGATATTAAATATATATATTACTATAGGTATGTAGGAGCATTACTAGATATATGACCCCAAAGTAATATAATTACAAATGGCTAACATGAAAAGGTAATCCAACACTATTTGGCATGGCAACCGAGAGTCGACTAAATTGATAGAATAATAAATAATAATACAACTAAAAATTAGCTATGCTTTCATTAGTTATTATTTATCGAATACATATAATTTGAGTCTTGATAATTATTAAATTCTTAGAGATAAATTATATGGGTACTAATATTAATGAAACAATATGAAATTATATGTAGCAACATGTAAATATGTTGATTAAATTTTATATGTACCAACTATACATATATGTATATAATATATATATATACTTGTGAATTAACTAAAGTCCTAAATATATAATATATTAATTTAACTTAGAATAATATTAAATGTATGATTTAGAGGCTATGTGGCGGCAAAGATAACCATGGAATCATGCGAGGCAAACCTTCGAGATGTAAGGGAAAAGAAATAACTTAGTATATGACACCTAATTACACTTAGCTAAAGGGGGATTAAATTTGACTTCACATTAAAAATTCCACCGAACCTAATCTTCCTATTTAAATAAATCTACATCTCCAGAAGTCATTTTTGCTAGGTGGAGCATCTGGAAAAATAGTGGGAGCTTAAAGAAGCAAGAGAAAAGCTTAGGAAAATTTAAGGAAAATCAGGATGAAACCGTAGAACCTAATATGAAGTAGCCATCACCACTTGATAGAGCTGCCAGTAGATGGTTTGGTTGACCATCCTTTTTCGACTAATGGTGGTTGGAGTTTTAGTGACAAAGTGATGTTATTTTTAGCTTTTAAATTAATTTATTTTACTAAAAATATCAAATGATGTTAAAAAAGTATAAAACTTAGTTTTCCTAGGTATTTTTACTTGTAGAACTAGAATATGAGCCTAGAATTTTGAAATTAAAATTGCTTATATGGGTTCCTTACTACCCTATTCTAACGAATTTTGCATTAATTTTTAAAAATAGTAACCAATTATTTTTTTTGAGCTAATTTTTTGTGCGTAGATTCCTCATATGATATATTAATTTAGATAAATATAATTTTTAATAAAATACACATATAGAATTTATTAAATTTATTTTACACAATCTACCATGTTTTCATGTTAAAGGAATAATGGGTTTTTACCCAAATTTCTTAATGACTCTAGTTTATAATGATTTTCTGGAGCTTCGTTATAATTTTGGAAGTATTTAGTTTGAATCTTATTATTTTATTTAATTATTTACCTAATTTAAGATAATTTTTATGAAAATCAAACTTAAAATCAATATTTTAGAAAAATATATGTAATGGCCATATTTAAGAGTTACAATAATAAGATATTAAAATATACATTTTTATGAGTTTAGGGGATTTTTCTAAAAATGAAATGAGTATAGATACTATATATTATGAAATTTTCCATTATATGCCATATAATGGCTTATGTAGCTAATTGGTAAAATATGTTAATTGTATAATTGTATAGTTGAAGAGTGAGGTAGATACTTTATAATATTCCTTAATGATATTAACTTGAAATGGATATGGAAATGGGAATTATATAAGTAAATATAGTGTTTTCGTCAAATCAAAGATTAAATTAGAGAAAGATTCAGAGGTTACATTTAGGGGTTTTATGTAAGTTAAACTTGAAGACTAAATTAGGTGAAATGATTGAGCTTCTTAATTAGTAAAGCTGAGGATACAAGTTTAATAATATTCATTTAGAAATTTTCTATTTTAAATTACAGGATAGTTTAGATTTTAATTCATAGGCTAAAGTAGGAGATAGATCAAAGACTAAATCAAAGGGAGTCTAGAATGAATATTTTCCTAAAGGGTAAACTTAACTCATAAACCCCAAGCAAAAGTAAGTTATTAACAATCTAGAATATACATACACTACAATTGATTTAGGTACCTTGTATCCTTATTAGATGAAGTAACTAAAGAAGATGCTTATGTTGATAAGTAATGTTAGAGCGATCAACAACCCAGATAAGTGAATATTTACATGCCTTGAGTAAACTTATGTCTATTCTTAACTTTGCATGCTTTCTGATGTTTGGTTTGCTAAGCTTAATTACGAGTTTGATATGCTGCTTGATGAATTATGTAATGTTTCTTTATACAACTATTATTGGTTGAAGCATGTTCTGATATTGGATTCGTTTGTTGTGATTGTGTTGCTAAATGTTTATGTGATATTTGCTAGAATTTATTCTAACTTAGAAAAGGATGTGGGTTCGTAAGCTCTTAATCCTCACTAGTGATATGAGCCTTCAAGATCGATCCCTCCTGTACTCTCAAAGGGGGGGGGGGGGGGGGGGGGCCAACTATTTGGAGAAAAATACAACTAGTGAGCTAAAGAGAGTGAAGTGCTTCTCGGAGGGGAGTACGAATGAATAATAGCTTTCTTTGTTTATGCCATCTTTAATCCTAAGGCGTTTACTTAAGTGAACTCAATACTAAGGTCTTAGAAACAATAGTAAAATAAAATAAAGGCTAAGTTAATAAATAATGAGTAAGTTTACTTATATTTGCTAGGTATGCTATTTGATACATTTATAGCATGACATGAAAAGAATTTACAAGTTATGTTTTCTAAAAAATGAAAATTTTTAGGTGGGATTTTATGTTAACGGTTGGGTTTATCGAGTAAACCACTTGATTTATAAAAGTTGGGTTTTCAAGCATGTAGAAACTGTATTGTATTTGCTAGACTAACTATATGTTGAGTTTTCTAACTACTCTAGTAGCTATTGCTAGGTTTTTGGGTTTTAGCAAATGATGATTGCTTTGTTAGGTTCTTAGACTTTGGTTGATGTCTAAATACTTGGTTGAAGTTGACCAACTACATAAGTTGCTAAGTTAGGATATCAGTATTGATGCATGCCATGTATATGAGCATAGTAAGCACTTATTACATTTGCATTGTTTGGCTGAATTAAAGATTAAATTGGTAACTTATTATGTGGTTGTGATATGATATTGCTTAGATTGTATTTGTTTATCCACTTGCACTCAACTTGTAGTAGCTGAGGAGATAAGTTGTTTTATTCTTAGGTTAAGGAAAAACTGTAGAAGAAACAACACTTAGCATAAGTGAGATGGCTTAGAAGTGTTCGGTAAAGTAGATTTTCATGAGAAGCGTCAAACAGTTATAAGGTTTGACTTAAGTTCTAGAAAGTAGGATTTCAAGGTAGATCAACATGTTTCATGTAGATTTTAACCTAGAGATTGTAGATGTGATACTTAGGCTTTACAATGAAATTAAGTATTGTATAAGATTTTGTAGTTGTGATAATTTGAGTTTGGCTCATTTTTGTAATGATTTTCGTCGTAAGATATTATGAGGAATAAATTTTGGAAACAAGTGTTTTTATGAAAAATGATTAACAGGTGAGGTATAATTTTTGCTTTATTTCTAGTTTAAGGATAGCAGTAATAAACTGTCTTTAAGCACAAAAAAATTTGAGAAAATTTTTAAGTAGACCTTTAAAGTGTGGGACATTACATACATACATATGGTTTACGGTTCAGTTTGGAAAAGTGAATCGAACTGAATTGTCAACAAATCAAAACAATTTAGTTAAACATAAAAAAAGAAAAGAAAAAATCATGCAATTGTTTTATGTTCTTTTTTTTTCGGCTAATCTTTATAGCTTTCATTGAATTTTTCATATATTATTTTTCTTTATCTTATTTTTTGGTCAATTATTAGGATTAAATTAAGTGAGTTATATACGAAATTTCATATCTAGAAATTTTCCTTTTATAAATTTTTTTTTCTTTTGTGTTTTCAAATCAAAGGTTTAACCTTGATGCCCTCTGAGTATCTCTCAACATTTTTGCAATCTTTAATGTGTTTCTTTTATTTTTTTCGTATCACTTTTGGATGAGTAGTTTTATTTCTCCCTTTTTGTTGTTATTTGTTAGAACAGAATGTTTTATTTTCATCCAATCAAATTAGGTTTATTAAGATCTTATACAAGTTTTTGCTAAACATTGTTACATATGATAAATATATGAAAAATTAACTGAAAATATATGAAAGTTTAATGAAAAAGAAAATATATTATTAGAGATAAAAATGTTTAGCAAAAATTTGATATAAATAGTTCGAACTGTGGATCGGGTCAAATTGAACTAGTTTTAAATAGGTTAAAAAAATTTACGAATTGAACTATACAATTAAGTTTGATTTAAAAAAAAAAAAGAAAACCAAACTATTATATTAAATTTGATTTGGTAAGATAGACGAATTATACCAAGCCAAATCAAGTTCATCCCTTGCTAGGAATTATAATTGAGACTTGAGAGTTTTACATAAACTTTTATTATGACCTTGTGCTAGATATCTTGTAAGATTCTTACGTCTTTTATATAATTTTTAAAGTTTTTCTTTAATAATGTTAAAATTACTACTTGAATTTTAGGCATTTCTTCAATTTGACACTTGAAATTTAAAGTTGTTAAATTTTATACTTAATTAAAATTTTGCTTATTAAATTTATTAACTTATCTTAAACAAGTACTTTTTAATCAATGAGAGTTTACTACATGGTGTTAAATTTTATATGTAAAAGTTAGATATGAGATTTAACAAATTAAAATTTGACAAGCAAAAATCTATTTGATATGCTTTAAGTGTAAAATTAAAACCGGCTAAAGTTGGAATGGTGACTATGATATTATTTGAATTTTTTCTTTCATCAATATCTATCTTTTCAATTAAGTTTGACTCAATTTTCAATTGAAAAAAAAAGGATATTAAATTGCCAGTAGATCCCACGATCTGTTGGACATGATCCTCAATCTTCCTTCCCAAAGTAAAGTGTGATTAAGCAACATACATGCATTTTACTTTATTAAGAACAATCCTGACGGAATAGATATCTCCTCTTTTACCAAAATGAGAAATTGCTCATTGAGATCCATTTTATTCCCCAACCACGCCCCCCCCCCCCCCCCCCACCCACCCCACAAATAAAAAANTTCTCATTTTTTAAAAATTCGTAGTAAGTATACGAGAACTCACGTTAATATTATAAGAAAAATTTTCAATAGACCAATAGTTTTATAATTTAGTTGTATAAATACCAATATTTTAGTAAGATAGATTAAGTTAGAATTTTTTCTTTTTGTTGTAATCAAAAAATAAAAAAAAAATGAAAAAGTTTTAATAACATTAATAAGTTACGTGAATTGATTAATAGTATATAAGTATTAATAAGATTTTAATACATATATATATAAATTATAAATTTTTAATGACTAATTATTATTATTAATATATATTTAAATATCATTGATATTTATCTAATATGAATATATTTATACTGCATAGTTTTTTTTACTATACCGTATTATGTATATATATATATATATATATATTTTTTTTTTGCAAGTACAATGGACCGGTCGACAGACTAAAAGGGCGGGGTGGGGGAGGAAAGAGAGAGAGAGAGACTGTGTGGGCGTGAAAAGATTTTCCTTACTTACTTCTTGGCGCATTAGGACATTGAACCCAAAGCTGTCACACTACCATATTTACTGTACCCTAATTGTTGGATTGTTGCATTGCGACAAAAAGCCAATGGTTTTTTTGCAAAAATTTCCAAGGAGTAGTTAATATAGTACACTGTTTTTTTCATATTAAATATATATGAAATGGAAACCTTTCTTTTTTTTTTTCCTTTGGCCGTAGGAAATGAAACTCCTAAAATTGTTTATTTAATGCAGCTTGTGCTTTGGACAATTATTCGAAAATTATGTTTTTAATATTTGCTAAAATTCAAATATTTGGAGGCAAATTACTAATTGAAAGACATATTGATATTTTTTTAATTATTATCATAAAAGGTATCCATGACGAGGTATTTTTAATATCGATAATCTTAAGTACAGGAACAAAACCTCTCTATCACTCCGCAAAGTACGAATGCAATGATTTGAAATAAAAAAAAAATCAATGGCGGAAGCTGGAAGGGTTTCGTTTCGTGTTTGTGAAGTTAAAATTCTTGATACTTGAAACGTGAAATCAATACGTACCCAAAGAAAGAGAAGCAAAGTAAAACAGCAAATATAAGATATAGACGATGGGAAGGAGAAAAATATTTCTGTAACTTTTGAATTTGCAGAGTTGGGTCATTCCATATCTGACAATCCCTTCACAAATTCTCCAATTCCAATTCCCATATGCCCTTAAAGCAACATCCTTTAATAATTCACTTTTTCATGTTTTCAGACGGTGTTTGCTTATAATTTTCACTTGATATAAGTATAAATCACATAATAAAAAAAACAAAATATTGATTTATACTTTATATGAAAAAATAATTTTTTTTCCATTAATTTCTCACACTTATACTATATGTGGGATGGTTGATGGACCAATTAAATATTTTTTCCTCTTACAATAGATTTATTAGATAGTACAAGTTATGTATATTTATACTTGTATAACTATCATTTATATTCACATAAGTGATAATAGTACTCGTTAATTTCTAAATTAAAAAAAAAACCCACCAATACTAATACAAAATATAATTAGATAAATATCATATTTATATACATATGGTGTGTACCACATACCTTTTCCAACCCGTCGCACCTTTTTCTTCCCAGTCACAGACACAAACTCAAATCCACAAACATTAACATATATTGTACTATGACCAAACACATGGGAGAGTGAACTTGAAGACTCCCCTTCCCATTCACTGCTGCTTTTAAGACAACATCGAAGTGTAATAAAACTCTACAGCCTTTCTCAACTCACCCGTTTGCCTTATTTATTCACCTTCTCCCTATTGACATCTCTTTCCTAGTATTATCGAACCAAACCAACTTCAAACATCAATGGATCTCGAGCTCGAGTTCGACTTGGATTTTGAATTAGAAAACCCATTTACAAATTCTTCACATGAACTCTACCCAGAAAAGATTTCCTCTCTTTTGCACATTGAGTCAGATCATATGCCTTCGCGAAGTTACATTACGAATCTCCAACTTGGGACTAGTTTTGACACCACCATTCGTCGACAAGTCGTTTCTTCAATCTTACAGGTAAATCTTAATCATTTAAACTCCAAATTAAAGAAAAAAAATATATTTCTAAATAACCATGAATAATCCTTTGCTTGACAAATTTTAATTAACATGTTGCAGTTATCTTTCGATCCATTTTTATCGTACCTTGCCGTAAATTACCTAGACCGGTTCATGTCCTGTCAAACTTTGACGGTATGTGCATAAGAATTTACATAATACAACGTAATTTTCATTTTGCTTCTACATTGTAGCCTTTATGTTATGCCTAACGTCTAATTTAACTCTTGTATGTGTAATTTTCTTGTTTTCTAGGTTTCAAAGCCATGGGTGCGACGACTTATTGCTGTGTCGTGTGTCAGTGTAGCGGCTAAGATGTTGAAACTAGACTTCTACGTCACTAAACATAATTTGGTAAAGCTTCACATTTGATCGATAGCATAACCGTAGTATGCCCTGCTATCGAATATCAATAATGGGTTATGTAATATGCGATTATTGCATAATATCATCACAAATCGATTGTACAGGAGGATGATGATGGAAAGCTGTTGGTGTTTAATTCACATACAATCCGACGCATGGAGGCTCTTATTTTGGGTGCTTTGAAGTGGAGAATGCGTTCGATAACTCCTTTCTCCTTCATTGCTCTTTTTACTTCTTTCTTTAAGCACAAAGATCCACCCTTGAGACAGGCTCTTAAGGCCCGCGCTATAGAGATCATTTTGGAAGCTCAAAATGGTAAATACGAATGATATATCCTAACAAAATCTATTTTGTTATAATAAGCAAGGTTAATAAGTGCTCATCTTTAAGTTTGAAAAGAAACTGTGGGTTTCTTGTGATGCAGATGTTGGGCTAATGGAGTACAAACCATCAATTATTTCAGCATCGGCACTTCTTTCTGCCTCTAATGAGTTATTTCCTTTACAAAGTCCGGGTTATATGGAGGCTATTTGCAATTGTTCATATGTAAACAAGGTACATTTTGAGTTTGCTTTAAATTTTTAATGACTTTTCGTTTGGTGTTTCTTGGAGACTGTTCTATTAGCCTCTCGATGCCAATGGCCAAGGACACGCTTTGGTCTGTCCAAAAAGAAAATGACGGACTCGACTTAATGCGAATTTCTCGAAATTGAATTTATACCCGTCTCTTTCTGAGATATTCTAATGTATGTTTAATGTGGAAAACTATATTTTAAAGCTTTTCCATATATTATGCTCTTATAATTAAATTAGGTTGTGGAATATTGAATGGACATGGGTATTAGTCTACGTCCAATAATAATTAAATGGTAATTGTTAATGCAGGACAACTTGGTACAATGCTACAATGCGATGCAAGATGTAGTAATAGAGGGATACGGATCCGTATACGACAATATTTCAAGATCGGATACACCAATTAATGTGCTCGACCACCGATTCTCTACCTCCGATAGCGAGAGGACTGGTGATTTTGCTATCAGTACCACCACTGCTTCCACACAACCACCAATCCGGTGATTACTGCCCCAAGATCAGTCAAAAATCTGAAGAGAAGAAAATTGTCTGATCACTGTATCAACCACAATGCCCAGCTTTCTCAGTTCCAACAGTGCTGATGAGACTGACAAGAGAGTAGTTAATTTTCTAGGGCTAGAGTCCATTTATGAGGGTGACCCTAGATGGTTCAAAGAACGAAAAGAAAAGGGTGTCCATTCTTGGTACGGGATGGTTTGATTGATAAGTGAATGGGTGAGAGGGGAAGTTGACGTATATCTTACGGTTGATTGATATCACTTATCCATTCCCTGCCAATATTTTTTTGCCCTAGGGACTTTCTTGGTAAAGTAAAGAATAAAATATCATATATTGGTGTATATAATTTCCCACTTTTATTTTATGAACCTTTTCTTACTGAAAATTATCATTAGAGATCTATACGGTTAAAATTATGATTTTAATGACCTGATAAATGGTTATAAATTCTACTGAGAATAAGTTCTCACTTGTATTATGATCAGTCCATTTCAGCATAGCCCATAAATAATAATTGACGTGAAGTTTCAGTAGTATTATGTAGGAGTGTAATTTTAAAAAGTTATGAAAGGACCCTACATCGATGTGTGGTAATTTAGTAACAATGGTTAAGATGGAAGCGAAACAAGAATTTCAAAACACTTTTTCTTATTTAGAAGAATAGATGGATTTACGATAAAGTCTTTTTTAGGTTCAAACATGTTTATATTTTTCTTTAAATTGGAGTAATTTGAGATGGAATGTAATTAAAATTCTAATCATATCTTTATTTTTCTAAGTTTTGTCATCTTTTCAAGAATAATATAAGTAATTTAATAATTCAAAATATTTTTAAATATTATTTAAAAAAATATTCCTTTTATATTCTTTTCTTCAATTCAAACAAAAATATATAATAACTTTTTCCCGCAATTTTTTTTTCTCCATAATTCTTTCCTTTCATTTTTCATCTTAGTAATTCCTTCTCTCTTCCCGAACTTAGTCTAACATTTTGGGATATTTACAATTTGTTTGAAAATACTTGCATGCTAGATGGTAGAGAGCTGGTTTTGTTGGATTACCATTTCGTACTATAATGGACCAAAATGTGGTAAAATAATTCTTGTTAATTTTTCACTTTAGCTTGGTTTCTCCGTTTTGAAGCTTTGAGTGACGAAATAATAATAAACTATCACTGTTAGTCGTTATATAAAGATCGAACTTGTTGGGAAATGGGAATGATATTTCTCTTTTGCTTTTTCCATGTTTCTTTTGGTCGGTGTGCAGGAAAAAGAATACAATACGAATTTAGGTTGTTTCCCTCGTGGTCACTTTTCATCTTTTCTTTTATTGTAATATCTTAATCTACATATACAGACAGGATTGATAATTTAAGAGCATGGAAATAATACATGCGGAAACACGAATATGATATGGATACAAATATAATTATAAAGAGAGAACCTCCAAACTAAACATAAAATATATGAATAAATATGACTGTAATGTGAAGTAATAATTTGTAATATCTAATTCGATATATGTACTTTTTATAGTGATACAAATTGAACGTCAAATAAGAACTTAGTCTTGCCAAATGCTACCACGCAATAAAAATCCTTTTCCTCAAGCTTTAGCATTAAAAGAGTAGGAAGCCCGGAACCACCAAGTGTTAGTGCAACTGCAACAGGCCTTTAATTTATATAGGAATAATTAAAACAAGGATTATCCATTGGCGGTCAAGAAGGCTGGGAAAAATTGTAAGGTGTCTTGTATATCGATTTTTTTGGTCCCTTTAATGAGATTTCTCTGTCAAAGATATCTGGAGCCACTGTTAAAGATCTCTGACCATGTACAAGAAAATTACGATAGTTACTATTCATAAGTTTGCTTTGGACCACCAAGGATGTATTAAATTGAATATGTGTCATATAAGGACCGATACGACTAATGTTCCTATTACCATAAAGAAGCACGCCAATTTCATCACATTCATCTTATCTTCACGGATTTTTCAATCCCTCTCTAACATTTTAATTGCAAGAATAATATTTTCTTATCTGTTTATTTCACTGTAATAATAATCCTATTACCTCCTTATTTCAATTATAGCAATCCTATACGCTATTAAAAAAAAATTAAGAAATAACTATTTATTACACAGGCCAATAAACAGCAATCTAATATATTGGAGTTACTTTCATCTTTTTAAGATATAAAATCAACAAATGACAATCTTTACCCTCTAAAATCAAAATACACTTTATCTAGAGAAACCCTAGCTCGCAGGCAGCAGAAAGTCCATCTCAGCATCATAATCTTTTACTTCACCATCAGAAGCTAGGCATTCTGTCGAGAAACCCAAACAAATCTACATTCAACATTAATCTGGTATTTGAACACTGATTTTTGAAGGATAAAATCACATAAAAGAAACAGTGAGAGTATCGGCAATCGAAACTGTGGCTACGTGAACAGCATCCATGATGATTGAGACACATAACCCCAGATTTAGTCTGTCTTCTCCCTCATGAGTAACATACGATTCCGATCCAACCCCCATTTGAACAGAGCAAAGCTGTGTCACAACGTTAGAATTATAAGTAACAATAATGCATCTTACATATATGCTTTATAATTGATTGAGAATTTACACATAAATAATTCTTTACAAGGTAGATCATCTCCGCTTATCATATGTTCAAATGGTAGTACATTTTCTCAAGATATATTACTGATTTGGGAATTGGGCTTTTCATTTGGGGATGAGGATTTTAATTTGGTAATAGGGTTCTTCCTATTCATGGTATAATTTTTGGGTCAAATGCTTTGATTTTGGGGTCTGGCTTTGGGGACGAATTGTTTAATGTTAATTTGGATAATGAGTTTTTATTTTATTGATATATAAATATATAATGGATATTTTTTTTATTTTTATTGGTTAAGACTCATCTTTGGGTTTTTTACCAACAAAGTAATATTAATTCAATTACATCTAATTTAATAACGCAAGATGCAATTAAGTTTTGTTACAATTTACAACTCTATTCTATTCATATGTAATAGTTATTATGTTATTATAGTCTTATTACATTTAATATAGTGAATGAGCCATTCCTATTTAAACCAAGATTATTCTCAAGAGAGAATTTGAATTTGATATGGTACTACAAAATGGGTTCTGCATGGTGTTTACAGTTTCATTTACACTATGTTTGGATTGAGGGAAGGAAAAGGGAGGAGAGGAATTTGAAGGAAAAGTTTTGCTTTTTCCTTGTTGGAAAAAGAAGGAAAGAGGGAAGAGATGGATTTAAGGAAAAATCCTCTCCCTTAGACTATAAAAAATAATCCTCCTCTAACTTAGAGAGAATTAGAAAGGAATTCTAATGAAATGATGATTTTACCCTTTAAAGAAACATCTTTTTAACACACAAGGACTTTATGGTATTTTGATACAATAAGAAATTATATTAACAAATTTCCCTACTCTTTCTTTCTCTCCTTAATCAAATAAAGGAATTTATAATATTTCCTTTCCTCCCAATTCTTTCCTCTCACTTTCTTTCGTTGCTAAATCGTTTCCTCATTCTAAACATAGTGTTAGAGGTTGAAGTTTCACTTTTCCTAAATTGCATTTATCTTTCCACTCATAAGTATGAATCAAAAGGTAACATATATTGTAAAAACATTTCATATATGACGCATTTAGAAGGAATATATATATATAGATAGCAAATACATATGGTAATTGTGAAACTACAAAGAATTTCAAAATAAAGAAATAATAGTAACTATATTGACAAATTAATTAATAAAATAACAGTGATTATAATGTGCAATAACTTTATATTTGTTTACAAGAAGCTTTAATTTCCAAAAACTTAACAAATTACTATCATTAAAAAAAATTAGATAAAATATCTAAAAAGCAAAAAAAAAAAAAAAAAAAAGGCAAGGCATCATATGGCTGCGAAACCCCTTATTGACTACCCTTACCCTTGAAGGTAGCCCACCAATTTGTTTGTTTGTTTTTTTTTTTTCTTTTTCGGAGGTAGTGGGGGTGGTTTGGAAGGGGTTGGGTGGGTGGTTGAGCAGGTGGTGGGAAGGGGTAGGGTGGTCATGTGAGACCCATGATGATCGCCGACCAACTCAAAACCTAAGTGTAGGTCAATTCACCAATAAAATTTGGTTGTACAGCTCATATATTAGTATGGTAGTCACTCGCCACTACTATAAAGGTTGTACGACCCGCCTACTTACATAGTAGTAATGGGCAACTAACTACTAACCTAATGGGGTTATAACTTACCAATAAAGATGGGTCATGTGACCCACACGATGGTGGTAGGCAACTGCTATCACTGTTAAGGGGTTAAGTAATCCTTGATTGATCGCCACCCAAAAATTTGAAAGAGAGAGAGAAGCTAAAAACCCATTTCTTTTTCTTTTAATTTCTAGGTAGTGGGTAGTCGGTCACTACCCTAGAAGGTCACATGACCTAATTTTGACTCATCGGGTTTTTAACATTTTTCTTTTTCTTTTATAGAAGCATGGTGGTAGGTAGTCATTGACCACCATCATAGGGGGTTGCCCCCTAATTATTTAATACTAAGTTGATTCACTAAAATTGTGTCATGTATCCCCTAAGTATATATTACAAAATGACTTTAAAATATAAGTCATATATTTATCCAAAAAAAAAAAAAAATCACGAGTCACTTCTTTGCAAAACAGCCATAACACTAGTTATGCTCTTGTAATTAACCCATAATTATACTTATGTTAAATAGGCTAAGAATTCCTTGATGCTGTATTCTAACCAAAACCCAATGATGAGACAACACAAATAATGAATAAAAATTAATCAATTTTAAGACACTTTATAAATGGAAATTTTCAAAATAGTGTCAATCTCTTAACCGACTAGTATGCTGGATTGTCTATACTAATAATAGCCTATTCAACTAGGGAGAATTGGAATTTCATTTCTTCCTTATTTCTTATTACAACATTCACTTGGTTTTTTGTTTTTGAATCGTAATTTCGTAGGAATCTCTATTATTTGAAATCAAGGAATAGAGTTTTCTTAATTCAACCAAAGAATCATGATTCCTCATCACTATTATCATTGCTGCAACCGCTACCATCGTTGCTGTCACTACTACTACCGTTGCTGCTGCCACCACTACTATCACTAATCACCGTAGCCAACATCATAACTCTCATTGCCACCATTATCGCCACCACTACTATTGCCACTATCGCTATTGCTGCCACCGCCACCACCACTGCCACCGCTACCACTATTGCTATCGCCACCGCTAACTACTGTAACCACCACTAGCATTACCACCATTAACTATCACCATTGCTGCCATTACCACCGTTATCACCACTATCACCACCACTATGGCTAATTACTGCTGCCATCTATTATTTTATAATTAGTTGAAAAAGAAAATAGATCGAGGATAATTTAATTATTAAATTTATATTATACATCTATTTTTAAATTTTTTATAAATTCAACTAAATAAAGTAATATGTATTCCTTAGGAATTTCAATTCCATTCCTATTCCATGAAGTAAATGAGTCATAAAACTGGTGGGTATTCACCCAGTCATTTCCTTAAGGAAAAAGGTTAGGTTAAGTACTAGTTTCTAACTTGCTACTTTAGTTTAGGATAATTGATTAAGAAGTAGTAAGTTGAAAATAAGTGTAACTAAACGAGAATGACATTTAACAAACAGAAATTCTAAAGGCATAGGCTTATGACATGTTTCTGAAGTAATGGTGAAGGTATGTTGTTAAGATCTTAGGATGGTTTTTAATTGGGTTTTGACAAAACTCACTTGAGTTTGATCTTAGGTAGGGCACCTCACTTAACTATGTAGTGGAAAATTTCCTCTCGGTTTCATTTCCCTATACGATTAGCTGAATTACTTAATTTTTGTCATGAAATAAGTAATTTAGTCCTACAAATTAGGGGTCAATCTCCTTTCGATTTCATAACCTATCATGACTCACTAAGATTGCATAACACATTTTGATTTCAATGGGGAACACCTAATCTCCTCTCGGTTTCATAAGCATAAAAACCCATTACTAATATTATACTGACTTAATGACTCAAATTGGGAATAACACAACTTCTCCTCTTGGTTTCATAATCATGTAACCACATAAACTCTTAAGGGCACTTTCTAGGACTAGTCTCCTTTCAGTTTCATAATCATAAGGAAACCCATTCAAAATTTCATTAAAAAGCACCTTAAAGAGCTTAAATGCAATACCAATAATGAAAATCCCATTTAAACACACATACGTTATCATAGCTATAAGGTTACACCATCTACAACATTCATATATTCATAAACCTACTAAAATCTAATTTAGCCACACATAATATCAACAATGAAAGTGACAAAAGATGAAAAAATAGTAGAAACCTCCATGAATAAATAAGTAAAGATGGTGTAAACAAATGAACAAGAGATTATGTAAAGAAACTTTAGTTAATTCTCATTAAACTAACATAAATGTGCATTAAAATAAAAAAAATGATCAATAAATGTTATAAACAAGGCAATGGAACAGTAAATTAGACAAGGAACTCACAAATATATATTAAAAAATGTCTAAAACCTAATTGTGGCTTGCAATTCTAGTTGCAAATGTGAGTATATATAGATTTAGGCCACCGATCGATTGATAGAAGGGTCTATTGACCGATTGATTAGTAAACATGTGTTAGATCTAGGTCATCTCTACATTTAATGAAACGTGACGTTTAGGAGGATTAATGTTTTAGTCGAAAAACCAAAACCTTGACCCTAATTTCTTCTATTGGTTGATCAGTGTTGAAGTTATCAATTGATTGGTATGGTTGAATCCATTGTTGCACATTCTGTTCGTAACACTACCCTCTCCAACTATTGGTCAGTCAATAGGTTGCCTCATCCTTGATGTTTTAGGGCCTATGGATCTATCGGTAGGCCAAATTTACCAACACTCTTCACTTTGGCCTTCTTGATTGAATGGTGAGGGCTACTAAGACCATGGTAGCTCCTACATACCTGCATGTAGGATATAAAATACATTAAATTCATTTAAAAACAGCACTCTTTCATGCATTTTTAACCATTTTTAACAATTTTGCATAAGTTGGTCCATTTTGTGCATAAAACTCCAATTTCATGAAAAAGTAACTTAACTTTATAAGAATTTATGCATAAATGCAAGCTTTAAAGTTAGAAAAATTGTGCAATTTGAGTCTCGATCACTACCCTCAACTTTGGAGCCTTACTTCTCCTTAAGCAATTTTAAAAATCAAGTGATTTAGAAAACAAAAGGACAAGTGTGCATTTCCTTTATGCTTAGGTGTAATTGTAAGTATGTTAATCATGGAAAGCCAAAAGTTTGCATGATCTTGACATAGTGCAAAAACCTTTAGGAGTGATATTGAAATTGTTCCACTTATGCCAAATTAAATGCTCATAAAACAAAGGCCATGTAATTAATTTCAGAATCAATGCCTAGAAAAGTTAACTTTGCATTTAAGTTAAGCTTATGAAATTTGAAGTCAAGTATAACATTTCAAACTAAGTGAAAGATCTCAAGGTTTAACTGGTTGACTCGTATATATACTTCTTCCTTATTGGTCTCTTAAGTATGCTAATGCCATGCAAATAAAGAGTAACTACTAAATCGTACCTTAATTCACCTCTCTTACTTTGGAATAACTTTCACACTTTCCCCGTTATTCTTTTTTTGGATTTTCAATTTTACCTTTTTCTATTTCTTTCTATTTTCTTTCTTTTCTTTTCTTGGCTATATTTTCTTTTTGCGATGGGGTTATACTTTTGATATGAAATGTCTTTTCTTGATCCCATCGTGTTTTTTCTTTTCAACTTTTCTTTTCTTTTTTGGAATTCATTGTACATTGATCAAGGAATGTTCAGATAAAATCCAATACCCACTTTGGTTCACATAACATTAATAGACCACTTAGTTTCTTACTGGATTAAGAAGTAACAATCGAGATATTGTAGAGCTTCAATAGTTTACTGCATTAGATGAAGCTATAAGAATAGCCCAGCGAGCGGAGAGATAGAGGAGAAATAGGTTGAGCTGACCTCTAATGAGCTGACTTGGTTAGTCAAGCCAATCTACTCAAGAAAGTTATCAATCTTAGAAAAGTGTCAAGTTGAGCAGAAGAGCAGATGTCAAAGTTGAATAGAAGTGTTGACCAACTGTTGGTGAAGTACCATCAAGAACTTATGATAAAAGACAAGAATCTAGGAGCAAGATGAACCAAATCAGGTGTTTTAAGTGTTAAGGGTTTAGACATACGGCCGCCTAATGTCCGAACAGAAGAACCATGATTATCAAAGGAGATATCCTGAAGCTCAATGTAGATAGCATTGATGAGGAGCCTAAGGAAGAGGTTACTCCCAAGGGAGATACCTCTTAGGAAGAAGAGCATGTTGAAGAGGAAGTGTTTGTAGAAGACTTGGATAAACTCACTTTAGTTGCCTGACGTGCGATGAGCATGGAACCCTCTACTGAGGAGGAGCGGAGAGAGAATTTGTTCTACATTATGTATAATGTGAATGAGCAAGTTTACACACTTATAGTGGATAGTGAGAGTTATACTAATGTAGCGTTTGTTGACTTGGTTAAGAAGCTTAAGTTGCTAACAATCTTACATCTAAAGCCATATAAGTTACATTAGTTAAATGAGAAGAGAGCATTACATGTCATGTAGTAGGTATTATTGCTGATCTCTATTGGCAATTACTTTGATGAAAGTCTTTGTGATGTATTACCTATTTGTGCATCACATTCAAACCTTTAAACCATGCTTAAATTGAGTATAACTAAATAAGGGAAAGATGCCACGAATTGATTACAAATTTATGAGAAATGTTCTTGACTTATTCACAAGGGATTTCTTTCAAAATAAAACCTTCATCACTTCTTTCTACTTTCTTTCATTCAAACTTTCATAAATGATAACATACTCAAAGATTAAGGCATAGAGCATAAAGGAAAATGAATCCAACTTCTCAGAAAGAAAATATCTTATCGGTGTATAGAAAGGATAAGATATCAAGAATTCAATTAAATCATTAAAGCTCATTCAGAATCACACAACTTTAAAGTTTACGTCTAACTTTCCTACCCTTAACTTTAATTCAGATATATATATATATCTTATAATTTAGTGCACAGATAATGGGAAGTAAAAGAGAAAGTTAGAACAGAATTCTCTTGGTTTTTTAGTGTGTTCCAAATTTCTCAAGTCCCTTTAGAATTCATTGACGGCATCTCTAAATCAATGGATTCAACATTTCTTTCATTTATTCATAGGCACTTACATAACATTAAAAGAGACATAATTAAAAACACTTCAAATTGAAAATGCTTAGACATAAACCTAAATAAAAAGATAAAGTAAGGATGATGGGTCAGGTTGTCTCTCACTAAGGGCTTGTTTTTAAGCCGTTAGCTTGAATTTTTGGTTTTTGTTTAAGCTTAAGGTAGGTCCTCAAACTTCTTTTGGGGTATAAACCCTTTAGCTCTTTAGCTCATTCTCAATTCTCCTTTCTTATAACTCTTCCTCTTTCTTATATGATTACCTTATTCAAACTCTTTCTCTTGATCCAACCCTAATTCTCCTTCCTTTAATTTCTAAAGTCGTTCCTTGGCTTAGAGCATCACTTTCCTTTCTCTACTTTCTAAGATAATCACCTTCTTGTTCATGTCTAATATAGCTCCTAAAGTAGCCAAGAATGATCTCCTAAAAACGGAAGTTTGCTCCTCATCTTTCATATCCATCACTATAAGTCAACTGAGAAGTTACATGTGTTGAACCTAGGGTTCATTATTTGATTTTGATAAGAATAAAATAAAAAGTGTATATCTAAACATGTTGTTTTTGAAGAAAACAAAAACAAGTGTATAATTAAACTAAGTATTATTTGATTATTTTGAGATAATTGAATAAGTTCAATTAGCTTGCTTAATGATTAAATATATTAATTATCTATACAAGAAATTTAATCTTTTGAAGTAGTGATAAAATGATCTTGAAGTTATATTACAAAGAGTATTTGTTTGTTGTATGTTAAAATAATTTTCAAGTGATTTTTGGCTTACTGGATTAATGGCTCAACAAAGAACTAAGTTGACGGTATAAAGTTTTGGAAAACACAAAGAAAAGCTCATTGACCTAGAAGAACTGGCTTGCCAGTAGTTCAAAGTACTGGCATGCCGGTTTTAAGTAGCCGTTAGAGCATTTAATGTGCGGCAATAGGAAGAATTTAAGGAGTTGTTATAAAAGCTCTACTATCTGACCAAAGGCTTTTAAGATCTAATATTCTATTGCAACTTAAAGACATTCTCTTATGTTCTTGAGCTCATTTCACTTCTCTTTGGTCTCTTGTACACTTATTTACTATCAAATAAAAAGAAACATGGTTGTGTGCTTGAAAGTCCTCACATTTGTAATCTTGAGTGAAGAAAGTGATTTTCTTAAGTTAGTTGTTGTAGAAGAGATTGTGTAAGCTTGTGTAGCTCTTAGAGTAATTAGATTGTGAAATCAATAAAGTGAAAGTGAAGTCCTCGGTTGGAGGGATTGTGTGTCTATAGAGACTATGGGGTGGTCCAAACTCTACGTTAAGTCCGGGCTTGATATTCTTTATCCCTATCTCTTTAATTTCCACATTTATTATTATCCTATTATTGCTTTGATTACTCTTATTATTGCATTTAGTCATTTATATAAAAAAAGAATTGAAATTTATCTTTAAACTCAATTCACCCCCTCTTGAGTTTAGCCTAGTGTTCTTCAACATGGTCCAACACAAATGGGTATGAATTGAAGTTCTCCTAAAGGTATGGTCCAACCTCTATCAATGGTTCGAATGTAGTACAAGTTGCCTTCATGGAATTCTCTAATCTTAATTCCTGCATAGTTTTCCCTAACATGTAATCATTTGATGCTTTAGTTTCTAAAAGCACTCTTGAGAAAAACTTTTCTAATATGGTACATGGTACAGTGAATCTTCTTAGATCATCTAATTTGCATGCAAACTGGTGAGCACTAGCACCCTTCTCCTTAAGTACTATGTCCACAATCTTGAACTCATCGATATTTGGTCTCTCTTCTAAGCTTTAATTTCTTCTTCGCTTGGATCCTCTTCTTCCCTGATTTCCATCATTCGATTTGTCTCCAAATTATACACATCATCATCGCTAAGGGCCTCTTCTTTAATTTCTTCCTCCTTAAAATCCTCATCTGTTCCATCATGAAGATCTCCTTTAAGCTCAGTTGTTAACTCTTCCTTCGATGGTGTAAACAACTCCTCATTGTTGGGTTCAACTTGCTCCTCAATAAGATCTTCTGAACTTAAGTACTTACCTCCAAGCACTTGCTTCCCATTAAAACAAAATTCATTTTTCCCTACACTAGCTCCTTTACCATTCATACTAGATATCCTAGCTTGATCTTTTGGGTTTTACTTAGTGTTGCTAGGTAGTTATCCTATTGGTTTGTTCAGATAGTATTAAACTAGCCAATTTTACATTTCTTTAATAGTAGTCTCTTATGCATTCATTTTTGCATCATGTCTTTGAATAAAATTCCCTAATGATTGCTCCATTGATTCTTCCTTTAGACCTTGTACAGGTAGACGTGGATGTAGTGATTGGCCTTGGCCAGCTTGATATCTAGGTCATTGAAAACCTCTATTGAATTCTCCTCCTAGGTTACCTCCCCATGACAATTTTGGATGATCTCTCTAACCCAGGTTGTAAGTATTTGAATAAGGGTTATAATTTCTTTATCCTTGATTGAAATTCCCCAATGCATTCACTTGTTCCTCCTGATCATTTCTCTATGGGGCTAAGGGGTTTCTAACTTGACAGTTCGTGCTCAAATGCCCTACTCCACCACATATACAATAATACTCATGAGGCTACTTATGATTACTAGGGTTACTAGCCTAGTTGGCTATCTCTCTTTGAGCAAGTTGAGTGGTAAGTGATGCAATTTGTTCCTTAAGTTGACTTATCTGCTCTAATTGCACTGCAAACCCTCCTAGGTTGAGTTCTCTTAGAATACCAACCATGAGAATGTGATGTCATTTTCTCAAACAAGTCGTATGCATCTTTAGCACTTTTGTTCATCATACTCCCTTCAGTTGTAGCATCTACCATCATTCTCATTTGATTCTCAAGTCCATTGTAAAAGATATTCACTATACTCCACACAGGTAAATCATGATGGGGACACTTCCTTAACAACTCCTTAAACCTTTCCCAACTCTCAAATAATGACTCCCTATCAAATTATTTGAACATGAAAATCTCATTTCTCATTCTCATTGCTTTACTTGGTGGGAAAAAATAAGACATAAATTTTTAGACTAAGTCATCCCATATAGTGATAGAATTGCGTGGTTAGGAATTCAACTAACTTCTAACCTTATCTTGTAATGAAAATGGAAATAATGTCAAGTGAATTGCATCATCGGAAACCCTGTTGGTTTTCATTGTGGCACATAATTGCAAAAAATTTTGAAGATGTTCATGGGGCTCCTCAAATAATAGTCGCCCAAATTGACTAAGTCGTACCATTTGAATCAAAGTAGGTTTAAGCTCAAAATTATTTGCTTGAATAGTTAGCCAAGTAATCGGTAGTATAACTTCATTCAAATTTTCTATACAATATTCCCATAAGGCTCGATTATTTCCATTTCCATTTCCATTACCATTCCCCCCATATCCATTGTTTCCATTTCTAGCTTCTCTATTTAAGGGTTTTTGGTTGTTTTTCATTTCTCTTGATTCCTCTCTCCTTCTTTCTCTAAGTCTACGGTGGAATGTTCAATCAATCTCGGGATCAAATTCATCTATTAAATCTCTTACCCCTCTTTGCATATACAACAACAAATCCTAATTCTACTCCTTACAAATCTAACTGAATTGCTAAACTATAGGTTGCAAATTTCAATGCGAAAATGTAAATAGCACACTTCCTTGGTTGACATAAATCGGCTAGGGACAAATTTAGCAATTTTCTAACAAATTCAACAATAAAGTTTCAAACTTTACCTTCAAAGGAGTTCAATTTAACAACATAATAATAAAATCAGCTTAATTGAATAAGAAAACACATAAAGATTGCAACTTTAACAACTAAACTACTAAAAATCAATGGAAATTAAACTAAGCTACCAACTAAACTATGCTACACTAAAGCTACATTAAGGCTTAGTCTCAGAGTCCTTGGTTAATCTAATATTCACACTATTGCTTTTTCCTAGGTAATGGTGCTAAAAATTGATGAGATGATGCTAACACTTAATGAAAATTGATTGATTTTAAGACACTTTATAAATAGAAAATTTCAAAACAGTGTCAATCTCTTAATTGACCAGTGTGTCATATTGTCTACAGTAATAAAATTAGTAAGTATTCACTAGGTCATTTCCTTAAGGAAAAGGGTTCGGTTGGGTACTGTATTCTAACATGTTACTCTAATCTAAGTTAATTGATTAAGAAGCAATGAGTTGAAAATAAATGCAAGAAAATGAGAATGAAATTTAACAAACACAATTTCTATAAGCGTGGGCTTGTGAAATGTTTTCGAAGTAGTAGTGAAGGTATGCCGTTAAGATATTAGGCATGGTTTTTAATTGGGTTTTAATAGGACTCACTTGAGTTCAATCCTCGGTAGGGCACCTCACTTAACTATGGAGCGGAAAATCTCCTCTTGGTCTCAATTTCCTACACGATTGGCTAAATTACTTAATTTCTATCACAAGCTAAGTAATCTAGTCCTAGGAATTAGGGGGTCAATCTACTCTCGGTCTCATAACCTATTTTAAATCATTAAGACCGCATAACACATTGTGAATTCAATGGGGAACACTTAATCTCCTCTTAGTCTCATAAGCGTAAGAACCCATTATTGATATTACATTGATGTTACGTAACTAATCTCCTATCAGTCTCATAATCACATAATCCTATGAACTCTCAAGGGTATTTCCTAAAACTAATTTCCTCTTATTCTCATAATTATAAGGAAACCTATTGAAAATTTCATTGAAAAGCACCTCAAAAAGCCGAAATGCAATACTTATCATTAGAATCCCATTTAAACATACGTACCTATATCATAAGTATAAGGTTACACCATCTACAACATTTACTTATTCATAAACCTACTAAAATCTAACAGACCTACACATAATATCAACAACGACAGTGATAAAAGATAGAAAAATAGCAGAAAACCCCATGAATGAATAAGTAAAAATGGTGTGAGCAAATAAACAAGAGATCATATGAAGAAACTTTAGTTAATGCTCATTAAACTAACATAAATGTGCTTCAAAATCATAAAAACAATCACTAAATTCCATAAATAAGGCAATGGAATAGAAAATTAGATAAGGAGCTTGCAAATCTATACTAAGAAATGTCTAAAACCTAATTACAGCTTGCAATTCTAGTTGTAAATGCAAGTATATATAGATTTAGACTACTGATTGATTGATAGATACTTGTTAGCTCTAGGTTGTCTTTGTATTTAATGAAACATGGTGTTTAAGAGGATTAGGGTTTTAGTCGAAAAATGCTAAGCCTAATTTCTTCTACCAATCGGATAGTATGGTTGAATCCTTCACTATACATTCTGTTTATGACATTAGCCTCTTCAACAATTGGTTGGTCAATAGATCGCCTCATCCTTGATGCTTTAGGTCATGCCGATCGGTTGGTAGCAAGGCTACCCATCGATTGGTAGGCCAAATTTACTAGTGCCCTTCACTTTAGCCTTCTTGATCAAATGGTGGGGGATACCAAGATCATGATAGCCTCTGTGCACTTACACATAGGATATAAAGTGCATTATATTCATTTAAAAACAACACTCTTTCATGCATTTTTAACAAATTTGCATAGGTTCGTTCATTTTGTGTATAAACTCCAATTTCATAAAAAAATTAACCAAACTTTGCATGAATTTATGCACAAATGCAAGTTTTAAAGTTGGAAAAATCTCACAATTTGAGTTGCGATCACCTAGTATAGTTGGTTTACCTAATTCTCTTTTTGAAAATTTTTTAACTCCACCTATTGTTTGAATTTGGTACTAATATACTACATTGATTGATTAGTTGCACACAAATACCAATATTATTCTAACATGTAAAAATATGAATGATAATTTATTATAAACTAGACATTATCATTAGTATTTGCATGACATTCATCAATCCATGTGATATATTAGCACCATTGAATCTTATTTCTTGTTGTATATGTCACAACACAAGTGATAGAAGATTCTTTACATTTGACTAAAGCCAACCTAACAATAAAGTGACTTTAACTCCTTATTTAAGGAAATTTCACCATAAGTATTTATCCTTTTCACTTGTTTTACAAGCCTTCCAACACCAAATTCCTCTCAATCTCAATTATATTATCTTTCTCAAATCTTGATCAAATTAATTTTTGTTTTGTGTTGGATTTTTGGCATCATAAGCTTCACAAAAATACTAAGGATGCAATGTTATCAAATCAACCATAAAGTGCTTCGTTCTTCCTCTAACTTAGGTTTTTCCATTCTATTTTGATTATGGTTTTAATCTTTTATTCGCTAAATAATAAAGTTTGATCACTTGCTTTAAGTCTTGTTCATTTTAGATTTAATAACTCTATAATAAATTCAAGAACAAATAAAAATCCAACGAACTAATAAGTTCCATACTAAGAGCATAAGTACATTTTTTCTATGAACTTAAAAAATTTCAATGTATAGTGGGTCGATTTATGAAGAGGTAGTTGATTAAGCTCATCAACAAGCAGTTTTACTAATTTTAAATGATTAATTATTTCTATATATTACAACAATCCAAAGATTACTTCATATAAAAAACATGAGAACAAGGTGAGTGGGACTTTTTTATGATTTACTATGTTGGTTGTGGCTATTGGTCTTGAAAATTGTGGTTATATTATTGATAGCATAAAATACTATGTGTCTATGAACTTAGAATGTGATTGTATGATGAAAAGAAAATGACTTGCGTTAAAGTTATTCATACTTTATGTGGTTCCCTTTTGGATTGTAGTTCATCAAAGAGAAGTTCAAATGCTCATAAAGAACCATTTGAATGGCTCCTTCTAAACCTTTGAAATATCATCGACTTTTTAAGAAGGCATTCAAATGCAACTTAATGGTCAATAAAATGGCCTTTCATAAATACTATGAAGTTGAAGGAAGGAATTTGAACATTTCTTAATACTTATGTGAATGGCTTTTCAAAAACAATATGAAGTTTTTAAGAAGAGATTTCGATGCCTCTTTGTGGTTATTCGAATGGCCTTTTAAAAGTATTATGTGGTTTTCAGGAGAAGGAATTGGGATGCTACTTAATGGCCACATGGGTGGCTTTTGAAAAAAATATGAAGAGTGATATGAAAGCATAGGAGCATTTAAATGGCCTTATGTAGCTATCCTAATGGCCTTATGACTTTATTGTAACTTTTGATTTCTAAATGAGGCATTTAGACAACCCTATATGCTAATTCGAGTGGCTTGTCTAACTTTATTGAAAATCAAATGAACCCAATTGCCATTCAGTTAGCATTCTCTAGGCATTTGAATGGGACCCCTAAATAGCTTTAAACCTATGGACAAAGATATTAATCGAAATATTTGTCATTTCAAAAATCAAACAATAATTCATATACGTGCTTGAAATTGAACTTAACTAGGTTAAATGATTCCATCCAATATTCTTGAAATATGTTGTAATATTGATCAATAATTGTTACTTGACTTTTGTGAGTGCAAGAATATCATTGTCTAATAATTTTAAAGTATGCAATATATATTGTTTAGTGTCCCCCACCCCACAATAGTAAATTAATTAAATGTTTGAGATCTAAATAAAGTTGGACATGCATTACACAACTTCCTCTTTACATTTTTCAAGGCCATCACTATTATACGATAGTTGGAAAGGGTGATATTTTGTAATAGTCAAGCTCCAATTGTCATACTTTTGATGGAGTCAAGAGTCCATTTTACTATTTTAGGCTTATGTGCATTTAGAGATATAGCAGTTAAGAAGAATATCCTTTTGTTCTTTAACGGTATAATAGTTGGGATATCTTTCTCCTTTGACCATTTTTTTTTATTAAGTACCCTAAGATGTTAAGTTAAATGAAATTTTCATTATTAATGTTTAAACGATTTGGGCACTAATGTATGGGGGTATACATTAGACCTTACATTGGTTATCGAAAGATTGCATATAGTATCTACATAGCATATGATTTTTCATGCATAATAAGTTGAATAGATAAGTTAAGATAAACTTTCCTAAACTATCGAGAAGACTTTGACAATTAGAATCTTATAGAAATGCATAAATTTAAACTTGCAAATAATACCAAATGGCAAAGTGACTTGCTTTAAGCTAAAGTAGACTCAAATGAGTTTCTACTGACATATCATGGGCTCCATAACATTCAATATGCAAAATGTTATGAGCCTTCAAAGTGAACTTAAATCTAGCTTCAATGATGGTATAAGACCTTTTTGTTTTGATTTTACTAGCTTCTAATCACCTTCGGGTTTTGACTAGCTTTTGATAGGCCTTCATTGCTACTCCCTTTGACCATTTTTTATTCTAACCCACTTTTGGTCATGCTTCTGATTCCTATATTTCTATTGATCCAAATCTCTATAAACTTTAAGCATACAATGTTCGTGTCAAAGGGCATGACTTGCTTATCTTTGGTAGTTACAAGCTTTGGCATATGCATAATAACATATCAATTAATTACAGGTTGATAATAATTAATTGATTTATCTAAAACTTCACCTAAAAAGGGAGATGAACAAGGTGGAATCTTTAGCTACTACACTTGATTGTTAGTAATTATTCTCTTGCGATTTTTTCGAAGTTCATAAAGTAGAAAGCATGTACTAAATTATTTTTTGTTTTATTATTGCTAATCCAAACATTATTGGTAGGTTAATTATGGTTTAAGATATAAAATTATAGTTGAAAATATAATAGAACAAAGTTTAGTTGAAAAGGAAGGGGGCAATGGTCAATAAGACTTCTATTTGATCAATCATAAACAACTGTTTGTGACGATTCATTAATTTGGTTGACTACATGAGTCGATTACTTTATTGATTCAATCGACCATAAGGCTAGGTAAAGGACTACCTAAGACTCATTTGGCCTTTTTATTATATCATTAGGCTTGTAATTTTTGTATTTCTTTTCTTGTAGTTATTAAAATTTAACTTTTAGATCTAGGTTTTGTTAGGACTAAGCTCTTAACAATAGAGGGTTTGTTGTTAATTAAGGGGAAAAAACAATAGATTAGGGTTTAGGTTTAGTTTTGAATTAAGGGTGTGTGTGTGATATTGTAAGTTTTTTAGTAGATACTCTTAAAGCTATTTTTGAAAACTCTAATTGTACCGTTAAAATTCACTATGAATTGGTGTTAGTAAGAACACATAAATGTACGTGATAAATGTTATGATGAAGCATAAGATGGACAACATATGAGAAGATCGAAAATGAACATCAGACAACAAAGTTAACTAAAGGATTGCATAAGCAAGGAGTTAGATTTTGCAACTGAAAGTAGTTATAGATTTACATGTAAATAACTGTTTGTAATAGAAGTAATGGAACTATAAATAGGAAAAAGAGGGAAATGAAAAATTATGCATGTCTTTTATGGAAAATAGCCTTGTGTTATAGAAGTCATTGGTAACTTGAATACTAGTGCTTTTATTTATCTCCCTCCCTTTATCTTGCCCACAAATTTAAAAAAAAAAAAAACATATTAGTATCAATTAGAAGATTAGGGATTATAATTCTAGAATCAAATTCATATTTTGATTTGCAGAGATTAATAGGTATGAAACCCTAATTGCAAATAGTGTTTAAGATAGAAAGTTTGAGTGAAAGGAAGAAAGAGGGAAGCTATACATTTGTTTTGTTTTGATAGGAAGGATAATACGTTAATATGGTTTTGTATTTAATGTATGGGTTAGGCCATCTTGAGACAGCCTAACAATTGGTGCTTTCATCAATTTCAAGATCAATCATGGTAAGCAATACTCATGGAATTTCAGGTTTACAAGATGAAGCAATATTTGTAGCAATGTAGATTGGAGTAGAAAAGTTTGAAAACATGATGGTG
This sequence comes from Lumnitzera littorea, assembly GCA_024138015.1. Taxonomy (NCBI): domain Eukaryota; kingdom Viridiplantae; phylum Streptophyta; class Magnoliopsida; order Myrtales; family Combretaceae; genus Lumnitzera; species Lumnitzera littorea. Next base: position 102,632,420 of record JAMXBB010000003.1, read on the forward strand.
GAAATGATTGATAACTTCAATAATTTCATGAAGATATTCCAACTAGTTGAAGTGAATGAGATGAATCAAAAGCTAATAGAAGATTCATCATCATGCTCACATAATCATGACAAGAAGTTGCATCATTATATTAGAAGCATCAAATTGGATTTATCTAAATTTTTAGGTCAAGATCTAGAATCTTAGATCTTTATGGTAAATAATCAATTTTTTGAATTCCATGACATTCTAATAATGGATATTTGAAAATGGTTTCTATTACCATAGAGAATGAGGCATTGCATTGGTTTCAATGGTTAGTAAATAATGATCTTTTAATTAAATGGCTTACATTTGAAAGAGGTATAAAACAAGATTTGGCCCATCGATTTTTGAAGATTATTAGGGAAAATTGTAGAGTTTAACACAATTAGAAAATGTATTGGATTATCAGAATTAGTTTGAAGCCTTACTTAATCATATTTTAAGGTTGTTTGAAAGTTTCACCCAGAGTTGTTTTATATCTAGACTTAATTCTACCATTGAAGCTGAGGTAATTTTTTCAACACCCTCTTCTTGCTTAGAGGCTATTAGTTTGGCAAAGCTGTATGAATTAAAATTAAACAAAATATTAATTATCAAACCCTTTTTGTCAACCAATCTAACCAATTTTCATCCTTTTTTGAAAATAAAATTTAGCACCCACTTTTCTTTTTATGTGATATCAATCCTTAACACTCACCAAGCCATGGTTTTAAGTAGCTACTTTAGCAAGTTCATCAAATAAACCACCATCAACAGAAACCATAATTTTTCATACTAAGACTTTGCTAGTTAAGAAAATGTCACTAGTAGAATTAGCATTGAGAAGTGAGAAGGGTTTAGGTTATAATTGTGATGAAAAATTTCATTGAGGCCATGTATGTAAAGCAAAATGTCAAATGATCATTCAACTAGAAGAAATAGAGAATGAGGATGCAAATGTAGATTGGGAGTCACAAGAACTAAAAATGGATGAATCTATTGATATAAATGAGGTAGATCCTATAGAAATCAGCTATCATGCAATCTTAGGAGTTTTAGCTCCTAAAACACTTAGATTACAAGAGACAATTAATAAGAAAGAAGTGTTAATCTTAATTGACCTAAGAAGTACCTACAATTTTATGTATACAAGTATAGCAAAATCCTTAAATTTGTCAATTTTTTTGGTTCCTCAATTTTTTGTCATGATTGGAAATGGCGACAACCTTGTTTGTTCTACAATGTATAGAGGGTTTCCATTTGTATTGAATAATGTTAGGTTTTCAGTTAAAATCTTTATAATACAAATACAAGGGGTTGAACTTGTTTTAGGAATATGATGGTTAACAACATTGGGGCCTGTGACAATTGATTATATAAATGGCTTATAATGAAATTCTTATTGAATGGAACTATGGTGGATTTACATGGGAGAAATGATATAACGGTGAAGAGGATTGAACATAATTAGTTAAGGTAATTGGTAAAGTTGAGCAATATTGCTTGCTTCTTTCAATTAGTGACTCAGAAGAGTGGATCACCCATTTGTACCACTAGCAACAACTTTATAGAGGAATTATTGGTGGATTTGGGGATGTACTCAGGACTTTGTCAGCATTTCCCCTTTAAGATCAGTCAAACATCACATTCATCTAAGAGATGATAAGCAAGTAGTTAATGTTTGTTCCTATTGTTATCTTTATTTTTAAAAAGCAAAAATTGAGAAACTTGTTTATGAAATGTTGGAGTTGGGCATAATTTAACCAAGTACTAGTGCCTTTACTTCACCAATTTTGCAAGTTAAAAAGAAAGATGATTATTGGAGTTTTTGTATTGATTATAGAGCTTTAAATCAAGCTATAATAATGGATAAGTTCCATATTCCTACTATAGATGAGTTGCTGGATAAATTGAGGGAGGCCACTTAATGATGGTGGAATTTCATCCCTGATTACAGCTTGACACTTTACCTGCTAAGCTAACCTCCTTTGGTGAGGTCTATGAGGTAGCTTGTTCTTATGACTTAGGAATCTTTGGGCTTAGCCAATCTAATCGGCCAAAGAACTTAGCTTACCCACTTAAGTACTTTGAATTTGAAAAGAGGCACAGACAATTAAGCATTCGCATAACATGACTACATAACTACCCATTACTCCATATCTTTAGGCATGTGCACAAATTATTGAACCGCCACGTGGTCCATGATCAAGGATTACCTAATACTATAGTCTTCAGACAAATGCCTATAAATATGGAGGCATAAACATTGTAAGAAGTCTCTACACTCTTTGAACACTTATTCTCTTATTCATTTTACTCTAGACTTAGGCATTAAAGTAGTTATTTTGTAATGGCACCTGCACCTCCTTAGCCTAACTTTTTCCTTTTTACAGGATCTAAGCTATATACTATTCTTAACCAACAACATTTTGGTGCCATTTATTTTAACCCTTTCTACTCGTGGCTAAGATACACTTAACTAAAAGTACAGGTGTTAGTGCTTATCCTTAGCATGTTTGTAGTGGGAGTAAGCATTCTAACGAAGGTCGTTTGGTTAGATTAGAGCAACTTTGTGTTGATTTAACCAAAGAAAATCAAGAGTTATTAAAAAAGAATGATGAAATTCCGAATCTTATTTGAAAAAATAATTTGCCAATTCAAAATCAGCAGTATGGAGGTGATAATACCGAAGACATTGATAATTTAGTCCACTCACCTGAGATGCCAAGAAAGCAAGTTAGTGCAATGCATGGAACTTTGACCCTTGAACCTAAAAGAATAGATAAAGGAAAACAACCATAAAAGGTACACCATGCTAGACCATCACATGTCAACGCCCCTGCCATGACCAGTTAACAGTTTACAATCAAGAAGATCCCTTTTGTTCTTGAAATCTTGGAGGAAGTGATACCGTTGCATGTTAAATTGCCACAATTTGAAACATACGATGGAACGAAGGACTCAAAGGACCACCTTAAGTATTATCGCACCCTTATCAAGTTATACGGCTTGAGTGATGCCATGGTCTATCAAGCATTCCCTTCCACTTTAAGGAATGTCGTAAGTACCTAGTTCAAGCATTTGAAGCCTAACACTATCTTATGTTGTGAGGATCTGGCAGAAGTGTTCTTGTAATGCTTTCTTGCAAGAAAACTCTCAATTAAGGACTCATCTATTCTTAACACCATTAAACAAAAGTCTGATGAATCTATTAGAGATTATTTAGCTTGATTTATGGTCAAGATGGTTCATATCCCAGAGTTAGACATGAGTGTTGCCTTAAATGCAGTGATTGATGAAGTTAAGCTATATGAAGATTTTTTTAAGTCTCTAGTTAAGAACAAACCAAAGACATTTGTGGAATTCAAAGCTAAAGACACATCTTATACTTGATAAGGGGACAATATTAAAGCCTAACACGAGGTTGATCAAAATAGAGGCAATCGAAAGAATGAAAAGAATAAGAAGAGTTTGAAGGACCAGCTTGACAGATGCCATGATCAATTTTTGAGGGTAGGTAATGGTGAAAGGAAGAGGTCATGTATTCCAACCTATTCCATCTATAGTTCTCTCAACCATCTAATATCTAATACATTGAAGGAAGTACGAAACTAGAGGGTATTTTAGTGGCCTGAATGCATGAGGGGAAATCGATTGCGTAGAAATTTAAACAAGTATTATGATTTATATCATGATAGAGGCCACAACGTTAACGAATGTATTCAGCTTAAGAATGCAATCTAGTGAGAATATTTGAGCAAGTTTTTAGCTCATGATGCCTAGAACATTGAATAGTTGACCCATAAATGAAGGGATGAACAAGAAAATAAAGATTGACCTCCTTAGGCTTGAAGGGATGCAAGATAAGGAGGTAATAACAATAGGGCTCTAAATGATGTTATCAACACCATTGTTGGCATACCCTACACTTAAGGTTAGTCTTGCTCTTCAAGCTCGACCAACGCCATATAATGTGTCTATAATGTACAGGGTAAGAAGATCAAGGTTGAAAGTTCTATCTCTTTCACAGAAAAGGATTTCAAAGGCATATAAAGGCCTCACAATGATGCATTGGTAATCAACGTAAGAATTGGCAACTTTGATGTCAAGAAGTTCCTACTTGACATTGGGAGTTCAGTAGACATTATCTTTTAACATACGTTCAACCAAATGAGGCTAAAGATCAAAGCATAATTGAGATCTTACGGCTATGATTTATATGCTTTCAACAACTAACCTATACGAGTAGTTGGAGTGATTTCCCTTTTGACCTATATAGGTGATGAGGAAAATGTAGCAGAAGACCAAGTGGATTTCCTTATTGTAAAATGCTGCTCTCCTTATAATATGATTATGGGCTGACCATGTTAGCATTTGTTTGGTATGGTCCCATCGATGGTACATCTTCAGGCAAAATTCCCTAACCCCATTGGAGTTGGAGTGTGTAAGGGAGATCAGCAGTTGGCCAAATCATTATTTTTAAGAGCTCTTAGGTACGAAGAAGTTTTTCATTTAGGGTAAGGAATGCCTTAAGGAAATTTAGCTTGGGGATAATGTAGACAAAACAACTAAGATAAGGAAACCACTGTTGACAAAAATCTAAGAGGACCCGATTAAGTTCCTTTAAGATAATGCCGATGTTTTTGCATAGACTCCCTTAGATATGGCGAGCATCCTAAGAGAAGTCATCACACATAGGCTACAAATATATCCTAACACGAAAGTTGTATAGTAAAAGAAAAGGCATTTTAACCTCACAAGGCAAGTGTCAATTGAAGAAGAGGTCTAAAAATTACTCAGGGTAGGGTTTATCAGGGAAGAGCCTTATCCAACTTGGTTGGCCAATTATCTATTGTTTAAGAAGTCAAATGGCAAATAGCGCATGTACATAGACTTTACTGAATTGAATAAGCCTTATCCCAATGACTGATTCCCCTTGTGGAGGATTGATTAGATGGTAGATTTGACTATTGGACACCCCTTGCTTTCCTTCATGGATGCATTCTCTGACTATAACCAAATTAAGATGGAGAAGGAAGATGAGGTACAAACATCATTTGTTAAGAACTTTGGGACATATTTGTATATGGTCATGCCCTTTGGGTTTAGAATACTAATGTAACCTATTAGAGACTTGTAACAAAAATGTTTAAGCCTCAAATCTATCGTAATGTTGAAGTATATGTTGATGATAAGATTGTTAAGACTAAAGAAGAGGATCAACATCTTGTCGATCTTCATGAAACATTTCACATATTGAGGAGATATAATATGAAACTCAACCTATAGAAATGTGTTTTTGGGGCTATCTTAGGAAATTTCATAGGGTATATGGTGACCTAACATGACATTGAAGCAAACATTAGAAAGATTGATGCAATAAGGAACATGAAGTCTATAAGTATTTATGGGAATCGAGCTATTGGACCATTGACCTAAAGCTAAGTTCGAGGACTGGAAGGTTTCGCACAGCGAATTCTCTTATTCTAACTAACTCCTGCCAAGGCCGAGTATCTCCTTACCAACCCATTCTGCATGCCGAGTTGAGTGACTCCCCATTCCTTGCAGATAAAGTGTTAAGAAGTAGAAGGCTGAGACAATAACCAACCTTCACTTATACCTGACTAAGTACTCATTGGGCATCAGCTTTGCTGATATGACTAGAGAGATGCTCTGAATTGATGAGGTTACCCTTGCTCAGACAAGTAAGCTATCCATACTTTTTGTCTGTATCTTCTAACAGCATCATTAATGTAGTATCACCATGTATACAGTATTATGTGTAAAATTCATTGCACCAATGATCGCATTCCTTGTATATTCATTTTTACCCCTTTGCATCTTGTACATTTCCTTAGGAAATGTTCTTTTTGTCTTTTCCTTTTTGGGCAAGTTTCCTTAACTTATGAGTATAAATACCCTTGTAATTTTAGCTATAAGGAGATATATAGAGATTACCATTAATGTACTTATGTATTTTCTTTCCTTGCGTAAACACCGTTTACTCTCAGCATCACTCTTATCTTATCCCTTGAGCAAGACTAGGTGAAGAGTAATCTCACTGGACCAATTTGTGTATCATATTGAATTGTACCGTGAGTCCTCGAAAGTTCCATTAGTGCATCATATTCTCTAGAGCTATTCATGTGTTTTGGTAACTTTTCATTCATCATTCATTCCTTTTGCACTTTCCCCCATTAACTCTTTTGAGCTTTCTACCAGCTTGGACCCATCCAACGATCGGTTTCATTTGTTCTTGGTCACGGTTTGCATCATCTTGGTATCAGAGTGGAGATTTTGTGTGAGCTATAGTTGGTTCTTTTAGAAGTTCTGTTATACTTTATTCTACGTATGTGAAACAAAGTAAGTTACTGTGTTCATTTTAGATGCTGTGTTTGCTAGCTATTAATTTCTTGAAATGTTTATTTGAACTTTGAATCCATGGAAAAAAAAAAAATGATAGACCCAAGTGTGAATGTTGGTATAGGAGATGACAATAGTGGAGTTATCTACCATGGTTGACAGTCTCAAGGAACACCTAGATGCACTGATGAGAGACTTGATGAAGTGACTAACCTCTTGGTGGATTTGACTCGAGTTGTTCATGTGTTGTCTTACTGACTGATTGAGGCCACGCAAAATGCCCCACAAGTTGCTTAACCTATTAGAGGTCAGAACCTAACTCGACCAATTCGAGGTGGAGGAGTAGGTAGACAAGTAAAGCAAAGAATAGACCTAAGAGTGCTTGATGAAGAGGATAAGAAAGAGTATTTCGAAGAAGAGTGCGTATGAGCCCCTAGAGCATCTAACCATGTGAACTTCGGATTTTAAGTTTCAATGGATCTAGGAATGCTAACAAATATCTGGAATGGGAAGAGAAGGTGAAGCGTGTCTTTGACTATTATCAATATGAGGATTATGAGAAGCTGAGAACTACTGTTGTTGAGTTTTCCGGATATGTCGTCATGTGGTGTAAGAATTTCTAGTCTATGAGGAGATGAGAAGGCTATCGAGAGATTAATACTTGGCTCAAGATGAAGAGAATATTCAGAAACAGATTCGTGTTGGAAACTTATCTTCAAGATACTTTCACTCGGCTTTAGAAGTTAAGAAAAGGAGGTTAAACTATTGATGAGTATGTTGAAGAATTTCAAATGCTTATGATCTGTTGCGAAGTGGAGGAACCACTAGCTCGAATAGTTTCAAGATTAATCACTAGGTTGAGAGGTGAAATTTGAGACATTGTGGAACTCCATTGCTTTATTACAATGGATGAAGCAGTCAGAATAACCTAGGGAGTAGAAAGACAAAAGAGGAGCTGAGTACTGATGAGGATGTTGACTAGTTGACCTGGATAAGCAAGTCATCGAGCTCAGTTGAGTATTGAGCTAAGCCAAAAGATGGAGGGTTGACCTAATACTGAAGTGTTGACCTGAACTTATGAGAAGGGGCAAGGGTTTGGTAGAAAGACAAGCCAAATCAAGTGCCTATAGTGCTAAGGGTTTAGATACATGGCTGCTTAGTGTCTAAACTGACGGACGATGGTCATTAAGGGAGACATCTTGAAGCTAGAAGTAGATAGCATTGATAAGGAACCTAAAGAAGAGGAGGTCTTTGCTGAGAAAGAAAATGTTGAGAAAGAACTAATTGAAGAAGATGTGTCCGTCAAGGACTTAAACCAATTGATCATGGTTGTCCGATGCACAATGAATATGGAACCCTCACAAGAGGAGGAACAAAGGGAGAATCTGTTTCATACCACTTGTAAGGTGAATAATTAGGTGTATGCCCTCATTGTAGGTAGTGGAAGTTGCACTAATGTAGCATCGGCTGATCTTATCTCAAAGTTGAAGTTGCTGACTGTTACACATCCAAAGTTGTACAAGTTACATTGGTTAAGTGAGAAAGGAGCACAACATGTCACTCTGTAAATACTACTGCTGATCACTATAGGGAATTACTTTGACCAGATTCTCTATGATATATTGCCTATGTGCACTTCTTATGTATTGTTGGGCAAGTCGTGGTTGTTTGATAGGAGAGTTATCCATGATGGTTATAGGAACACATACATGTTCAAGAAGGATGACCGAAAGATAACACTGAACCCAATGCCGTTGAATGAGGTTAATAAATTGCAGACAAAACTTACTCACGGATCGAAGAAGGCTCTGGTGATGAGTAAAGCTGAGCTCCAAGAAGCCACAATGTTGACCAGCTGACCCTCTTGTTAGTTAAGCGACTATTAGAAATGAAGTAGTGAGGTGAACTACCCTAGGAAATCAAGAAGTTGCTAGAAGGGTATATTGACTTGTTCTAGAATAGTTACCTGAGGAAGTGCCCCTAACTTGAGGCATAGAGCACTGCATTGACTTAGTAACTGGTGTCGCGTTGCCGAATAAGCCAACTTATCGGATGAATCCTGAATAGGCTTCTAAGTTCCAACGACAAGTCGATGAGTTGCTAGAAAGAGGTTATGTTAGAGAAAGTCTCGACCCTTACGTTGTGCTAGCACTTCTAGTGTCGAAGAAGGATGGAACCTGGTAGATGTGTGTAGATAGCTAAGTCATGAACAAGATTACGATTAAATATAAGTACCCAATCTCGATGCTTGAAAACATATTAGATGAATTGAGTGGAGCCAAGATTTTTAGCAAGATTGATCTTAAATCTAGCTACCATCAAATCCACATGAGGCTAGGTGATGAGTGGAAAATGGTGTTCAAGACTCGACATGGATTATATGAATGGATGGTCATGTCCTTTGGCTTGTTGAATGCCTCGAACACTTTTATGAGATTGATGAACTATGTGTTCAGACATCTCATAGGGAAGTATGTCGTAGAGTACTTTGACTATATCTTGGTCTACAGTATTGACATGTAAAGTCACTGTGAACACCTTCAAACCATTCTAGATATCCTTTGTGTCGAGAGACTATTCGACAATCTCAAAAAGTGTTGCTTTTTCTAGGAAGAAGTGGTATTCTTGAGCTATATAGTCAGTGGAGGAGGCTTATAAGTAGATGATGAAAACATCCGAGCAATTGTAGAGTGGCCGACTCCTACTACTCATACTGACGTGAGAAGTTTCCATAGATTGTCTTCATTTTATAGACAATTTATCAAGAATTTTTGCACCCTTATCGTGCCTCTTACTGAGCTCATGAAGAAGAACACCTACTTCTAATAGGGAAAAAGGGAGGAGAAGAGCTTTGCTGAGATAAAAGAGAGGTTGACCTCTACCCCAGTATTGGTTCCACCTAACTTCAAGAAAATTTTGAGTTGGAATGTGACACATCAAGCATTAGAATAGGCGTTGTTTTAATGCAAGAAGGCTGACTAATTGCCTTCTATAGTGAAAAGCTTAGAAGACTACAGCTAAATTACTTTGTATATGACAAAGAATTGTTAGTGCTGATTCGAGCACTGTAAGTATGGCAGCGTTATTTACTGCTAAGAGAGTTTGTCATCTATACTAACCATGAATCTCTTAGGTACCTCTGAAGTTAGATGAAGTTATTGAAGCGACAGGGGAAATGGGTTGAATTTCTTGAAGGATTCAATTTTGTAATAAAATATAAGCAGGGAAAGAGTAACGTAGTTGTAAATGCTCTTTCAAGGAGATATGCACTTTTAACCAAACTTCAGACTAGGTTGTTTGGGTTTACAAGTATTAAAGAGCAGTGTTCTGAGGATCCATGCTTTGGACCTATAATCATGCGATGCGCTGATGGGAGGACGATGGACGAGTATCATGTATAGGGTGGCTACTTGTTTTGAGGTGGCAAATTATGGGTGCTGACTTGTTCTTTGAGGGAGATGCTGATTAAGAAAGCTTACAGTGGAGGACTTTTTGGACATTTTAGAGAAAGGAGGACTTGTGAGTTATTGAATGGTAGATTCTTTTGGTCGAGAATGAGGAGAGATGTGCATTGAGTTGTCGAAAACTGTACTGTATGCAAGAAGGCTAAGTGCTGAGTTGAGCATAGGAAAGCAATGCCTCTACTTATCCTAACGAAGCTGTAGATTGAATTAAGTATGGACTTTGTTCTTGGAATGTTGCAAACTACTCGAGGCAAAGATTTTATAATGGTCATTATGGATTGGTTCAACAAAATGGCACATTTTGTGCCTTGCTTCAAAACTAACAATGCTTCGGCTATTACTTCTCTTATCTTCTAGGAGATTGTGTAGATACATGGTGTGCCAGGAAGTATAGATTTCAATAGAGACCCAAAGTTCCTAAGCCTTTTTTGGAGGACCTTGTGGCTTCATATGGGGACCAAACTACTGTTCAGTACTTTTTGTCACCTTCAAATTGATGGCCAAACAGAAATGGTTAATTACACTTTAGGATCATTACTCTGAGTTGTAGTAGGCAAGAACTTGGCTGACTAAGATGCTTGCTTACCAATGGTAGAGTTCGCTTACAACTAAATAGTATACGATACTACTAAGCAAACTCCTTTTGAAGTGGTTTATGGATTCAATCCCGAGTTGCCCCTCAATCATACCCTTATACCTATACTTACGTAAGAGGACCTTGATGCCTCGGCTAGAGTATGGTCCCTACGGCACATCTATGACAAAGTCATTCGGTGCATCGACCAAATTGCTAGGAGGATGCGAGAAAAGACTAAGGGTAGGACTGCTAAATAATTCTAATAAGGAAACCTACTATGACTACACCTTAGCAAGGAATGGTTTTCAAGTAAGAGAAGGAACAAACTACCCTTAAGGGCCGAAGGACCTTTCAAAATCCTCTAGAAGATTAATGATAATGCCTATGGATTGGAACTGCTAGAGGACTATGGGGTTTCTAACACCTTCAATATTGCCGATTAAAGTCCATATCACCTTGATAGAGAGCTGACTAGAGATCATTCGGATTTGATCTTGAATCCAAATTAACTCAAAGGGAATAATGGGAATCGAGCTACTGGACCATTGACTTGAAGCTGAGCCCAGCGATTGGAAGGTTTGGTACGGCGGATTTTCTTATTCTAGCCAACTCCTACTGAGGGTGAGTATCTCCTTACCAACTCGTTCTACATGTCAAGTTGAATGACTCCCTATTTCTTGTAGATAGAGTGTTAAGAAGTAGAAGGCCAAGATAATAACAAACCCTCACTCATACCTGACCAAGTACTCACTCGGCATCATCCTTGCCGATATGAAAAGAGAGATGCTCTGGACTGACGAAGCTACCCCTGCTCGAACAAGCAAGCTGTCCATACTTTTTTGTCACATCTTCCAACGACATCACTAATGCAGTATCACCACATATATATTATCATGTATAGAATCCGTTACACTAATGATTGCTTTCCTTGTATATTTATTTTTACCCCTTTGTATCTTGTACATTAATTTCTTAAGAAATGCCTTTTTTGTCTTTTTTCTTTTTGGGCAAGTTGCTCTAACTTATGGGTATAAATACCCTTGTAATTGTAGCTGTAAGGAGATATACAGAGATTACCATTAATGCACTTGTGTATTTTCTTTCCTTACATAAACACTGTTTACTTTCGGCATCACTCTTATCTTAACCCTTGAGCAAGATTTGGTGGCAAGTAACCTCACTAAACTAATTTGTATGTCATATCGAATTATGCCGTGAGTCCTTAAAAGTTCTATTGATGCGTCATATCCTCTAGAGCTATTCATAGGTTTTGCTTACTTTTCATTCATCATTCATTCCTTTTGCACTTTCCCCTAAGTCTATCGAGTTTTCTACAAGCTTTGACCCATTTAACGATTGGTCTTGTCTGTTTTTGGGCACAGTTCGCATCAAGTATTGTTAAGGAATTTCAGAAGTTGATAGGATGGATTGCTACCTTAAACAAATTTGTTTCAAAGAGCTTAGATAGATGCATAGAGTTTTTTAAAGTTTTAAAGAATCCTAAAGAGTTTTAATGGATTGATGAATCCAAGGTCGCATTCAAGAACTTGAAAGATTTTTTAGCATCACCACCAATACTTTAGATGTTCATTCCTAAGGATGATTTGTTCTTATATCTATCAGTTAGTAGTTGAGCTCTTTCCTTTATCCTTGTTTGGATAGAGGAAAAAGGGCATAGGTTGATTTATTATGTGAGTTATATCTTGCAAGGATAAAGGAAAGAGCTCAAGAGGAAAAAGGGCATAAGTTGATTTATTAGATGAGTTATATCTTGCAAGGCTTAAAAGAAAGATATACTAAGATTGAAATGTTTGTCCTAAGTATGGTAATCTCGATAAGGAAGTTGAAGCCGTATTTTGAAGCTTATCAAATTATAGCCCTTACTAATCAACCACTATGACAAGCCTTGTAATGAATTAACTCCTGGGGAAGAATGATGAAGTGTGCTTTGGAGTTAAGTGCCTATAGCATGTAATATAAGCCTAAAACTACATTGGTGGCTTAAGTCTTAGCAAATTTTGTAACTCAATTCACTAGATTAGAGGATAGTGTTGAAATGGTTGAGAAACCTACGTGGAATTTATATGTAGATAGCTCCTCTACAAGGGAAGGAAGTGGAGCAAGCCTTATCTCTCAAGGGCTACATAATGTGAAGATTCAGTATGCATTGAAGTTTGGATTCCTCATCAACTATAAGGAGGCTGAATATAAAGCTTGGATCATCAATTCAAAATTGGCAAAGTAAGTCAGAGTCGAGAATGTTGAAGTGTTTTCAGATTAATAATTGATTGTGAACCAAGTGAAAGGAAACTAAGTAGTGAAAGAGGAAGTGATAAGCAAGTACCTATTTGTAGTACAAATGCTTGTAGAGGAGTTTTAGTCTATTACAATTGAGAAAATACCAAGATCTCGGATCATTACCACCCACTAACTGTTGAAATTGGCTAGTAAGAGTTTAGAAGTGACTAGAAAATGTTATGAAGTACAAACTTACCTTAAAGAGAAGTCGTTGATGGTCCCAATTATTAAGTATCTAAGAGATGGGGTCCTACTTATAGATAAAAAGGATGCTTAGAGGCTCATATACCAAGCTGCGAATTATACCCTAATCAATGACAACTTATATAAATGTGGCTTTGCATGGGGAATGTGTAGTAACCATACGAAGGCCTAGAATTTATACATTCGAGTGTTAAGGCTTAACTATTATTAGATGACCGTGAAGGAGGATGCTAAGAATGTAGTGCGACAATGCCTACAGTGCCAAAAACATGTGGTTTTGGGCAATGCACCTTCTATTGAATTGCATAGTTTGACTAACCCTTAGCCTTTCACCCAATGGAGACTAGATATACTTAGACCTTTCCCTAAGGCTATTGTATAAGGGCAATTCATAATAATTGTGGTGGATTATTTTACCAAGTAGGTGAAAATCGAGGTAGTAGTGAAGATTATTGAGAAAAAGATTGAATGGTTTGTCTTCAACTTTATTTTGTCAAGGTTTGGAGTCCCTTTCATGATAATAATCGATAATGGTCCATAGTTGAATAATGAAAAGTTTTGAACTTTTTGTGAAAACCATGACATTTGATTGAACTATACTTTAGTAGCTCATCCTTAAACGAATGAACAAGTGGGGGCGGTCAACAAAACTATCTTGTACATTTGAAGAGAAGAGTTGATCAGGCAAAAGGAAAGTAAGTAGATGAGTTGCCTAACATTTTATAGGGATATAGGACCACTTATAGGAATTCGATAGGGGAGACACCTTTTAAACTGGATTTTGGATTAGAGGTTGTTTTATCGATTAAATTGGAGTTGCCTAACTTACGTACACAAAAGTTTGATATCATGGCAAACTAGTTAGCCTGATGGCCAATTTGAATACAATTGAAGAGATAAGGGACATTACAAGAGCAAGGTTGCCGCTTATCTACATAGGTTAGCAAGATATTAGAATTGGAAGGTTAAGCACAACGTATTTCAACCTAAAGACTTAGTTTATGTGAAGTTAGATGTAATGGGCATGGAAGATAGCTAGGGGAAACTGGGCACAAACTAGGAAGACCCCGTAAGGGTCTAGGAAGTCATAGGCAATGGCACATACCGATTAGAAAGGTTGGATGGACAAGTTATTCCTTATGCATGGAGTGTTGAGAACCTTAAATTATATTTTGAGTAGTTGTTTCGTGTTATTTATAATGTTATGTATTGGCGCTTGCTATTTCTTTTAAGATTATGTGTTGATAGATAGTTTTCGTCTCTGTCTTACTCATCTATTCGACTATTGACAGGCTATACAATATATATTCTTAACACCTCGTTGAGTAATTGACATTCTCAACACTATGCCGAGTAACTTAGATCCATTGCAGATTTGAATTTAAGTTCATGGGATGAACAGTTAGTACAAGCACGGTTATTATTACATAACTGCCTACTCTTCTTACATTTTAGGGAAAGTGTCTAATCAAGAAGCTTCTATGTGTCTCGGTAGCTATTTCGATAATTGCTCCTTTAGAGATGACAATCTCTTACAAATATGGAAAAGGAACCCTGTAAGAGACATCTGATAACTCTTTAACTTCTTAACTCTACTGTTTTCATTCCTACCTACTGACTTAGGCATTAAAGTAGCCATACCGAACTAGCACCAGTACCAAGTATTTATCTAATCTTTGTAAGATATTTCTAATTCCTAAAATCCACAAACAATAATTGGCACCATTTATTCTTTTAAACACACCCACATGGCTAAAACAAGAGTATCTAAGAGTACAGGTGTTGGCACTTGCTCTCAATACCTTAAAGGAGTGAGTCAAGATACTGATGAGCAGTGATTGGCTAGACTCGAGCAACTCTACCTCGACTTAGCCAAAGAAAACTAAGAATTAAACAAAAAACATGAGAAAATATTTAATCTCTTCCATAGTAATATCTACCCAAACCCGATCTAAAACAAAGACCAAGACCATCACAACACTGAACATAGCGATGATTCAATTTATTCACCTGAGTTGTTGAAAAAGCAAGTCAAGAATATGATGGGACCTTCGACTCCTATTTTTAAAATGAATGACAAAGGCAAACAACCATAGCAGGTGCACCATGCAGGTCCTTTACATGTCAGCATCCCTGTTACCCTACGCAAGCAGTTCCAAATTAGAAGAGTCCCTTTATTCTAGAGATTTTACTGGAAGTGATACCTCGGCACATCAAGCTGCTATAGTTTGAGACTTATGATGAGACCAAGGACCTCGAAGACCACCTGGAGTACTATCGTACATTGGCCAAGTTGCATGGTTTGAGTGATGTAGTAGCCTATCAAGCTTTTTCTTCAACATTGAGGAATGCAGCCAGCATATGGTTTAAACATTTGAAAACAAATACCATTTCCATTTTTTATGAACTAGTAAAAGTGTTCCTTCAATACTTCCTTGCAAGCAAACTTCTTGTTAAGGATTCTTTAACACCATCAAACAAAAGTTCGATGAGTCAATCAGGGAATACTTAGCCAGATTTATGGCCAAGAAGGTTCAAACCCTAGAATTTGATATAAGTGTGGTCCTTAATGCCGTAATCGATGAAGTGAAGCCCTATGGAGACTTTTTCAAGTCTTTCGTAAAGAACAAGCCAAAAACTTTTGTTGAGTTTAAAGCTAAAGCCACCTCATACATTTGTTAGGAAGACAACATAAAGGTACGGTGAGAGGCCGATCAGAGTAGAGGAGATAGAAAGAATGACAAATGAAAAAGTATGAAGGATAGACTCAGTATGGACGATGACCACAGTTTGGATGCCAAGAGGAAGGGATCGAGGATTACGACATACTCATCCCACACACCTGTCATTTAATCCAATTTTGGAAATTTTGATGGAGGTACGTAGGTAGAGAGGCATCCTCTAGTAGCTGGAAATAATGAGAGGGAATCTCTTAAGGAGAATTCCCAATAAGTACTGTGACTTCCATCATAACAAAGGTCACAATACATACGAGTGTATTTAACTCAAGAATGCAATTGAAGATACGATCCAATGCAGGCACTTGCACAAGTTCTTAGCGCATGATGCTAAGAATATTGAGAGACCGTCTCAGAGGAGATGTAAGGAATAAGAGAATGACATACGATCGGTAGCAGTTCTGAGAGATGTAAGGGACATGAATTCTAGTAGAGCACCCGATAGAGTGATCAACACCATTTTTGGTGAACCTATTATAAGTCATCGAGCTCTTCAAGCTTAATTAATGCCAAGAATTACATTTGCAATATTCAAGGCAAAAGGGTGAGGATCGACAATACAATATCTTTTGATGAGGGAGATTTTGAGGGCATCTAGAGGCCGCAGATGATGCACTTGTCATTGGTGCAAAAGTTACTAACTTTGAAGTAAAAAAGATTCTTGTTAACACATGAAGTTTGGTCGACATCGTTTTTCAGCATACCTTTGACAAAATGAGGCTTAAGATCAAAGTGTAGCTATGGCCGATCAAGTATGATCTCTAAACCTTCAATAATCAACCCATCTAAGTAGCTGGAGTCATTTCTTTACCGATATAGATTGATGATGATGAGTATGTTGTAGAGGATAAAGTGGACTTTCTCATCATCAAATGTTGGTCGTCATATAACATGATAATGGGATGCTCGTGTCAACATCTATTTGGCATTGTGCCTTCAACTGCACATCTTAAAGCCAAGTTGCCTACTGTTACTAGGGTCAACATGTGCAAAGGGGGGTCAGCAATTGGCATGGTCCTTGTACATAGGGGCCTTGAGATCAGAAGAAGTATTTTAGGTTGAAACCTGTCTAGAAGGCAAGTTAGTTGGCATTGAGAATGCCGAGAACGATACTGAGGAAATTCCTTTTGGGGATAACCTAAGAAAAAAACAAGAATTGGGAAACCCTTGTCAGCAAATACTCAGCAAAGTTTGATCAACTTCTTATAGGCCAACATTGACGTGTTTGCATGGTCTCCTTTAGATATGCTGGGTATCCCTAGAGAAGTTATGGTATACAAGCTCTAGGTCGATCCGAATGTAGAGGTGGTTCAATAAAAGAAGAGGCATTTTGCACTAGAGAGACAAGCATCAATTGAGGAAGAAGTGCAGAAGTTATTGAAGGAAGGATTCATCCGAGAAGAGCCTTATTTAAATTAGCTAGCTAATTGTGTGCTACTCAAGAAGTCTAACGGTAAGTAGAGAATGTGCACCAACTTTACGGATCTTAATAAGGCCTGTCCCAAGGACTATTTCCCATTGCCAAAAATTGATTATGTGGTAGATGCAATCACTGGACATGAGTTACTTTCCTTTATGGATGCTTTCTTTAGTTACAACCAAATCAAGATGGACAAAGAGGATGAAGTCTACACGTCTTTTGTTACCAATTTTGGAACGTATTGTTACATGGTGATGCCCTTTGGGCTAAAGAACGTTGGCACAACACACTAGAGACTTATTACCCAGATGTTCAAACCCTAGATCCATGGAAACATTAAAGTATATGTCAACGACATGATTATGAAGAGCGTGAAGGAAGATTGGCATCTTGCCGACCTGAAGGAGACGTTTGCTACATTAAGAAGATACAACATGAAACTCAACCTACAGAAATGTATCTTTGGTGCAACATCAGGAAAATTTTTAGGTTACATGGTTACTAGGTGCCGCATTGAAGCCAACCTGAGAAAGATTAAAGCCATAAGGAATATGAAATCACCTCGTACGGTTAAAGAAGTGCAGGAACTCACTATGCGAATTGCCGCCCTCAACAGATTTGTGTCGAGAAGTGCGAATAGGTGCGTAGAATTCTTTAAAATTTTGAAGAATCCAAAAGAATTCAATTGGAATGACAATTGCGAGAGAGCTTTCAGTAAGCTAAAGGAATTCCTTACGTCAACCCTAATACTTTTGATACCCCTTCTTGGAGCAAATTTATATTTGTACCTATTAGTTAGCTACTGAGCTCTTTCTTCTATACTGGTCCAAAGTGATGGCAAAGAGCATCAACCCGTTTATTATATGAGTGTAGGGGCTAGAGCTTTGATACGGAAAGATTGAAAATTTTTTATTAGTAGTGGTTCTCTCGGCAAGAAAGTTGAGGTTGTATTTTGAAGCTCACCAGATCATTGTTTTCATTGATCAACCATTGCAGCAAGTATTGCGATGGCCTGATTTCTTGGGGAGGATGATAAAGTATGCCTTAAAGCTTAGCCATGGTGTATAATATAAATCCATAATGGCATTAAAGGCTTAAGTACTAGCAAATTTTGTAGTCGAATTCACTAATGAAGAAGATTGTATGGATGTTGCTGAGAAGCTTATCTGGTTCTTTTATGTTGATGGTTCTTCAATGCAAGAAGGAAGTAGTGTAGGCCTAGTTTTTCAAGGCCCCCGTAATATCAAAGTTCAATATGCACTAAAATTCAGATTCCCAACTAGCAAGAATGAAGTAGAGTATGAAGCTCTAATTACTGGACTGAAACTAGTAAAAGAAATTGGCACCGAGAAACTCGAAGTGTTCTTGGATTCCTAATTGGTGATGAATCAAGTCAAGGGAAGTTATGCCGCAAGAGAAGAAGAAATGAGTAAGTACCTACTGGTAGTACGAACACTTGCAGAAGAATTCCAATCTTTATCCATCTACAAAATTTCAAGAAGCAAAAATATTACTGCCGACAAGTTATCAAAGTTGTCTAGTATGGCATTTCTTGAATTGAACGAGAAACTTTTTATTGAGTTTCTTCTATAGAAAAGTTTGTCTACTCTCTTGCAAAGCTATGAGTTGGCTCCTTGCCCAAGATAAGAATCATAAATGGATCTCCCAATGGATTATCTAAGAGATGGTACTCTCTTTGACGACAAGAAAGGAACATGAAGATTGGCATACTAAGCTGCGAACTACACATTGATTAATGGTCAGTTGTATAAACACAGCATATCACAACCCTATCTTCGATGCCTTCCTCCAAGAGATGCCTAGAAGGTGTTATCCAAGTTGCATGGTAACATATGTGATAACTATGTAAAAACGCAAACACTGTATGTCTAACCACTGCGACTCAGCTATTATTGGCCTACTATGAGAGAAGATGCAATGGAAGTTGTTCAGCACTATCCTCAGTGCTAGAAGCATGAGTTACTGAGTCATGTGCTTATAACTGAGTTATGTAACCTAACTAGCCCTTAGCCTTTCATTTAGTAGGGGTTAGATATTCTTAGATTGTTTCTGAAGTCTACTACTTAGTGATAATTCATCATTGTCACTAACCGTCGCTGTTGATTACTGTACCAAATGGGTAGTGGCTGAGGCACTGGTGAATATTATCGAGTAGAAAATGGAAGCGTTTGTCTTTAGCTCCATCATATCAAGGTTTAGAGTTCCTTACATGATAATTATAGATAATGGCTCGTAGTTTGACAATAATAAGTTACGAGCATTTTGTGAGAAGTACAGCATTCGCCTCAACTATATATTTGTAGTGCACTCTCAGACGAATGGACAAGTTGAAGCCTTAAATAAGTTCTTACTACACATCTTAAGATGGAAGGTATATCAAGTGAAGGGGAAATGAGCTGATGAACTACCGAATGTTTTATGGGGTTACCGAACTATTCACAGAATTATGATTGGGAAAATGCTCTTTAGTTTAGCTTACAGGTTGGAAGCCGTGTTACCGATTTAATTGGATTTGCTAAATCTGCGGACTCATAATTTTGACATTATGGTTAATGAAGTTGGATTGATAGCAAATTTAGACAATATCAACAAAATTTGAGATATTGCAAGAGCTAGGATCGCAGCATACTAGCATAGAGTGGCAAGGTATTACAATTAGAAAGAGAAGCATAGAGTTTTTCAACTTGGGGATTTGGTTTGCTAAAAGATGGAAGCTACTAGCATGCGAGCAAATCAAGGGAAGCTCAGCACGAATTGGGAGGATCCTATTAGGATTTAGGAAGTCGTTGGTGAAGGGGCCTATTGATTGGAGAGGTCGGATGGTTCCATCATCCCTCAAGTGTAAAACGCCAATAATTTGAAATTATACTTCAATTGATAGCTCTGCTTATTTGTAAGGCAATAGCCGACAAGCTTATAAGACTACAGTACCCTTTATTTATGAGAATTATGTTTAAGGTCTCATGTTTCTTATTCTTCTTATTAATGACGAGTTAATAAGTTCTAGTCTATCGAGGCTAACAAACTGCATAAACTAATCTTACAGCCAAGTAATGTGGTTAGTCCACGCCATAAATGGCTAATGGATAATGTCTATAAAGACGCATGAATTAGGTGTATGAAATAAAACATATTGAGAATTGGTTGGCATGTGAAATAAAACGTGCTGAAAATTAGTTGAGCGTATGAAATAAAATATACCAAGTAATAATTGGGTGTGTGAAATAAAACATGTTGAGAAATAATTGGGCATATGAAATAAAACATACCAAGAAATAATTAGGCATGTGAAAAGAACATGCCGAGAAATAATTAGCCATGTGAAATAAAACATGTCGAGAATTGGTTGGGCATGTGAAATAAAACAAACCAAAAATTAGTTGGGCGTATGATATAAAACATGCCGAGAAATAATTGGGCATGTGAAATAAAACCTACCGAAAGATAATTTGCGTGAGTTGAAACATGCTGATGAATAAGGAAGGACGTGTGAAATATAATACGAGGAACTTTCGGTAGGTGAACTAAAATGTACTAACAACAGTCATATGAAGGATATTTCATTCAACCAATGTTGTTACAAATGTATAGCCTAACAATTCGTCCAAACAATTACATGAGAGGACGTAAGGTACAAAGAATATAGAAAAATCCTATGGCTTACTTTCAGAATTAGTAGAAGTAATTCATGGATTGGAGGCTAGGGCTTTCTTTGAGCAAGTTGCTTTCTCAGCACATGGGTTCTTATCTTCCCTTAGATTCTTAGTGTGAGCTTCGCTATCACCCTTATTAGCAATCTTAGCACCTGTCTCATCTTCATCGTCTTCGTTGGCATTGTTCACTTTGTTGTCGATGTTGGCAAAGTCAAGGCATGAGAGATCATAATTAGGGTGAAGCTTCAAGATCTCCTCTCTTGCTGTTTAAACCCTCTTTAACAACTTCTTTTGTAGAAGCCTCTCGTATTGCTGACTAGGAGTGACTATATCGAGAGCCTTTTTGACCGATGGTCTTCTCCTTACAGTCTCCTCTAATTCGATGACACAGCTCTGTAAATTTGAGTTGTTGGTTTCTAATTCTTTAATCTGCATTCTAAGCTTATCTTCCTCATCACTCATCATACAAAGAGTTCAGCCCAAGCCCTTTGAACTCTTCTTTCTTCTTCTGTAGCTCCTTCTTTAGGCCTTTAGACTCTTTGAACTGCTCTTCCATTTTGGCTTTTAAGCTCGAGACTTCATCGGTGGCAAGGGTATGTGCTAACCTCTCGGCAGCAAGGTCTTCTTGGAGCTTGCTCACCTTTATCTCAGCCTTTATCCTCGCATTCTTGATAGCAGTAGTCTGGGCTTTCGATGCATTGTATGCATCTTCAATTCTCTGCAACAATGTTATTTAACACAATTAGGAATGATTCAGCAGAATACAGATTCAACTGAGGATATTACCTTCTTCGCCTCTTTGTCGACTTCGTCTAAAGTTGTTAGAATGTGGCTGCTCATCTAGAAAAGGAAATGTATTAGTAACCCAAATGAATTTGACAATTAAAAGTAATGGTTATGGACACTTACATCATACAATTTGGCTATGATATGGGCCTTATTGCAACCATTGACCCTATTAACATCCTTCTGCACAAAATCTTTGTCCTTAGGAAGAATAACTCCTTCCATTAAAGATAAAGACTTTGTCCTATCACCCAAGGTTGAGTCGGTGTCTAGAATTGCATATCTCCAGTACCGGACGTAGTACTCGCCAGCTTCCTTATTGGGGATGAATTTAGCATTGCTGATGCCGAGTGCTTTACTGTACATTGCATCCTTCATCCTTTCGTCCAAGTCTTTACACCTTTTGGTAGTAGGTTGGTCGATGAGTTCTTTCCCTGATCATTTATTGTTGCTTGGCGTTACCTCTACTATCAAGGATGACCCTTCAGCAGTAGTGGCATCAACCTCACCTTATGGTCGAATCTCCTGAAACTCCTCTTTCGTCTCTACAGCGAGTGGAACATCTTCAACATTCTTAATAGGGGGAACCCCTTGTCGAGCAATTTCAGTTTCAGTCGGCAAATCTTTCTTCCCCTTCTTTCACTTCTCAATTGGCTGAGAAGTTTTCTATTTTGCTACAGGCTACTTGGTTGTGTCTTTGGCCACCTTTTTCACCATTGTTGGTCAAATGGTGGATGCAGCTGCTACACACTTGTTGGCCTTTGTTTTTTTGGCCTTTGCTTGGGCTAGTAACTTAGCAGGATCTAGCTTGCTAGTACACATCTGTGAGATGAGCAAATAAGTTAATATCAATAGAAGATAAGAATAAACTTACATTCTTCGTGCCGAGCAAGGCTTAAAGGTGACAACTCTTCCCCCAAGTTGCAAGAATGGCTTTCCTCTTACAGTTATACTTGGTATGGTGGTAATTCATTAGCGTACCTTCTTTTTTAAAAAAAATTGGGTCTTCGCTTATGTAACGCCGTATAATTTTCTTGGCATCTTAGAAGAACATTTTGTTCTTCCTCCTTTCCTAAATTTTCTTTGCCGCTTCTGTATCATTTGGAATCAAACCAATATCTTTAGTGTGAATTAGCTCAGTCCATTGGGTCTAGAAGTCTAGCTCTTCATCAGATACAATTGACATGAATTTATCATGTCACTTGTGAATCTTGGACTCTAACCCATACATGAACTTCCACCTATGCCTTGTAGTGGCAGAGTACTACTTATCAGGTTTCCTCCTAATCGTGAAGAAAAACTAAAACAACTTAGGAGTAGCCCTGACTTCAAATTCTTTGCAAACTATCTCAAAAGCCGCTAGAAGTCAGTATGTGTTGGGTAAGAATATACTCAGTGTGACTCTGAAGTAAATGAAGAAGCTCTTAACAAAAGCTAAAAAAAGGTAGCGCAACCCAAAATCTAAATATTTTAGGTATATATGGAACTTGCGCTTCTTTGTGATCATACCCTCTCCTCCTCTCTCGGCTTCCTTAGATTCCATGTTTTGGGAAGGTCTTGCTAGTACTGATTGTAATTTATGACAATAACTCTATTAGCAGAATTGGTAGTTCCATCTGGAGAGTCGCAAAAGTAGGCTATGGTGTTATACAAATACCTTGTCGAGGATCGACCTTCCATGTCCTCAGGATAATCATCTATAGTAAGCTCATTGATTTGACTAAGTTTATCCCACCTTGCCTTAATGTTGTCATCAGAGCTGCTGGAAGAGAATGCTGCCTTGCTCCTTCTTTAGGGGGGAAAAGTGGCCTCAGTTTCCATTGCTTCGAAATTGGAGAGGATAAGTTGACGGACAACGTTGCGAACCATACTTGAATGTCTATGAATAATATCTCGGAAATTGAAGAACTTAAAAGAGTGAAGACAAAAAAGCAAGAAAATATGGTTATGATGACTAAGTTTGAATAGAAGCAAAATGTTATCTCGAAGAGTCCTTTAAATATAGAAAGTTCACCCTCTTAATTGCAAATGCGTTTTTGACAGTAATGATAACTGATTTGATAAGTAGTGTAGATTGACAATGTGTGTCATGTTTTTGGAATCTGACTGTTGATAACTCTGACAATTATTGAGTCTGCGGCATAGTGGTTATCAGGCGATAGGTATCTTATCACCTACTTTTTGATCTCTTCAACAGGTGGGAATTCAAAAATTGTGACTTTTCGACTAGGATGCGAACTGCCTTGCTTTCTCTTTTACTAAGCATACAAAGAACTACTCCCACTCGGCTTCTAGTGCATTATATATTACTCCCTTTATTGATCACTTAAATAAAGGGAGTTGAGGAGCAAATGTTGATAATCAGTTTTTGTCTCCATCTTACTTGTCTATTTGGCTACTAATAGGTTGCGCATTATATAGTCTTGGCACCTCACCGAGTAATCGACAATCTCGGCATTACGTCGAGTAACTCAGATCCATCATAGATTTGAATTTAAGTTCATGCCACAAATAGTTATTACAAGCACGGTTATGATTACATAACTGCCTACTCTCCCTATATTTTAGGGAAGGTGTCTAATTAATAATCTTCCACGTGTCTCGATAGTTATTTTGACAATTGCTCCTTTAGACATGACAATCTCCTATAAATATGGAAGAGGAACTTTATAAAAGACATTTGATAACATTTTAACTTCTCAACTCTACTATTTCATTCCTACCCACTAACTTAGGCATTGGAATGGGCACACTAAACTAGCCCCGGTACCAAGTATTTATCTTATCTTTGCAAGATATTTCCAATTCCCAAAATTTACTAACAACACTATGTAAGGCGATAGCCTAATCTTTATCAATGTGAAGTATTTCTTTCCTAATATGTTATGTGCACATTTGATCTTGTTAATTCCTGATCTAACCACAATTAATGGATAATATAATTCTGGCTTATGTGGCAAATGAGTTATCACTTGTAAAGTTTTGACCTATGTTGGTCAACGAGCTTAATCTTGAGTGGCAAATAAGCTTGACTCTCTCTAAGAAGAGTTTTGACCTAATATGGCTAATGAGCTCAAAATTGCCTTCAAAAGGCACTAGTTATGTTCAGTAAACAAACTCTAATATTCGAAAATTTAGGTCTTACACAATTAATGAACTTTCTTTAACTATGTCTACAAATAAATAGATAAATTAGGCACGCGTGAAATAAAACGAGTAATAAATTGAAATGCTAAATACTAACATAGTTTTATTATAGACTAGAAGGTTAACACCCCGACTTGATCAAATATCCAGAAATATTTAGAAAAGCAACTCGCAAAAATTAACTATTGGATTGAGGTTGGGGAAAATTCTCTTTTATAAGGTTAGCAAGGCTAAGGTATTGCTTGGTCGAGCTCTCTGAGACCTTGTTGGAGTTGAGATCCTTATTGGCATTAGATACTTCACCTAGGGAATGGAGGTTTCCTTTTGCACATAAGGGGTTTCTTTTGTGGTTGGTTCTTCAATAGATATAGGGGATTCAGCATTGACAGGTTGATTATAATCCTACCCTTAACCTTCTCCTCCTTCCTCATCGCCAATCTCTTCTTCGTGATCACTATCGGCATCATCATTATCATTATCGACAAAATTGAGATAGGAGAGTTCATAGTTAAGGTAAACCTTTAAAACTTCTACCCTAGTTAGTTGAACCCCTTCTAAAGAATTCTTATGAAGTAATTTCTCGTATTATCGACTTAGAGTGACTATTAAAAGCTCCTCCTCCATAAAGGGTTGGCCTTTGTAGCCTCTTCTAACTCTACAGTAGGTGCTTTGAGCTTAGAGTTCTTGATCTCCAAATTCTTTATCAGAACCTTAATTTGTCGTCTTCTTCACTTGTTAAGGCGATTGTTTGCCTTAAACTCCATCACTTCTCCTTTTTGTCATGAAGTTATTCCTTTAACTCCTTTATGTCCTTAAAAATTTCATCATTTTTTATCTTCAGGCTTGACACCTCATTAACCACAAGAGAATGTGCTAGTTTTTCTATAGCAACCTTTCCCTACAACTTTCTGACTTCCATTTTGGCCTTTATTCTAGTGTTCTCAACCGCTATAGTTTGTACCTTAAAGGAATTGTAAGTCTCCTCCACCTTCTACTACAAAAAATTAAGGTGATAAGCCAATCAACTCTTGATTACACAAACGAATAAAAGAGGGTCAGACGCACCTTTCTCATTTCTTCTTCAATCTCATCAATGGCTATTAAGATATAACTACTGATTTGTAATGCAATAAGGGGTCACCAACAAAACAAACAATGCGAGTTAAGGTGAATTGCAATTATTGAAAAGTTTACATCATATAACTTTGCAGCAATGTAGTCTTTGCTACTACCACCAACTTTATCCACATCCCTTTTGACGATCTCTATATCCTTTGGTAGGATAATTCCTTCCAATAGGACTAAGGACTTTTCCTATTGACTAGAGAAGAATCAGCATCTAAGATGGTTTGACTTTAGCATGGTACATAACAGTAACTCTCTACATGTTGGGGAACAAACTCAACAAACCTACTAGCAAGACCTTTCTCTCTTAGAGCTATTTTGGTGCTCTCATCCTTTTCCTTGCTTTTCTTGGATGGAGGCTTACTAACATGCTCTTTCCCTTTCCATTTCTTTGGGCTTGGCATAGATGTCAACTC
This sequence comes from Lumnitzera littorea, assembly GCA_024138015.1. NCBI lineage: Eukaryota > Viridiplantae > Streptophyta > Magnoliopsida > Myrtales > Combretaceae > Lumnitzera > Lumnitzera littorea. The sequence goes on from JAMXBB010000003.1 coordinate 102,658,635, forward strand.
TACCAACCTATCCATAGCCTCGAATGGAGCAATCTCCATAACATCATTAGTGGTAGCAACTTAATTGGGTTCACCGGATGGTCTCCCCTCTGTGGTGTTCGCTATTGTGGATGACACCTTACCTAGAAAAATTTCAGGAGCCTCTTCTTGATGTGCTACCTATCCACCTTCAGGACAAGTAGCCTCCTTCTTCTTTTTCTAACTGGCTGGTTCCTTGACGACTTGTTCCTTAACAACTTGTTTCTTCACTACAGCTTGACTTAAGGTAGCTTTAGTAGCACATCGATCTAACTTCTGTTTCTTAGCCTTAGCTTAGGCTAATAGCTTCTTAGGGTCTACATCATCTGCACCCATATTTGCAAAAAAGGGGAGTATTACAATAATGAAAACGTGAAAAACTTACAAATCCATGCTAAGTGAAGTTGAAAGGCAATAAATCTCTCTCCATGAGTTACAAAGATTGGCTTCCTTCTCGCAGCTCAACTTGGTACACTAGGTAGGTCAAATCCTAGCTTCTTTATCAGAAATATAGCCTCCTTATTCTCAAATCATATTATAATCCTCTTAACATCCCAAAAAAACATCTTTCTGTACCTCTTATCTTGAATCTTCTTAGCAATAGCAGTGTTATTTAGCAACAACCTTATGTCTTTAGTTCGAATGGGTTCAATCCATTTGCTCTAAAAGTCTTGATCAACATCTGATCTAACTGAAATGTACTTATCATGCCATTTGTGGATTTTAGACTAAGCCATTTACGAACTTGCGACCATGCCATGCTATTGCTACATAGAACTAATAATCAAGCTATCTCTTGATCATAAAGAAATATTTGAACAATTACGGTATACCTCTAACTTTGAGCTTCTTATAGATTATCTTAAAAGCAATAAGAAGCCTATATGTGTTAGGAGAGAACATATTTGACTACACACGAAAATAGTTGAAAAATTGTTTGTGAAATAAAGAAAAAGGTAGAAACAACCCAAAATCAAAATACTTTAAGTAAAGGTGGAATTAATGCTTGATAAGGAAACACATACCTTCATCTTCTCTTGGCCTACATAGGTGCCATTCAAGTGGTACTTAGTATAGGAAGGAAGATTTTAAGAGAGAAAAATGAAGAGCAAAGCAAAGTAGAAAATGACTAAGGAAGCTTTTCATGGGTTTTATATATATCGTCTTGACAATTGTCTCACGAAGAATGAAAATAGGGTTAATTGGGATGTAGACCACGATTTGATTGCTAGATGTAGATGGAAGACACGTGTTTAACATTAGAGATCTAATGGATACCACACCATCAGCATTTAATGAAGCGTATAGAGTAATAATGATGGATTTTTAACTATCCTATACGTGTACACTCGTCCTTTCGTTGGCCGAGATGCCAAGTAATTGACTCTCTTGGCATTCGCCCTCTGTAGAAGACATACGGCACTTATGCCGTGTACAAGAAACACTCTTGGTTTGAATTCAAATCTATGGCGCGACTAATTGTCATAAGTACGATTATATTTTACAATCGCTTGCTATCTCTACATATTAGGGGAGATGTCAAGTTAAGAGGTCTCTATGTATCTTAATAGTTACCTTGACAATTGTCTTAGATACAAAAACCTTTTAAAAATACCGAAAAGAAACTCTGTAAGAGCTCTCTAACACTTCTTATTCACATTTTTACTATACTAAATCACCATTCTAACTTAGACATCGGAGTGGCTGCATCAAATTGGCCCTAATACCAAGTATCTAACTCTCTTTTGCAAGATTATTTCCTCCCCCAAAATTCACCAACAACATTAGGTGTCGTTTATTTTTCTCTAAACATGACTACATGACTAAAACTAGGATGACACAAAGTGCAGGTGTTAGTACTTTCTCCCAACACTCGAAGGAAGGAGTCGACATGCTGATGAACAATGATTAGCTCAACTCAAGCAACTTTGTCTTAATTGAGCCAAAGAAAATTCCGAGTTAAACAAAAAACACAAACAAATCCTTAACCTTCTCCATAAAAGTTTTCACCCGAATTTGGAAAAAGAGCGTGGTGATGATGATGCCAACAATACTGACGATTCCATTTATTCACTTGAATTGCCAAAAAAGCAAGTTGGGGTTCCAGTGTGACCTATAGCTCCTACTTTCAAAAAGATTGATAAGGGCAAGCAATCGTAGTAGGTGCATCATGTGGGACCCTCACATGTTAGCACCTCCGTTTCAGTGACCGAATAGTTCCAAATCAAGAAAAGTCCTTTTGTCCCAGAGATCTTGAAAGAAGTAATACCTTGTCACATCAAGCTACCTCAATTTGAAACATATGATGGGATGAAAGCCTCGAAGACCACTTAGAGTACTTCTGAACACTAGCCAAGTTACATGGTTTAAGTGACATGGTGGCCTGTGAAGCCTTTCCTTTAACCTTAAGGAATGCAACTAGCACATGGTTTAATCACTTGAAGCCAAATACCATTTCATGTTTTGATGAATTAGTAGAAGTGTTTCTTCAACACTTCCTTATTAACAAACTTCTTATTAAGGATTCTTCAATCCTAAACACCATTAAACAAAGGTCCGATGAGTCAATTAGGGACTATTTGGCCAGATTTATAGTCGAGATGGTGCAAATCCTAGAATTGGATATGAGTATGGCCCTCAATACCATAATCGACGGAGTCAAGCCTCATGGAAACTTTTTCAAGTCTCTCGCAAAGAATAAGCCAAAAACTTTTCCTGAGTTTAAGCCTAAAACCAATTCATACATCCGATAAGAAGATAACATAAAGGCACGACGAAAGGCTGATCAAAGCAAAAGAGATGGAAAGAAAGACAAACGAAAAAATGCTAAGGATAGACTTAGTATAGACAACAACAACAATTCAGATATCGAGAGGAAGAGACTAAGGATCTCGACATTCTCATCCCATATGCCTGTCAACTATCCAATCTTGGATATTTTGATGGAGGTTCATGGGGAGAGATGTGTCCTCTACTGGCTGGAAAGAATGTGAGGGAATCTCTCAAGAAGAAATTTGAACAAGTATTGCGACTTCCACCATGACAAGGGTCACAGTATAGATGAGTGTAATCAACTCAAAAAATGCAATTGAAGATGTAATACAACCTGGGCACCTGTGAAAATTTCTAGTGCATGATGCTGAAATAATCGAAAGACCGTCTCAGAGTAGAAGAGAGGAACATGAGGATGACATTCAACTAGCAATGGCCGTGAGAGATGCAAGGGATGTTAATCCCAACAGAGCACCTAATGGAGTAATTAATACAATTATTGGCGGACACAGTATAGGCCAATCGAGTTCGTCGAACTTGGTTAACGCCATGAATTACATTTGCAATATTTACAGAAGGAAGGTCAAGATTGACAATGCAATATTGATGTACTTGTCATCAATGCGAAAGTTACCAACTTTGAGGTCAAGAAGATTCTTGTTGATACGAGAAAGTTCGGTCGATATAATTTTTCAGCATGCCTTCAATCAAATGAGTCCCAACATCAAAGCACATCTGCGCTCTTACAAGTATGACCTCTATGCTTTCAATAATAAACTCTTCCAAGTAGCTTGAGTTATCTCTTTGCCGATATAGATTGGCGATGACGAGCATCTTGTACAAGAAAAAGTGGATTTTCTTGTTGTCAAATATTGGTCCCCTTACAACATGATAATGGGATGGCCATGTTAACATTTATTTGGCATCATCCCTTTAATGACACATCTAAAAGCCAAGTTTTCCACTTTAACGGGGGTCGGTGTGTGCAGGGGGGATCAATAATTGGTACGTTCCTTATATATAAGGGCTTTGAGGTGAGAAGAAGTGTTTTTGGTTGAGACCTGCTCGGAAGGCAAGTTAGTTGGCATAGAGAACATTGAGATTGATATAGAGGAGATTCCTTTGGGAGATGATCCTAAGAAGATAACAAGGATAGGAAAACCTATGTCAGCAGATGTCTAATAAAGTTTGATTGACTTCTTGTAAGCTAATGATGACGTGTTTGCATGGTCACCATTAGACATGCTAGGTATTCCAAGAGACGTTACCATACACAAGCTCCAGATTGACCTAAATGTAAAGGTGGTCCAATAGAAAAAGAGACATTTTGCACCAGAGAGACAAGTGGCAATAGAAGAAGAGGTCTAAAATTTATTAAAGGTAGGATTCATCCGGGAAGAGCCTTATCCAACTTGGCTAGCAAATTGTATGCTAGTCAAGAAGTTTAACGGCAAGTGGTGAATGCGCATAGACTTCATGGATCTCAATAAGGCCTTTCCTAAGGATTGTTTCCCGCTGCCAAAAATAGATTAGATGGTAGATGCAATTGCAAGACATACATTACTTTCTTTTATGGACGCTTTCTCTGGTTACAATCAAATCAGGATAGACAAGGCAGATGAAGTCCACACATCTTTCGTTACTAATTTTGGAACGTATTGTTATATGGTAATGCTCTTTGAGCCGAAGAACATTGGTGCCACATACCAAAGATTAGTAATGAAGATGTTCAAATCTCAGATCCATAGGAATGTTGAAGTATATGTGAATGATATGATTGTGAAGAGCATGAAAGAAGATTAGCATCTTGCAGATCTAGAGGAGATGTTTGCAACATTGCAAAGATATTGCATGAAACTCAACTCACAGAAATGCATCTTTGGCGCAACATCACTGAAATTTCTCGGGTATATGGTCATACGATGCGACATCAAGGCTAATCCAAGAAAGATTGAAGCCATAAGGAATGTGAAATCACCCTATACGATCAAAGAGGTATAGGAATTCACTGGGCAAATTGCCACCCTCAACAACTTCATGTTGAGAAGTGCAGATAGGTGCATAGAATTCTTTAAAATTTAGAAGAATCTAAAGGAATTCAATTGGATTGAAGATTGCGAAAGAGCTTTCAATGAGCTTAGGGAATTTCTTACGTCGTCTTCGATACTCTTGACACCCATTTTAGGAGAAAATTTATAATTGTATCTATCAGTTAGCTACCGAGCACATTGCTCTGTACTAATCCAAATTGATGGTAAAGAGCATCGACCCGTTTATTACGTGAGTCATGTTCTGTAAGGGCTAGAACGTCGGTATACAAAGATAGAAAAATTTGTATTGGTTGTGGTTCTTTGAGTAAGAAAGTTGAAGTTATACTTTGAATCTCACCAGATTATTATGCTTACCGATAAACCATTGTGACAAGCATTGTAGTGGCTCGACTCCTTAGGAAGGATGATGAAATACACCTTAGAGCTCAGTGCCCATGGTGTATAATACAAACCTAGAATGATACTAAAGGCCTAATTATTGGCAACTTTTATAGCTGAATTCATTGGAGACGAAGATTGTGTAGAGATTGCTGAGAAACCTATTTGGTTTTTCTTTGTCGATGGTTCTTCAACATGAGAAGGAAGTGGTGCAGGCCTAGTTCTTTAAGGCCCCCATAATGTCAAAGTTCATTACACTATGAAATTTGGATTCCTAACCAGTAACAATGAAGCAGAGTACATAGCTTTAATTGTCGGACTAACATTGGCAAAAGAAATTGGTGCCGAGAAACTCAAAGTATTCTTTGATTCCCAATTGGTGGTAAATCAGGTCACCAGAAGTTATGCAGCAAGAGAACAAGAGATGAGCAAGTACCTATTGGTGGTAGAAATGCTCACAGAAGAATTCCTATCTTTTTCTATTCAAAAAATTCTGAGAAGTAAGAATATTGCTGTTGATAAGCTATCAAAGTTGGCCAGTATAGCATTCCCTGAGCTGAACGAGAAACCTTTCATCGAATTTCTCCCGCATAAAAGCTTATCCAATGTCTTGTAGAGCTGTGAGTTAGCTCCTTGCTATGAAGAAGAATTATGGATGGATTTCCTAGTAAATTATCTAAAAGAAGGTACTATCCTTGATGACAAAAAGGAGGTATGAAGATTAGCTTACCATGCTGTGAACTTCACATTCATTGATGGTTAGTTGTATAAGCATGGCATATCCTAACCTTACCTTCGATGCCTTTCCCCGAGGGATGCCTAGAGGGTATTATTTGAACTTCATGGAGGCATATACAACAATCATGTGAAGGCATAAACACTTTATATTCAAGCACTATAACTTGGCTATTATTGGCCGACTACGAAAGAAGATGCGAAGAACATTATCCAGTAGTGTCCTCGATGCCAGAAGCACGAGTTATTGAGTAAAGCACCTGCAAGTGAATTGTGTAGCCTAACCATCCCTTAGCCTTTCGCTTAGTGGGGGCTAGATATTTTCGGACCCTTTCCTAAGTCTATCACCCAATGACAATTTGTCATTGTTGTTATGGACTACTTTACCAAATGGGCTAAGGCTAGGGTTATAGTAAAAATTACAAAGCAGAAAGTGGAAGCTTTCATCTTCAATGCCATCATATCAAGATTCGGAGTACCCTACATGATAATTACAGATAATGGCTCAGAGTTTGACAACAATAGGTTTTGAACGTTTTGTGAAAGGCATGTCATTTGGCTTAACTATACGTCCATAGCATACCCTTAGACAAATGAACAAGTCAAAGACATAAACAAGATCATATTGAATAGCCTAAAACGGAAAGTGGATTAAGTAAGGGGGAAGTGGCCAATGAACTTCCAAACGTCCAATGGGGATACATAACCACTTACAAAACTGCAACGGGAGAGACACCATTTAAGTTAGCATGCAGCACTAAAGCCGTATTGTCGATTGAGTTTGACTTGCGTAATCTGCGTATAGATAATTTTGATGTTCTGCTTAATCAAGTTTGATTGATAGCGAATCTAGACATTATTGAGGAAATTTGAGACATCGCAAAAGCCAAGGTCGCAGCATACTAGCATAGAGCAGCAGGATACTAAAATAAAAAAGTTAAGCACAAGATTTTCCAACTTGGAGATTTGGTTTTCTGTAAGATGGAAGCAATAGGCGTGCGAGAAAATTAGGGAAAACTCAATGCAAATTGGGAAGATCTTGTTTGGACCCGGGAAGTCGTTGGCAAGAGGGCTTATCGAATAGAAAGGTTGGATGGATCCTTCATCCCTCGAGCTTGGAACATTAATAATCTGAAATTTTATTTCAATTTATGTCGGATGACTTCTGTTGTCACTCTTTTGGCAGCAGCTAACATGCTTGTAAAACTTATTTATGACAATTATATATTTGAAGTCTCATTGTGTTTTGGATATAGTTGCCGAATGAGCAAGTTCTAGCCTGTACGACAAACGAGCTGATTTAAGTTCTAGCTTAACGCGATAAAAGAATTATACAAATTATCTATACGGCTAAGTAATATGGCTAGTGCACACCTCAAATGGTTAACGGATAGTATAAAACAATGGGCATGTGAAATAAAACATGCTAAGAAATAATGTGTGTGTGAAATAAAACATGCCGAGAAACAATGGGCGTATAAAATAAAACATGCTTAGAAACGATGGGCTTATGAAATGAAACAGGCTAAAAGTTAATAGGGTAAGAGAGCATGCATAAAAGTGATGGGCATGTGAAATAAAACATGCTGATAAACGTGGGTGTGTGAAATAAAGCATGTCGAGAAACAATGAGCGTATGAAATAAAACATGTCGAGAAACACATAGCGTGTGAAATGAAACATACCTAGAAATGATGGGCTTGTGAAATGAAACATGCTGAAGGTTAATAGAGCATGAAACAACATGCATAAACCATACAAATCGTGAAAGCCTAGTTACATGAAAAAGTCATAAGCATTCGGCATTGCCTTGATTATATTCCAATTATTAATTACACGAGAATGCAATATGCAGATACAACAAGTCCTACGGCCTATTCTTAGATTCAACAGAAGTGATTCTTAAATCTTTGGCTAGGGCTTCCTCAACAGCTAGGTTCTCGAAGCAGGTAACTTTTTTGGCTTGAGTTTCATTATCACTTTGATTGATACTCTTGATACTTGTCTCATCGCCTTCATCTTTGTCGGTACTATTAACTGTGTCGTTTACATTAGTAAAGTCGAGACACGAGAGATCATAATCGGGATGAAGCTTCAAGACCTCTTCTCTTGTTGCTTGAACTCCCTCCAATAACTTTTTGTGTAGAAGCTTCTTGTATTGTCGACTTGGAGTGACCATGTCGAGAGCCTCTTCAATAGATGGCCCCCTCCTCATAGTCTCTTCCAACTTGGCAACATGGCTCTGCAAGTTCGATTTGTTGGTCTCCAACTCATTTATCTGCATCCTGAGCTTGTCTTCATCATCTCTCATTATGCAAATAGTTCAGCTGAAGCCCCAATACTCTTCATTTTTCTTCTGCAGCTCCTCTTTCAGGCTTTTAGACTCTTTGTACTATTCTTCCATTTTGGCCTTTAGGCCAGAGATTTCATTAGCAGCGTGGTCTTGTGCCAATTTCTTGGCAGTAAATTTGTCCTTAAGCTTTCTTGCCTCCATCTCAACTCTAATCATCACATTCTCAGCCACAGTCGTTTGGGCCTTTAATGCATTGTACGCATCCTCAACTTTTTGTAGCAAATTTAGTTATTATAATCTAGAATGATTGGATATTACACAGATATAGTAGAAGATACTACCTTCTTTGCCTCTTTATCGGCCTCGTCCAAAGTTGTAAGAATGTGGTTACTTATTTGGAAAAAGAAAATGTGTTAATTATTCGGATGAGCTTGATAATTAAAAGTAATGTTTATGGATACTCACATCATATAATTTGGCCGCGACATGTGCCTTATTGTAATTGTCGACCTTGTCGACATCCTTCTTAATGATATTTTTGTCTTTTGGAAGAATGACCCCTTTCATTAAAGCTAAAGATTTTGTCCAATCTCCTAAGGTTGAGTCAGTGTCCAAAATTTGATGGCTCTAGCAAGATATGAAGTACTCACTAACCTCTTTATTTGGCAAGAATTCGGCACTAGTGATGTTAAGAGCTTTAGAATGCATTGCCTCCTTCACCCTTTCGTATAGGCCTTTGGACTTCTTTATAGGTAGTTGGTCAGCAAGTTCCTTCCTTAGTCTTTTTTCAATACTTGGAGCTATTGTATTCACCTGTGATGAGCCTTCTGTAGTAATGGCATTTTCATCCTCTTCGTTGGGGTATGTCTCTCGATGCTTGCTACTCTTCAGCTTAATGGAAGTTTAGATAATCACGGCCAGAGGCTCCTCAGAACGAACCTTGGTCGGTTATACATTCTCATTCTCCTTTACTCTCTTGGTAGGACGAGAGATCTGCACAGCTGTCTACTTTGTTGTACCTTCCTTTGCTGGTCTCCTTGCAACAGCAGGCCGTGTAGTAGTTGCTGAGGTGGTCCCCCTCTTATTAACCTTAGACTTCTTAGCCTTGGCATGAGCAAGTAACTTTGTAGGATCTACCTCTCCGGCACTCATATCTACAAGACGAGTAAATCAATTAATATAAATAGGGGAAAAATGTGAACTTACATTTTCCATGTCGAGTAAGGCTCAAAGGCTACTCTCTCCGCCAAAGTCTTGAGAACAGCTTTCCTTGTGGCTATACTTGGCACGATGGTAACACATCAATGTACCTTCTTTTTCAAAAAATATTGGTTCGCTATTTTCATAACGTCGTATAATTCTCTCGGCATCTCAAAAGAACATTTTATTTCTCCTTCTCTCCTGAATCTTCTTCGCTGCAGCAGCATCATTCGGCATCAGATCTACATCCTTTGTATGTATTGGCTCAGTCCATTGGGTCTTGAAGTCTAAGTGCTCATTAGACACTATTGACACGAATTTATCATGCCCCTTGTAAATCTTGGATTCTTACTCGTCTATGAACTTACGCTTATGCCTTACAATAGCGAAGTACCACCTGTTAGGCTGCCTAAGGATAGTGAAAAAAAATCTAATTAGCTAAAGCATAGCCCTGACCTCAACTTTTTCACATACTATCTCAAAAGCTACTAGAAGCTGATATGTATTGGGTGAGAACATACTCGGTGTGACTTTGAAGTAGTTAAAGAGGCCCTAAACAAAAGCAGAGAAAGGGAAGCGTAGCCCAAAATTCAAATACTTCAAGTATATATGGAACTTGTGCTCCCATGGAAAGCATACTCTCTCCCCGTCTCTTGGCCTCCTTAAGTTCTATGTTCCAAGAAGATCTCGCCAGTACTGATTATACTATATGACAAGAACTCTGTCGATGAAACTAGTAGTCCCATCAAGAGAATTGTGAAAGTAGGCTATTATGTTCTATAGATATTTTGCTGAAGACCTCCTTTCCTTATCCTTAGGATAATTATTTATAGGAAGCTCATTAATCTGAGCAAGTTTATCCTACGTTGCCTCTATACTATCAGCCGAACCTCCTTCGCTCTTATTTTAGGGGGGAAGAGTAGCCTTAGTTTTTGTTACCTCGGAAACGGATAAAATAAGTTGACGTATAACTTTGCGAACCATACCTAGATGGTTGTATGAAATGAAATAACATAAGTCAAAGAATGAGATTTTGAAGATTGGAAAACAAATGAAAATTTTAGGTGTAACCAGAGAAGTGAAATCTGATTATGAACAGCGACTTATATATGGACGATCTATTTTTGTAACTGCAAATTTGCTTTTGATAGTATTGATGCACTGATATAATAGTCCCATGGATTGTTGATGCGTATCTGATGACAAAAATCTAATGGTTGAAAACATTCTGACCCTTATTAGGCCTGCAATAAAATAATGACCTAAGTGACAGATGTTGTGCTTACAACTTTTTGGTTTCTCGAATAGGTGAAAGTTTTGAAATGGCGACGTTTTGGCTAGGATGTGATCTATCCTGCTTCCCATGTTACCCGACATGAATCCAAAGAATCTCTCCCTACTCGGCCTCTACTGCAATATATATATATATATATATAACTCCCTTTGTCGACTATTCAAATACGGGAGTTAAGGGACAAATGTTCATAGTTAGTTTTCACTCAACTTACACTTGTTCTTTCGTTAGCCGAGATGTCAGGTAATTGACTCTCTCGGCATTTAGCTTCTATAGAAGATACATGGCACTTGTGCCATATACAAGAAATGCACCAAGTTTGAATTCAAATCTATGGCGTAACCAGTTATCATAAGCATGCTTATATTTTACAACCGCTTGCTATCCCTACATATTAGGGGAGATGTTAAGTTAAGAGGTCTCCACGTGTCTTAATAGTTACCTTGATAACTGCCTTAGACACAATAACCATTTATAAATACTGAAAAGAAACTCTATAAGAGCTCTTTGACACTTCTTATTCACATTTTTACTATACTAAATCATCATTCTAACTTAGGCATCGGAGTAGTCGTACCAGATTAGCCCTGGTATCAAGTATCTTACTCTCTTTTGTAAGACTATTTCCTCACCTCAAAATTCACCAACAACATATACAAAAAGAGAATAGGTAGGCAAAATGAAAGAAGTGACCTTTAGGTTAAGAACTAATACAATGTGTCTTAGAAAATGTCAAATAAAGTATGAGAATGCTAATGAAATTCGTGGCAATACTACTCGACAACAATACAATCAACTACAAGCACCATTCTCAAACAGCTTACTTGCCAATCTAGCAAATTGGGTAACACTCCCACGCATACTCTTGTAGCCAATTTCTCAAGTATAGGAGTTAGGGGGCAAATGATAATGGTGGAATTTGCCCCTGATTATAGCTCGGTACTTTACTTGCTTCGTTGACCTCCTTTGATGAGGTCAACGAGGTTGCCTATTCTAATGACTTAGGAGTCTTTGGGCCTTGCCAATTTGATGGGCCAGAGAGCTTGGCTTGCCTACTCAAGTACTTTGAATTTGAAAAGAAGCATGGAAAATTAAGCATTTGCACAGCCTGCTTACATAATTACCCACTACTCCATATCTTTAGGCATGTGCACAAATTAGCAAGCCACCATGTGGTATATGATTAAGGATTACCTGACACTATAGTCCTTAAACAAATGCTTATAAATATGGAGGCATAAATAATGTAAGAAATCTTTACACTCTTTGAACACTTATTCTCTTATTCATTTTACTCTTTTACTCATATATTGACTTAAGTATTGGAGTAGCTACACTGGACTGGCCCTAGTACCCCCTTAGCCTAACTTTTTCACTTTTATAGGATCTAAACTACAAACCATTCTCAACCAACAACACTACTATATTTTCCAAGATGGATTTAAGAGCTAGATATCATCTGATTAGAATGTATCTTGAGGATATGCATAAAACCACTTTTAAAACAATGAAGGGCATTATGAATTCCTAGTAATGCAATTTGGTTTGTCTAATACACTTTCCACATTTTAAGTGGTTATGAATAGCATCTTTAGACCATATTTATGCAAGTTTGTTGTGGTATTTTTTATGATATTTTGGTCTACAACAAATATTTAGAGGAACATTTGTTGCATGTAGAGAAAGCTTTCACTTGTTTAAGAGAACACACTTTCTTTTAAAAGAGTTCTAAGTGTTCTTTTAGCCAATTAAGTATTGAATATCTTGGCTACATTATTTCACATGAAGGATTGAAACCAGATAAAAAAAAAATTAAAGGTTGTTAGTGAATGGTTATAGTTTACTAATGTGAAATAGCTTCGAGGATTTTTGGATATTTCAAAGTACTAGAGATGTTTTGCTGGCAATAATGCAAAGCTCGTTGCTCCTTTGACAAATCTATTGAAAAAGTGGGTTTTAAATGGAACTAAGAGACTACCTCAGCATTTATTGTAGTGAAGAATGCTATAATGACAGTATTAATTCTTGCACTACCATATTTTTCAAAGATATTTATAGTAGAAATTGATGCTTTAAGTACAATTATAGGTATAGTGTTGCATCAAGGAGCTAAACTTATGATGCGTCTTTGGGGTCAGACACACAGAGAAGTGCTACAACAAAACGAACCAAAAAAAAGAAGAAGAAAAGTTAGCAAAACGTAAATAGCTACTGAATGGATATGATGCACCGTTTAATCCTACTCGGCTTACAATTCGTCGAATATGACATACCAATCCGAATCGAAGTGTCACTCGCCACTACTTTTTGCTAAAGGGAATAGATAAGAGTTGAAGAGTAATGAGAACAATAAGTTGCTCAAAGGATACTTGAATAATTTGATATTAATTAAAAAAAAATTGAATGTCTACGTACAAGCAAGTAGGGCTTTATATACCCATCCATTACTATACATGTATGAAAAGACAAAAAGGGTATCCTTATAATTAGGTTACATGAAACATACTAAAAGGGGTAAAAGAAGCAAAGAATATTTAGTATGGAAAAAGAAAGGATCATTATGGAATGTCGTGTTAGAAGATACGTGTTGCTTGGTGGCTAGACATTAGGAATATGATATAAGATAGGCGAAAACAGGGAAGCATTGCAATCAAAGGCTAACCTGATCTGGATCAGGTTGAGGGCTAATCAATCTGGTAAGGAAGTAAGTTGAATTAAAGTCAGACTCCAATGGTTGGTTGGAGAACTTGACTTGGTTAGTCTTAGGCTATCTTTTAGATTAGGAATGCGCTACTAGGCAAGAACATGTTGGATACATGTGAAGATTTGACAAATAGGTCAATAGGAGGCCAGCTTAAAGTAAGAATCTATCTTTGCTATGGCTTAGAGCTAATATCCTCCTAGCGAGTCCTTGGAGTTCTTTAGCTTGACTTCTCGTGATTGGTCCAGTGGGTTGATTCTTATCACCTTATTACTTATTTTAATAGGGTATTCAATTTAAGATCGCAAAAAGTTGGTGCTTATGTAAGAGAATTAGTAGTTGTAGTATAAGAAATTGAAAAGCGACGTCAATATTTGCTTGGACACCATTTTATTATTTGGATTGATCAGAAAAGTTTGAACGAGATAATGACTCAAGTTATAGAAAAACCAAAACAACAGCAATGCTTAGTTGAATTGGTGGGGCATGATTATCATGTATAGTATAAACCTGGTGTTAATATAAAGCAGTGGATGCTTTGTCTTGGTAGTTTGGTGATGAATTTCAAATGTTGGCATTATCTTTACCATCATTTGATTTCATCACAATGCTTAAACAAAGTTATTGAAGGACTCAAAATGGTAGGCTTGAAAGTTGAAATGTGAAAAAGGGGAATCTACTTCACTACCTTTAGTGCTTAAGGATGAAACTATGTGGGAAACAAGATATTTTTTCCTTCTTCGTCCCCTATGATTCCAACATTGTTGATGGAGTTTCATGTTACTTCTATTGGTGGTCATGTTGGGGTATGTAGACATTTAAGAGATTGAATTCTTCTTTCTATTGGAAGGGGATGAGGATGGATGTGGAGTACTTTGTGAAGAGATGCTATGCGTGCCAACCAATTAAGTATTTGATCACTAATTTAACTAGCCTCCTTCAAACATTACCTATTCATAAGAGTTTTTGAGGATATATCCTTAGATTTAATAACTGGATTACCATTTTCTAGAGTATATTAAGTTATTTTAGTGATTATGGATAGATTAACAAAATATCATCATTTGGAATTATTTACAGTAGCTTATATAGCTACTGAAGTAGCTTGATTATTTGTTGACATGATGGTGAATTTGCATGAGATACCCAAATTAATGGTTTATGATTGGGATCGAGTGTTTGTGAGCCGCTTTTGGAAAGAGCTTTTCAAGCTTAGTAGGACTTAATTGAAGATGGGTTCAGCCTATTATCCTCAAACAAATGGCTAAATAAAAGTATTAAACATATGTGTAGAGTATTATTTGTGGTCTTTTGTTATGGACCACTCTAAAGAGTGTTTAAGGTATTTGCCATGGGTAGAATATTGCTTTAATACATGTTTATGTACTAGCTCTCAAATGACACCATTTTGGGCTTTATACTAGAGGGAGTCACCTAAATTGCCTAATTATATTTCTAGTCTCAATTCTATAGATGTTGTGGACCATGATTTAATTGAGAAAGATGATACTATATAAGTATTAAAACAAAATTTAGCAAAAAACTAGCGTATGAAAAATTTTACCAACCAATGCAAAACTAATTAGGAATTTTAAGTTGGTGATATGGTTTATGTTAAGTTATAACCTTGTAGCAAACTACCTTAGCAAATAGATTGTCTTATAAGCTTTCTCGAAAGTATTATGGTTCCTTTCATGTATTGGAAAAGATTGGGCATGTAGTATAAACTTTCTTTATCAAAGAGCTCAAGGATGCACTTGGTTTTTCATGTGTTTTTATTTAAAAAAGCTAAGGATAATGAGGAAGTCCTTAAAGCCCTAACACTAGAAACCATTACTAATAATCCTATAGAAAGGCCTCTAGCTATATTGGATAGAAGGGATGTTGTAAGACAAGGTTAAATATTGATCCAGTTGGAGACACTAGATCCTTCTGATGCTATATGGGTTGATATAGCAATTTTTTGAAGGGATTTTCTCCATTTTTACCTTGAAGGAAAGGTCAATCTTTCCATAATGAGGGAAAATGGTTATGATAGAACATAAGAATGGACAATATATGAGAAGATCAAAAAGGAACATCAGACAACCAAGTTATCTAAAGGATTACATTAGCAAGTGAATTGATGAATTAGCAAGGAGTTAGATTTTACAATTGAAAGTAGTTATAGATTTACATGTAAATAACAATTTGTAACCAAATTAATGGAATTACATATAGAAAAAAGAGCAAAATGAAAAATTAAACATCCCCTTTTTGGAAAATAGCCTTATGCTGTAGAGTCATTAGTAACTCAAACACCAGAGCTTTAGTTTCTTTCCCTACCTTTACCTTGCACACAAAGAGAAACAAACATATTAGTATCAATTGGAAGATTATGGATTTTGATACTAGAATCAAATTCAAATTTTGATTCATAGAGATTAATAGATTCGAAACCTTAATTGCAAATAGTGTTCAAGAGAGACAGTTTGAGAGAAAGGAAGAAAGAGAGAAGTCGTACCTTTGTTTTGTTTTGACAAAAAGGATAATATGCTTAATAGGGTTTTGTGTCTATTGTGTGGATTAGGCCTTCCCTTAAACAACCTAACAATAAATTATAACTAATTTAATAAACTTATTCATCTATACACAAGTATCTTGGCATTACATGTGCACACTAGCAACACACTTAAATTTCCATAACACAATAATTATAAAAAAACATATTAACAATGGATATACAACAATATGTCGATATTGCTAGTTCAAATAATGATTTTTTTCCTTAAGTAATTTGGCCAATTAATATTCTTTCACTTAATTTTTGGATCTTGTTTGAGTGCTCAAAAAGGCAAGTACCAAGGACTTTTTGGATAAAAAATATTCAATAAATATTATTTACGACATAAATGTACAAGTGGTATGTACTTACCAATAGAACTTGGCTATTTAGTAAAATGTATCAGTCTTTTTAGAAATTATCTATTATTACTACCACACATTTGAACTCAATTAATACCTATCTACCGTGTGAATATAGACACGGCGTATAATACCTAATCAAGTTTTTCTCACTTATGCAATAGATGTGTCTTATGTGTTACCCTATACAATATCCAATCTCATAGAAACGCATGATCCATTTTTATGAGCCACTAATTACACATTAACCAAAAAGCCAGTATACTCCTGCAAATCTTTGAGAAGGGAGGAATTTTTCTATTCATCTTTTTATTTCTTAATGTTCTTTCGTCCTTTCTAGCATTATTTTGGCACCGCTTTAAAAGCGTGTGCAAGGAGATGAAACCAGTATATTTTTAATGAAGTAGGATGGTACATGGGCTTTTAAGCTCTTTGTTGGACTTTTGGCTTTTTAAGTTCCTTTGTTGTACTTTTAAATGAGAAACGATATCTTGAAACCCTTCCAAATTAGAAATGTCCTCTTTCCGAAGGCTATTTCACTCGTATCCTTTGAAAATCGGTTTATTAATATCTTCAATATTTCTTATAATCTACTTAGTAATCTTCTAAATTATGAACCCAAGCTCAAATATTTTATTTAAATAGTTTTCATGTGGTTACACATTGTCCACATCATCATGCCGACCATGCATGGGGGCCATTATGCAACGCATTGACCGTCGATCTTAAACGATCTCACTCTCGAGTTTGAACAGCCAGTATCGACCTGAAGGAGAACTTTCAAGCGTTCATAGTCCACTTTCATCCTTAGATAGCCAAGTTTCGAGCAGCAAAATCCAAAATCTTGGCTCATGTCCTTCGACAGTCCAATGTTGATTAAGACGAAGAAAACTCGATTTAGTAAAGGAAAAACAACAATTTTTCATTTGTCATGGGGCCCCGATGAAAAGACAGATAGTCTAGACAATGCTACTGCAAAGACTTAACCTTTTGTGATATGTTAGTCACTTAACAGGCACAATATATACATAGTTAAATAGCATGGTCGTCGCCTCCAAATCAAAGTAGAAGTTCTATTAATACCCTGTGAACGTTTTATGATCCATGCATATGTTTTATTCATTGCCGGATACGCCGTGTTTCTAGAAATATATACGCACGACTTACTGGAAATCTGTGAATTATGAATAAGAAAATTGACTTCTTATTATTCGTTTTATTGGAAAGGTTTTATATTTTAATCATCTTTGAATTTTGCTTGGATAAGAAAATGTACGGATGTATAAAGATATGCTACTATTTAGATGCATAAAGTCGTATATGCCTACATATAGCATACCAGTTCTGAGACATTATGTTTTAACATGTTACTATAATCTTGTTGACATATACTTTTGATAATCTGTTAAATTTGTGCACGATATGTACTTCAAATCTATCATTTAGATAAGTATATGATCTCTGTAAGATGATTCCACTTTGCTCACAAACCTAAAGCTCTTGCATCAAGAAAATATGAAATGGCAATCATAAACATAAATTCAAAATATTTATTTCGTCGTTATTTGAAAGTTTAATACATTTCTAATCTTATAAAACTTTCAACGGTGTTTATAGAAAATGACATCTTAATATTCCCAAAATATAAAATTCACTATTAATAACTCAAGTACATGATTGATTGTCTACATAAATATGAAATAGTTACCTATTTCTTCACTACAAATTTATAAAGCTTCTTGCGCTGTGTCCTTTTCTAAGAATTTGGAGCGCATAGTGTTAGATCCCAACTAATTAATGGACAAACGAATATGGCTAGGAAACAAAAAAGAAAAAAAAAAAGGAAAAAAGAGAGAATGATTTTTATTTAAAGAACTGTGAAAACAATGAGACGTACCTCACCCTCACCTTCACGACCTACTCCAAATCAAGCTTTTCTTCCATCTACTCGTAAAAAAAGACTAAAACCTACTTCAAACTTTGGAACTGAAGTTGAGCTAGATACTATTTTGGGTATCAAGACTCCAGCTCAACCGAAAATGTAAATGGAAAGGGTTTGCATTCATATGCTGCAAAGAATTCGAATAGCAACGAGACAAAATCTTCTTATCGGGGATAAAGTTATTTTTAATATGCCAAATACTTATGCAAATTGTTATAGCTTTTTGGACTAGGATGAAAATGCAATGCATGAAGATGAGGATGATCATACGGAAAATGATGCAAATGATATCACAGAAGACCAAGGTGAACAACAGTTATGTTCACAGCAACTTCGTGTAGGAATTAAACGAATTATGATGGCAAGCAAAGAAATTAAACATATTACTTCAAATTGGAATAAAAAAAAACCATAATTATTGAGCTATTTGGCTTATCTCTGGGCTACAAAACTTTCTATCAGAAACTGAAACTTTCATGGAAACCAGCTCGCCATTTTAATATGATAGCCTTAGGAAACGGTTTCTATACAGTCATTTTTGAATTGGATGAAGATTTAACCAAAATGATAAAAGAGGGTCCATGGTTTATTTTTGGTAAATTCTTAACAATTAGACGATGGGAGGCTGATTTCAAGGCATCACAAGCAAGCTTCGAATCAATAGCAGTGTGGGTACATATAAATGGACTACCCTTAGACTATTATGATATGCAAGTTCTAAGATTAATTGGACGGAGTCTTGGCCCTATTCTGAGAGTTGATACCTTTACAGCTTATTCTGAAAAACGTTGTTTTGCTAAGTTATGTATACATGTTAATTTTATTGAACCCTTAATTCACACTTAGTAATAGAAAATTAAAAAAATTCCCTACATTATGAGGGACTAAAAGCCTTATGTTTTGGCTATGGTTGTATTGGACATTCAATTCAATTGTCCAAAAAAATGGGAAATAAATGCTCCATCAAGGCCTACGGTTAACCAAAAGAGTGCTATGGAGGATAACCAAGAGAGTGCTATAGAGGTTTCACATAATTTGCAGAATAATCATGATATGGAAGATACAAATGGGGAGCATGCAAAGCAGGTGACACAAATCGGATAGATGGTTGAATTGTACAAGTTCAATTTGAACAAGAACACAAATTAGAGTATGATTATGGAAGGTGAATACTTGTTCAGAGGGAAAATAAACCAAAGCAAAATTCACAAAGAAAAATTGAAATTAATTATGCTGATGGAAACAAAATCAATACTGCAGTAGATAAGCAATTGCCAAAAGGGCCCAAATCTAAGAATACCATTATTATGGCAGCAAATTCAAGCTAGGTGGCTAGCTTAGAGGAGGCAGAAAATAAATAGAGTAAGGCTATTGAGAATGAAATCATTCCAGATGAAAGGAGCATTAAAAAAATGATGGTTATAGGTAATGATAGCAAAAGGAAAAAAATTAAATGATGCTAGTGTTTCTAATTATAAGAATATGAAGGATCAACAAGAGGGTACATTTGTAGTCTCTTTAGCTCAATACCCTTTGAAAGACAAAATAAAAAGGAAAACAATTAGCTTGACAAAAAAGAGAGGAAATGCTTTTGATGTTTAGTGCAAGATTCTTGCTTCCAAATTCAGAGAGACCTTGGTTAGACTAGAGCTATTGAATGCTATATCTAGAGAAAGGGGATTAACATATGAGAGTATTGACCAATTTGGAAGAAATGAAGAGATTGCATGGGGATGTTCAACAACACCATCCAGTCCTTTTAATATGAGCAACAATCTTTATGGTGAATGGCATGATAGGCATAACTTGAGCAGGGAAATTATAAGTACAAAGAAAGAGTTTTTGATAGTAACCCTAGTGATTGTGGTAATGAAGGAGTTAAATCTTTTTACTTAAATGGAAGAATGGGAGAAAATAGTGGAGTTAGTGATTGAGTAGATTTTGAGGAATAGCTAGCTATTGCCACCATAACATCCTAGTCTAATGGCCATACGGTTAAAGAGGATGAATCCTTGCCCTCTTCTCTTCTTGAATATAGATGAGACTCTAGCATTGATGGAAACTCATTGTGCTCTTGCATTTAGAGATAACAACAACCTTCATACGAAATCATGAAGTGATCTGTTATGATATTGTCACTATACAACAAAGAATTAATCATCAACCTACCATGGAAAGGCCTCTAAGGATAATGATCTAGAATGTGAGGGGTTTAAGTAGATTACAAGTAAGCCGCTGTAATGCAAGCTCTAGATTATTACAAACCTGAGGTAGTGGCCTTCTTAGGGACTAAGATGGATGTTGATTCTTCCTATTCTTTCTATTACGAGACCAACCTAGATGGCTATCCTACTGTGGATGCTCAAGGAGCAAGTGGGGGTAACCTAGTGCTTTAGCCTCTAAAGATAGTAAAATTTGATGTCATTCAAAAGACGAATCAGAAGCTTTTTGTTTCAATTAAGGTAGTAATGATTTTCTTTGGTTCTTATCAATAATTTATGCCTATCCTATAATTGCAAATTGCATGGCGCTTTGGGTAAATCTTGAAAATTTTGCTCATTTAGTATATAATAGGTTGTGGTGTATGGGTGGAGGCTTTAATAAAGTCACAGTAAAGGAAGATTGCTGGAGGGTTTTTATTAGGAATTAAACTTACATATACTCAACATGTGTAAGTAAGCATGGCTTGTAAGATATGGTTATCATTGGACCAATATATACATGGTCCAATGAATAAAATCTTTCTTCTTTGGTGCAAAGGAGAATTGACATATTCTGTTGTAATGGAGCATGGAAAGAAACTTATCTAGGTGCTTAAGTGTTCCATTTGCCAAAGTAGCCCTTGGACCACTGCCTTCTACTTTTAAAGATACATCATGATTGGAATTTCCAAAGAGGCATTAAGCCATTGAGATTTTAACCTATATGTCTTACTCATAGTACTTATTTACCCCTAATTGAAAAGACCTGGTTAAGTATGGATAAGGACCTACTCAAGACTTTAGACCAATTGCCATGGACCTTAGGGAAATGGAGTAGGGATGTTTTTTGCTTAATCTAGTATTGCAAGAACAAACTAATGTAGAGAATTAGTGGCATTGATAATAAGTTAACAACTCATCTCTTATATTTTTTAATAACTCCTAAAAGCAAGCTTAAGGGGAGCTAAAGAGAGTTTTAGATAGAGAAAAGTACGTTTTGGAAAGTCAAAGCCCAAACTAAATGGACATAAGATGGTGATAGAAACATTTCTTACCACCATGCTAAAGTGCAAGCTTGTAGGGCAAAAAATTGAATTTTGCTCTAGAGAATGATTAAGGAAATTAGATATATAACCAAAAGGATATTCTGAACCATGTTTAATTATATTTTCAACATTTGTTTACAACAACTAGTGCTTATAGATAGAGAGAAAACACCATTGAGGAGATGTTTAGATATGGATGCTCAAAAGAGATCAAGTTACAATTGCAATTTCCTTTATAAGATGAGGAGATAAAAAATGCTCTCCACTCTATAGGACCATGGAACTCTCTAGGAAAGGATGGCTTTCATGCTAGGTAATTTAAAAAATGCTGGTCTTTCTTTGGTGGCTCAATTATTGATTGTGTTAGGGAAATTTTTTGATCCAAGTCAGTTCTTCCTTTTCTAAATACAACTCAAATTTGCCTAATTCAGAAGTAGAGAGGAGCTAATAGAATAAAATTATTTCAACCAATTGGATTTTGCACTACAATCTACAAGGTGGTCACTAAAATATTGGTTCACTAGTTGAGACCCCGTCTAAATAAGCTTATTCATCTAGCTTAGTCTAGTTTTATACTATAAAGGAAAGCTAATGACAACTTTATACTTATAAATGAAGTTTTATAGAGTTTTAGAAAGAAAAATCTTAAATGAGGGTGGATGATGCTTGTTGAACTTGATTTTTTCCCACTTTTTATTACTTTTCTTAACCTAATTAATATTAAACCTAACTTGTTTAATGCTAACCTATGCCTAGAAGTTAAGAAAGACTTGATTTTTATTTTGAAAATTGTTTGCAGTCGTCACACGATCGGAGTCGTCATAAAATTAGAGTTAGGAAAAAGAGTTAAATTACAACCAATTTAGCTATTAGTCTTTCAATAAAACCAATTTTTTAAAAACGGTTTTGAAAACTAAATTTTTTAGTCTAAGAGCTAATTTTTTAAAACCCTTAATGGGTACCACTTTTAACTTTCTAAATTTAGATTTACTTTTCAAATGCCCTTTAAAAAATAATATCTGTTCATACGCAAATATGCGAATAAAATTAAATCTACAAAAAAGATGAAATAAAAAAATATTTGCAAAAGATGGAAAAGGAAGATTTTCCATATTTAAAGTCACCTCATAATTGCTATGATTGCCTACGTATCTATTAGTTGGAATCAGACTTTTGTAGTTTGTTTGACAAAATTTGAATGTGTTGGATTCATCTTTATGTTGAGGAAAATCGTCGATTTTACATTTATATCCATTTAGTTTTTTTTAGGAGAAAGAAAAAACTTTTAAACTTAATTTTTTGATTATTTTGTTTTCCAAAAAAAAAAAAAAAACAAAAAACTCTAAAGAGGCCTTAATTTTAAAAGGGTTGATTTATTTTTTGGAAAAAGGAATTTTCTAAGTAGTGAACTTTTTTTTTTCACTTTTATTTTTATCATATATTTAATTATTTCCAAAAAAAAAAACCTTTTCTTCCTCTTTCATTGTTCTTTTTTTTTTTCTTCATGTACAAGATTTTATTACAATAGAAAAATAACCAAAAAGAAAAAATACAACAACAACAACAAACATATTAAAATGGACAACACACAATAGACACCAGGAGTTGGATTGGACAGTAGGGGTATGGGTCAATTCAATTGCAAGACGTAGGTCAGTCGAGGTGAACTCAAGTTAGATTTTAGGGATTCGATTTGGTTAAAGCCTAGTCGTGCATAAAGAAGGAGCAATGGCCGATGGGGGTTACTTCAAGCCTTGTTTTGGGTAGTGAATTCATTGGGGAAGGGCATTTTTATGAGTATTCTATTGGGTAATGGTGGTTGGCTAAGTGCCTTGGCTTACTATAGTCGATTCTTGGTGGTTCGTGTTTAGGTAGTCGATAGTGATGATGATGGTCGCGTATGGGTATTGTTAGGGATGAGCAAGAGGTTAAGCTTTAAGTTTTGAGATATGGTGAATTTAACTATGTGTTTATTTTTGTGTAAGGAGCAATAGTGGTGGTGGTTTGAGAGTGTGCAACTGTGGTGGTTTAGGGTTTAGTGGGAAGGTCTTAGAGGTTTGAATGAAGGGGGTTATGTTGGAAAGCTTAGAGCTTCGTTGTGTTGGCAGTGTAGTTAGCTTTACCTGATTTGCTTCGAACATGATTTCAACTTAGAGAGAGAGTAAGGGACAAATTGAGTAGTAGGTTGTGTGTGTTTAGATGAAATTAAGAGGTGATTGCTAATGGGAACGATGTTTAAGGGGGCTCTTTATACTAATCCTAGGTTAACTAAGAAGGAAACAACCATTAATGGTCGAATCAATCATGGTTTGGGGAGCTTGAGATTTGAAGAAGAAGATGCAATTCTTAACACTTGATCTGTGTTTTACTTGTGTATAAGAAGATGATCTTCCCTTTTTTAATACCCAGAAGCTTTGACCTTTAATTGAAGAGCTTGAATTGAGCATAATCAACATGGAGGAAAATTTAGATTTTTTAATTTTTCTTGATTTTCAATGTGCATTTTGACCCTTTGAATGAATGAATCTAAACGAGTTTTCAGGTTTAATATGAAGTACTCCAAGCAATCTTCATGATTTCACCATTGAGTTGGTGAAATCACATAAAAGGATTGATGGAAAAAAACAACAAAGTAAGTACCCCGAGCTAACTTCAAATGAGAAAGAAAGGGAAAGTTTGGGAAAGGGAAAGAAAATTTTCATAACAGCCAATCACTAGCTAATATGTATCCAAAATGTGCCAAAGAAAAAGAAAATGTTCCTAGCACTTATCATGAGAATCAAACCTAATTCTCCTCTATATGTATGTATGTTTTTTCCATTAGGCCGTTGACCTATACCTTATCCATATATATGATTGAATTGCATGTATGGATTAAGTCAACTTGAGCTACATTTAAATCTAAGCTTAGGCCGAGCATTCTCCTTCTCTTTTTTTTTTTCTATTTTTATTTAAGACCTAAATGAAAGCTGAATTAAAATTTTCTATTTTAAATTATCTACTTCTTATTTCCTTTTTTTTTTTTTAATTATTACTTTTTTGTGTTTTTTTATAAATTTTCTATTATTTTGGGTTTTTCTAAATTTTTTTATTTTTATTTTTTGTATTTTTTTCTAAATTAGGAACCTTTTTTCTATTTTAGAAATTCTAAAATTACAAGAGGACAAAAATGAAGTGTCTATAATGCTTAAAATAGATTTAGAAAAAGCTTATGATACAATTGATTTGGATATTATTTATTTGATTCTAATTAGTTTCAACTTCCTAGACTGGTAGGTTAAACTTATCATCAATTGTGTCTCAATTAGCTAAATGGAGATAGTGGTAAATGGCTAAGCAACTCCAAGTTTCTATCCATGTTAAGGCATTTCACCCTACTTATTCATTTTAGTAATGGAGCTATTAAGTAGATTTGATTGAGGAGCACGTCAGGTTATCACATTAGGAACCTTTTAGAACCTAAGGATCACAATTTAAATCATCCGACTCTCTCTTTACTGATGATATCATTCTTGTTGCCAGAGAAAATTTAGAAAACATCCATATAGTGATAAGAACATTGCAAAAGTTCATTAAGCTAATAAGGTTGAAAATAAACCAATAGAATCAACTATACCTTTTTTTTGGTCAACTGCTTCTAATATCAAGGAGCTTAGCCTAGAGCATAATGGTTTTAAAAAGGTTGAAAATTTTTATAGATATTCAAGTTTCCCACTAAACAATAGGTGTAGGCTAACAAAAAATCAGTTAATTCTTATCATTTATAAGATACAAAAAGCAAGACACTTAAGTATGATATAGAGATTACTTTTTGCAAAGTCAATCATGAAAACCTTGCCAAATTACTGCATGTAAGCCATAAATTTACTATAAAAAAATTAATAATAGAGTCATGCAAATAATAAGAAATTTTATCTAGAATGGCAATAATCTAGACAAGCATGTTCTGTCTTGGGACAAAATTATCAAACCAAAAGACTAAGGGGTCTTGTTCTTTTAGACTTATCCATACAGAACAAGGCAAGGGTAGTTAAGAGAGTTTAGGAGTTTAAGAATAAAAAGGTTAGATGGCTAGAGCTAATGAAAGAGAAATATAAAAAGACTACAGGATTAGGAGGATAAGAATATAAATACAGGATCTTTTCAAATAAAAGATTTAATGAGAAGCCTGGATTAGGCAAATGATCAAATATACTATGTACTAGGAGATGGTTAATCTAAAAATTTCTAGCATGATAATTAGGGAGGACAAAAATCTATGAGATAGCTAATACATGGTCCCCTAGCTTTTAATTCTCAAAATTTGAAAGTGAGAGATTGTTATATAGATGAAATAACTTGGGATGAAGGAAAGTTGGGTTTCTAGATTTTAGACATTAGGGATTAAATCAATCTAATCTACAAATCAAGACTATAACCTTATCTGCATTAGATACACCAGTAGATTGATGGCCAGAAATAAGAAATCGTAGATAATTGGAAATGGATTTGGTGCACAAAATTTCCTCCAAAGATTAAATTATTTTTATGAATGGTAATGCATAATGCCTTACCAATAGTAGTAAACTTGAGAAGAAGGAAAATTAAGGAAGATATTAAATGTCTATTTTGTGGTGATTAGGAAGAGGATTTGATACATATATTCAAGAATTGCCTAACTCGAGGGAACATTTACATGAACGATGAGTCTAAGTCAATGCCTTCTATCTTAAACCATGAGGACTTATGCAGGTGGATTGAACATAGTTTCATTCCAAGGAAGAAACAAAACATACTTAACCTACCTAAAGCCCTATGTTTTGCTTATATATTGCGGTATACATAGATGGAAAGAAATAATAAAGCTTTTAATAATATAAACAATAAGGAGAGAACACATCGTACTATTCATAGGCTTACTTGAAAATTCTAGTTGCAACATAGATTGAATTCAAAGCAAATTAACTATGACTTATTAAATTTAAGTTAGCATCCTTTACAAGAAGCTTAGTGAAGTTGAATACAGATGCTTCTATAAAAACTAAAGATCATCAAAGCACAATAGTAGGGTTCATAAACCATCATGTGTAGTAGATACATGGAGTTAAAATTACAGTTGTGCTAGCAGCTAAACTATAGGCTATTTATTTTGGCATATAACTTTGTTTTCATTTGAATATTTTAAATGTGATAATTGATGAGTTCCTAATTGTACCTATTTTACATGGTGATTTATTGTGATTTTCCTTGATAAAATTTGAGTTTATTTTTAGATAATAATACTTAATTGAGTAAAATTTTGTTTTTTAGGTTTTGAAATGATCTACGTGAGAAAATAAGAAGTAAGAAATAAATTTCATTCAAAGTAGAGCTAAAATGAGTAAGTTATAAATGTTTGAATATCGATATAACCGAACGCATGATTGTGTTGTTTCCAGTTGAACATAGAGGTTCATTTTAGCTATCAGGGTTGAGGATGCGACCAAAAGACACGTTTATGTCCTCGATCGTGTCTTTTCTAGCAGAATTATTATTTTTTTTTAATCACTTTCTATATAAAAGTCTTGTTAGGGTTTATTTAAAAGCAAATTTTTTAGCACGACTTTTGGAGAGCTTTTCAAAAGAAGAACAATTAAGGAGCAATGGATCATTAAAATTTCAAGATTTAACCTTTTTTTGTGGATTTTATGATTCTTAATTCTAATTCTTTCTACTCTTTGTTTCTAAATTTTTATTTTAGGATGTACAAAGAGTGTAATTAGGTTGCAGATTAGATGGCCAATGACATGCATAATGGGGATGATAGTCTTTTGTTTTTTGATCAACCTCTAGCATATATTTGAAAGTTTTTACATGAAGAATTAACTAGTTTTGGATTTTGTAAAAAGACTAAGTGTTTAAATTTTAGTAAGGGAGCTAATATGCTCTAAAGAGGTACTGTATTCGATGGTAGGAGTCACCTTTAATTTTTTTTTTTGTAGATCTTGTAAATATTTGCTATTGTTTTAAAACAAACCCATAATTTATAAAAAAAATAGGATGTTTTTATTTCCTTTAGGCTGCAAATAATGAACACATGTTTTTACAAATTAATGATAAATTTTACTTAAGGCGCGTAGTGTACATAAAGTATGCTATTAGGTTCTATCATAATTGTATGGGTTAATTTTGCATTTGGTACCCAAATTTTATCAAATTACTCAATTGACTATCTTAACTTTGAAATGTTTAATTTACTACCTAGTTAAACTTTTTGTAGTCATTTATACTACTTCACTAAACTTCGTTAGTCTCTATTTGTTGAAGTGGATGGAATAGACACATAGCATTTGCTAATATGACATGGAATGCATGTGGCACCACTATGAATTGACATGTGCCCTACATGCACATGTGGCACTCGTTGACATGGCAAGAAATGTTATATGTTAGTGTTGTGAATTGACATGTGGTGACTTTGACACATGGTATCCATTTTAGAGAAAATATATTATTTTTTAAATAATAATAATCCAAATATCAACATAGCTATAATCATATACTGCTCCATACACTTAGCACATTTTCCCATTTTACACTTCAAACAACCTATAATATATATAGGTCTTCTTACCTTTAGCATTCCATTTAGGCTATGCAACATAAAGATAAGGGGTTCAAGTTATAGGTTGTAGCTTTAACAACAGAAACACTCAACTTTGACTTGATTTTTCTCACTTGAATCAACTTTTAGTTTACAACTAAATGCTCAATTTATAATATCTTGCATTATTACTTATAAATCATACTAATGACACAAAATTGGCATATATTTTCTATGGATAATTTGTACTAATTTAGACTTTATTCTTATTGATTTTGTGATATTTTGAGCATAGTTTGCTTAATTACTGTTTTTAGGGACTTTAGGAACATTTCATGAAGTTTTGAAGGATTTCATGCAATTTTGAGCCCAAAAGAAGTAAAAGCATAGATTAAAGGATGTAGTTGAGGAGTTTTGTGTAAGGAATGAAGTCCAGAAGAGATCATGGTTGAGGAAAATGCTGTAGTCCCTATCTATGATCCTCTCATCATGAATTTCCTTTGGAAATTGAAGTTTTTGCTTGAAGAGTGAGAACACACCTAAACTTTACGTTCATGTAGTTCAGGTGTGCAGTTGCAATGATTTCCAAATCTTACATTTTTCTTAGGTTTTCTTTGTAATCTTAGGTTCACTCGTTATGAATAGATACTTAAGCTTAAGGTTACAAAGAAAGGCCTTTGAGTAATAGTTGTTAGATTTTAGAATCACTAAGGGGGCTTCTCCGTTCTTCTCTTTTCTTTTTAGTCTTCTTGTCTATCTTTTAATAACTTAGCCAATCGTTGTTTAATCCTATGTTAAAAGGGTTATTTTTATTTATGAAATTTAGTCTATGATTTTGCTTATTGCTATCTAATTATACCATTCTTATTGTCACTAGATTAATATTGACCTAGGTTATTAGCTTAATGTTTAAGTTTACTGTAGAGACATAAGTCTTGTAGTGAACAAGCAAGTGTAATTAGAAGATATTAAGTAGCTAAGAGATTAGATATTTAATCTTTCCAAATTAGGGCAACCTAATAGTGAGATCTAAGTTCTTAATGCTATCCTACACTACTCTATTTAGAAGCAATTTGGATAAAGAGGTTTTCGAGATTAGGAATTGATTAGAGAAACAAGTCCAACTAATTCAGAGTCTGATTTCCATAAGAATAAGATTATGAACCTCTACACAACAATTGACATTGAATAATCCCCTAGAACTAGGTAGTGAATAACAATAAGGATTTATGAAGGAAAATGTCATTTCTTAATTAATTTATGTTATTAAGTTATTTTGTTATTAAATTGTTTAGTTATTTTGTTATTTCATTATTAGTGAATTGTTTTAATTTAATCTCTTATGTTTAGTTTAATATTTTATTTTATTGCAATCTTTATCTTTTGTCATTAGTTTATTCTATTAAATTTTTTATTGTTAGAAGTTAGGTAATTGAATAATTTAAGGGTATTACAACTAAGAAAAATTGGATATACTCACATAATTAGTTCTTCATGAGATCGACACTCGAACTCAATATCCATTTTATTTATATTATAACTTGATTAGGTGCACTTACTTATTAAAGTTGTATATGCCCTATCAAGTTTTTGCAGGGGAGCCAAAAATAGAGTAATTTAATTTGGAAATTAGCAAAAACTTAGATTTATCAATTACCTTAACATAATTATAATATTTCATTTCCTTATTTATTTTGATATTATTCTCTCTTTCTATATAATTGCTAACTTGTGAATCTTTTCAACTTATGACAAGAAGTAGTAGTAAAAATTTAGTAAACTTTGATCTAGAAATTGAAAGAATAGTACGGCATCTCCATAGAAGAAATCAGGACACCTGGATCAAAGCTTGCCACATAGACTAAAGGATGAGTTAGAAATTTGAGACAATGACCAAGAAAATATGGCCATGAAAAACAAAAACAACAACAATAGTGCTAACATTAACAAGACTCTCATAGAGTTCATAAAGCCAACAGTGACTGAAGTAGAATCCAGCATCACAAGACCTACAATTCAAACGAATTTCTAAATTTAACCTTGTCGAGCCTGATTTTTTATCTCTTGGTTCATTTATAAAATTAAGTCTTCTTTAACTGACCAGTATTAAACCTTACTTGTTTACTATTGGCCTTTGACTAGGGTTTAAAGCAATTCGGTTCTTTTTATTTTGGAAACAACTTTGGAGTCATCACTCAATCGGAGTCAGGAAAAACAATTAAGTTATAACTAGTTGGGTGGATTGGTTATAACTTAACAACTAATCTAACGATTAAAACCAATTTTGTAAAACGGTTTTTGAAACTAGAGATCTGGATCCGAGGGTTAGGAATTTAAGTCCTTACAGGTACCATTAACTTTCTAAATTAAACTTTAATCTTCAAAAATCACCTTTTAATTTCACAAAACAAAACTTAATTTAATTACTATAATTGGACAACCTAAGTAATCTAGGAAAAAGAAAAATTAGGTTTTTAATTTTATTTTTAATCGTCATCATGTAGGTACCTACGTACTTACTATTTGGGATTAGACATATGTAGTTCATTTTTACAAAAACTTTAATAGGTTGAGTTGATTTTAATTTTGAAAATACGTTGAATTTACGTCTTTAATTCAATGGTTTATATAAGAAAATTTTTATAAAAAAAAGTCCTAAATTAGGACTTTTATTTGAAAAATTCTAAAATGCCCTAATTTAGAAAAGAACATCCAATTATTTTCTTATTTATTTTGGAAAATCTTATTTTTCTAAGTGTTAAAAATAATTTTCATTCCCTATCCTATTTATTTTATTTTTTATTATATCTTTTATTAATTTATTTATTACTTATTATATTCTATCTATTTTTATTAAAATAAAAAAATTTAGTAAAATAAATTTACTCTTTCCTTTTTTCTTTTTCTTTTTCTTTTTTCCTTTTTCTCGTTTCTTTTCTTCTTTTTCTTTCTTTATTTTTCTTTTTCTTCTTTTTTTTTTTCTTCATTTTTTTAGTTGATTACATTTACAATAAATCAAATAAGTAAATAAATAAATAAATAAACCGAAACAAGGCTCGAACCAAGAAAGGGGACATGATTCAAGTTTGGATTAGACGCGGGTCTTGGATTTTGGTCGAACTTGGGTTGGATCGTGGGTCGTGTTATACAAGTCCAAGTCCAGTTTGGTCCTTCTTTAAGTTGCACTTCAGCAGCAATGACAGAGTGCGGTTTAGGTGGTTCTAGTGGCTAAAATAAGCAAGAAAGGGGGTATTTGTGAGTTTTAGNAAGTTTTGAAGGATTTCATGCAATTTTGAGCCCAAAAGAAGTAAAAGCATAGATTAAAGGATGTAGTTGAGGAGTTTTGTGTAAGGAATGAAGTCCAGAAGAGATCATGGTTGAGGAAAATGCTGTAGTCCCTATCTATGATCCTCTCATCATGAATTTCCTTTGGAAATTGAAGTTTTTGCTTGAAGAGTGAGAACACACCTAAACTTTACGTTCATGTAGTTCAGGTGTGCAGTTGCAATGATTTCCAAATCTTACATTTTTCTTAGGTTTTCTTTGTAATCTTAGGTTCACTCGTTATGAATAGATACTTAAGCTTAAGGTTACAAAGAAAGGCCTTTGAGTAATAGTTGTTAGATTTTAGAATCACTAAGGGGGCTTCTCCGTTCTTCTCTTTTCTTTTTAGTCTTCTTGTCTATCTTTTAATAACTTAGCCAATCGTTGTTTAATCCTATGTTAAAAGGGTTATTTTTATTTATGAAATTTAGTCTATGATTTTGCTTATTGCTATCTAATTATACCATTCTTATTGTCACTAGATTAATATTGACCTAGGTTATTAGCTTAATGTTTAAGTTTACTGTAGAGACATAAGTCTTGTAGTGAACAAGCAAGTGTAATTAGAAGATATTAAGTAGCTAAGAGATTAGATATTTAATCTTTCCAAATTAGGGCAACCTAATAGTGAGATCTAAGTTCTTAATGCTATCCTACACTACTCTATTTAGAAGCAATTTGGATAAAGAGGTTTTCGAGATTAGGAATTGATTAGAGAAACAAGTCCAACTAATTCAGAGTCTGATTTCCATAAGAATAAGATTATGAACCTCTACACAACAATTGACATTGAATAATCCCCTAGAACTAGGTAGTGAATAACAATAAGGATTTATGAAGGAAAATGTCATTTCTTAATTAATTTATGTTATTAAGTTATTTTGTTATTAAATTGTTTAGTTATTTTGTTATTTCATTATTAGTGAATTGTTTTAATTTAATCTCTTATGTTTAGTTTAATATTTTATTTTATTGCAATCTTTATCTTTTGTCATTAGTTTATTCTATTAAATTTTTTATTGTTAGAAGTTAGGTAATTGAATAATTTAAGGGTATTACAACTAAGAAAAATTGGATATACTCACATAATTAGTTCTTCATGAGATCGACACTCGAACTCAATATCCATTTTATTTATATTATAACTTGATTAGGTGCACTTACTTATTAAAGTTGTATATGCCCTATCAAGTTTTTGCAGGGGAGCCAAAAATAGAGTAATTTAATTTGGAAATTAGCAAAAACTTAGATTTATCAATTACCTTAACATAATTATAATATTTCATTTCCTTATTTATTTTGATATTATTCTCTCTTTCTATATAATTGCTAACTTGTGAATCTTTTCAACTTATGACAAGAAGTAGTAGTAAAAATTTAGTAAACTTTGATCTAGAAATTGAAAGAATAGTACGGCATCTCCATAGAAGAAATCAGGACACCTGGATCAAAGCTTGCCACATAGACTAAAGGATGAGTTAGAAATTTGAGACAATGACCAAGAAAATATGGCCATGAAAAACAAAAACAACAACAATAGTGCTAACATTAACAAGACTCTCATAGAGTTCATAAAGCCAACAGTGACTGAAGTAGAATCCAGCATCACAAGACCTACAATTCAAACGAATTTCTAAATTTAACCTTGTCGAGCCTGATTTTTTATCTCTTGGTTCATTTATAAAATTAAGTCTTCTTTAACTGACCAGTATTAAACCTTACTTGTTTACTATTGGCCTTTGACTAGGGTTTAAAGCAATTCGGTTCTTTTTATTTTGGAAACAACTTTGGAGTCATCACTCAATCGGAGTCAGGAAAAACAATTAAGTTATAACTAGTTGGGTGGATTGGTTATAACTTAACAACTAATCTAACGATTAAAACCAATTTTGTAAAACGGTTTTTGAAACTAGAGATCTGGATCCGAGGGTTAGGAATTTAAGTCCTTACAGGTACCATTAACTTTCTAAATTAAACTTTAATCTTCAAAAATCACCTTTTAATTTCACAAAACAAAACTTAATTTAATTACTATAATTGGACAACCTAAGTAATCTAGGAAAAAGAAAAATTAGGTTTTTAATTTTATTTTTAATCGTCATCATGTAGGTACCTACGTACTTACTATTTGGGATTAGACATATGTAGTTCATTTTTACAAAAACTTTAATAGGTTGAGTTGATTTTAATTTTGAAAATACGTTGAATTTACGTCTTTAATTCAATGGTTTATATAAGAAAATTTTTATAAAAAAAAGTCCTAAATTAGGACTTTTATTTGAAAAATTCTAAAATGCCCTAATTTAGAAAAGAACATCCAATTATTTTCTTATTTATTTTGGAAAATCTTATTTTTCTAAGTGTTAAAAATAATTTTCATTCCCTATCCTATTTATTTTATTTTTTATTATATCTTTTATTAATTTATTTATTACTTATTATATTCTATCTATTTTTATTAAAATAAAAAAATTTAGTAAAATAAATTTACTCTTTCCTTTTTTCTTTTTCTTTTTCTTTTTTCCTTTTTCTCGTTTCTTTTCTTCTTTTTCTTTCTTTATTTTTCTTTTTCTTCTTTTTTTTTTTCTTCATTTTTTTAGTTGATTACATTTACAATAAATCAAATAAGTAAATAAATAAATAAATAAACCGAAACAAGGCTCGAACCAAGAAAGGGGACATGATTCAAGTTTGGATTAGACGCGGGTCTTGGATTTTGGTCGAACTTGGGTTGGATCGTGGGTCGTGTTATACAAGTCCAAGTCCAGTTTGGTCCTTCTTTAAGTTGCACTTCAGCAGCAATGACAGAGTGCGGTTTAGGTGGTTCTAGTGGCTAAAATAAGCAAGAAAGGGGGTATTTGTGAGTTTTAGATTGGGAATAGGGGGGCTAGGTTTAATGCCATGACTTGAAGTAGTTGTTTGGTGGTGGTGCAAAGTGCGACGGTGGTGTCAGTGTTCAAATGGCACTATAAAGGGTTGTTAGGTGTGATTGGTTGATTGGGTTTGAGGTTTGGGGTCGTTAAAAGCTCAGTCGTGTGATTAGTTTGGGTTAATGTTGTTTAGAGGTGGTGGTTCAAGGGGATAAGCTCAACTGTTAGGGTTTGGGGGTGGCTAGGAGCCACGGCAGTGGTCGAAATGGGAAGCTTAGAGTGTAGGGTTCATGGCTATAGTGTTAGGTTATGGTGGAGAGCTTGGTAAAGAGAGTGAGTTGAAAAGAGAAAGTAATCATGAGAGAGAGGAGAGATTATTTTGAGTGATTATGCAAAGTTGTCTATATTTGAATGAGCTCCCCCATCACTCTTTTATACATGAATTGAACCTAGAAATCAAGGAAAGCAAAATTCGGATTTGAATTAAAATTTCTTGAAATTCAATTTTTTTTTTTAATTTTGGAGCTTGACTTGAATACTCCATTGACTAAATTTGGATGTGTTATTAGGTCCAATTCAGAGTACGCTATGTAGTAAACAAAATCAAAGCAAGAGATTGTGTGTGAGTGTGTGAAATCTGTACGAAAATTAGAGTTAAAGTGGAGGGAGTAGGTTGTTCTTGATTGGGAAAGTGGAGGAAAATTAGGGAAAAGGAAAGAAAGAGAAGGGGAAGAGAGAGAAAACACTGATGTAGCATTGATGTGGTGCCATGTCAGCATGCATAGACCAACTTGAAGTTGCTATGTGTCATCCCATGACACATAGCAGTTGATGTGGCATGTCGCGTGGTGCTACATTAGCCCACTGTCCATCCCTATGCTACCACATGTCAGGGTACATAGCGCAGTCAAATCCTGATGTATGGCAGTGTACTAGTAACAAAAATAAAAAGGCCTCCTTGCCTTTGCTAAGATTCGAACCCAAGACCGCAAGTTTAACCCATGTAATGTTCAAGTATTTATCCATTAGGGCGTTAGTTCGTGCCTTATCTATAAATTGCACATATGAACTAGGTCAGCTTAGACCCAACGGTTCAACTTCTAAACTTTTTTCAATATAAAAAAAATCTACCCTAAAAAAATAGTACTTTCTAAAATCTTTTATTTTTTAAATTTTTCTATTTTTTTTTTGTAATTTTTCAATTTTCTAACATTTTTCCAATTTTTTTTGTATTTTTTCTTATTTTTTAGGGTTTCTTTCCAAACTTCCTATTTTTGGTTTTTTTTTTTTCTCCAAATTTCTTATTTTTTTGTGCTTTTTCTTATTTTATATATTTTTTGTATTTTCCTAAAATTATTATTATTTTAATTTTTTGGGTTTTCTTTAATTTCCTGTTTTTTTATGTTTTTCCTAATATAAGGCTTATTGAGAAAAGAAAGAAAAATAAAATAAAATAAAGGGGGCAAAAATGGGGTGTCTATAACTGTCCCTTTTTGTGATGAAGTTTGAACAAAACTCTGTTATAAAGACAAATAGATACTATTTTTTCCCTTAAGATAACTCTAAAACAACTAAATAGCTATCCTAATATCGATTTATTGGGGATTTGAATGAAGAAATGAAACCTATTCATGCTTCTTTAGGCTCACTAACATAGGTGGGAGTATCTTTATGGGACAAGCAGTCTTATGTTGGAATTGATCTAAAACCTAGTCATGTCTCAATAAGCTCACTAACTTAAGCGAGAGCGTTTCTCGGGGACTAGCAACCTTAAGTTGAGATTGATTCTAAATCTGGTTGTGTCTCATTAAGCTCACTAACCTACGTAAGAGCATCTTTCGATGACTAGCAACTTTAAGCTGAGATCGATCTAAAATGTAGTTATGCCTTACTAGACTTACTAACCTAGGTAGGAGTATCTCTTAGGGACTAGCAACACTAAACTAGGATCGATCTAAAACCTGGTGGTGCCTTACTAGGGTTACTAACCTAGGTGGACCTAATTGTACCTTACTAAGTTCACTAACCTAGGCGGGAATGTCTCTTGGGGACTAGCAACCTTAAATTGGGATTGATCTAAAACCTGGTTGAGCCTTACTAAGCTCACTAACCTAAGTGGGAGGTTTTCTTGGCGACTAGCAACCTTAAGCTAGGATCAATCTAAAACCCAATCGTACCTCACTAGGCTCATTAACCTTGGCGGGAGTGTCGCTTAGGGAAATTAGGATCAATCTAAAACCTAATCGTGCCTTACTATGCTTACTAACCTAGGCAAGAGTATCTCTTAGGGACTAGTAACCTTAAGCTAGGATTGATCTAAATCCTTATTGTACTTTACTAGGCTTACTAACCTAGGTTGGAGTGTCTCTTAAGGACTAGTAATCCTAAACTAGGATCAATCTAAAACCTAATCGTGTCTCATTAAGCTTACTAACCTAGAGGAGAGCGTCTTTTGGGGACTAGTAACCCTAAATTGGGATTGATCTAAAACCTGGTCATGCCTTACTAAGTTCATTAACCTTGGCCTAAGCTGTACTTAATGTAATGCCCTATGGCTTGTTAAGAGAAAACTATTGAAGGAAAGTGCCCTACAGGCTTGCTAAGAAGAAAATGATGAAGGGAAGTGCCTTATAGGTTTGCTTAAGAGAAACTTGGTGAACAAAAATGCCTTATGGGCACGCTTGAGAGAATTTAGTGAATAGAAATTCTTTATGGGCTGGCTAAACGAATTTGGAAAAGAGATTGAGTTAAAATCACATCTTCAAATACTAGCTAATCATTTAGATGTAGAAGGTGGGTGTCTTATGTGTTGGATAGAAGAGACGATGAAGAAAAGTGCTATGTAGGCTCGTTAAGAGAAACTTCATGAACAGAGGGGCCCAATTGGCATGCCTAAAGAAATCAAGCGTCCTATGAACTAACTATAAGATCTTTGCAAAAAGAAGTGCCTTATGGGCCTGTTAAAAGAACTTGGTGATCTGAAGGGCCCTATGAGCACACTTAAGAGAATCTTGGTGAATGCCTTATGGGCTTGTTAAGAGAAACTTCATGCATAAAGAGGCCTAATGGGCTCGCTTAAAGAAAATCAAGCGTTCTATGAGCTCACTATAAGATCGTTGCAAAAAGAAGTACCTTATGGGCCTGTTAAAAGAACTTGGTGAACTGAAGGGCTCTATGAGCACACTAAAGGTAATTGAGGAATAGAGACAACTTATGGGTTTGTTAAAGACCTTGAAGGAGTTGAAAGGAAGAAAGGTGGGATAGCCCATTCAAGAGCTGGTTAGGAAAAAAACTTGTTCGAAAACATTACCTGATTTTTGAGGAAACTATTTAGAGAAAAACCCTTTTGGTGAAAACCATTTATGTTAAAAAAAGACGTTGGGTATAATTTCCTTTATTTTGGGAAGAATGAGAAAAGCTTGAACTCTTAACTTGTTTTTTTTTTTTTTAATTCTCTCCCTTTTTCTTTTTCTTCTTCTTTCTTTTTCTTTTTATTACCTCTTTTTTTTTTTTCTTTTTTAGTTTGCTAACAAGTAAAGAACCCTTCTTTAATAATCACATGGGGCCTCTCATGTTTACCTTAATTTGGATACCAAGCCGTTTGGTGGGGCTTTATGATTTCAAACATCCTTAAAAAGGTAACTCTTGACTAGTTTAATTAAAGAGGACTTCTTTGCAAACTCTCAGTCTAGATAACACTCTTGAGTACAATCCTAAAATTATAATCCATTTTGCATGTGATATGCCTTGATCAATCCATTAGGTCTTTTTTGGTTTAACGTTATGAATTTAGGCTTTTAGTCTAAGGGTTTCAAAAAGAACTAATGAAGAAGCCTATTTTGAAATAAACCTTATAAACAATTGGAAATATACTTGCCCTAACTTCAAAAAGAAAAAAAGAAAACTTTTACTAAAGATAAATTATCTTTAAAGATCGAAAGAGCTTTTACTTGTATAAGGATGGTATTGTAGGTGGGAAGACTAGGTGTGAGAGAGGCTTTAAAGTGGATGTAGAGATTTTGGATTTTTTAGCTTGGACTATAAGTCAAAGCTTTGCATCTTTGGGGTTATTTAGGCTTTGATTTTTGATTTAACTACCCCTATTGGGATATGATATGGCTTTCACTTAGCTCTTAACCTACACTTGAGCCTAATTATCCAACCTCTTTTCCTCATCTTTTCCTTTTTCTATTTTGTTATTACTTTGCCCCATTATTCTTTTGGTGTTCTTTCATTTTCTTTTGGCCTTAAGTCTCCATTGCTAAGTTTTTACCTGTTAAGTAATTTAAGGTCTTAAATTCATTGATTTCTATTGTATGGGCTCGAGTGAGGCAAGTAAAAGCTTGAGGTATTTAAAAAGGATGTGGCTCTTCCTTATTTAAAAAAACATAACTTATTGGAAATAAAATTTTCTTTTGAATTTAACATTACTGAAGTACAAACCAATTTTAATCCCTCTCTCCTTATCAATGACCCTAACCTTTGAATTACCCCATTGTGGAGTAGTTCTCGATAGGGTTTCAATTTGAAAAATTCTTCAAATAGGTCCAACGGGGTAAATAAGAGATGATTGTGCTTAGGATTCAAGAAATGAATACCTAATTTCATTTTAATCTGCATATCACATTCAAAGTGGACCTCCTTTAAGGAATGAGTCCAAAGTATCCTTACCTTTGTGTCACTCAACTCTCAAAGTGTTTTAGGTTAGTGTATGGAAAATAGTTTACCTCTTTTTATTCTAAGCCTTTTAAAAGTGAGTTACCAGTTCCTTAAGGAGAACTTCTTTGTTCTAATAACAGTGCAATCATTCTATTGAAAAAGGAAATTGTATTATTCCAACTATTATAGACTTTATTGAAAACAACTTTCTTTGCCCCTAACTTAGCAAACACCTAATTACTTAAAACAACCCATGAGTTTATTAGAAGGCATAGGTAAGCTTAAAAGAAATGGAGCTTTAGGCGACTCAGTTGGACTATCCTCACGACTTGAAGAAGGAATGTCTTGTTGTAGCTATAGTTGAATGCCTTTTGCATCAATTAGGTCTTGAATCTTGTTCTTCAATCTCTAACATTTTTTAGTGGAGTGCCCCTTCTGATCTATACGATAGTCGCATTTTGCTTTTGGGTCAAAGCTACATGGTGTGTTATTCGGATTAAAGGCTTTAGAGACTATAACCCTCGCTGCTTTCAAATGAATAAAGAGTTGGGTGATTGATATCTTCAATTGAGTGAATTGTCTCCTTCAAGTCCCTTGGGTTTGTTCTTTGTCGCTTCTCCTCGGCTTCTTTCTACTTAGGCCTCCTTCATCACTTGCGCTTATTTGCACTTGATCAGTGTTGAACATCAAGTGTTGAAATCTTCTAAGCATAAGGCCCATTGCCATTTCTAGATCTGTAGTGGTCTTTTGTATTGGAGCTACCTTTTCTTTTAGATTCGAGAGTCTCCTATCCAGGTTTGAATCTTGGGATATCTGGAGAGTAGTGATCGTTGGGAACAAAATTTGCCATTATTAGGCCATTTGTTGCATCATGCTTTCTAGGGAGGCAAGTTTGTTATCAGCCATATGAACCTGGTTAGAAAAATTATTTACCCGTTAGCAACTTTTCTTTTCTTTTCTTTTTTAGGATAAAACCGAAAAAATAAAATAAAAAAAATCAAAATAAAGATGATGATTTTTTTTTGTTTTTTTTGGTTTATTAATTGCACTTCCTTGAGTGAGGAAGAATGAATGGTTAGATAATTTCTATTGAAGGACTATCTACAAAGAAGAAAAGAACGAAGAATGACTAAAGAGAAAAATTTTATTTTGGAAAAATTAGAGTACATGGAACAAAACAAAAGGGAACCTAATAATTATTCTTAATAAAACTTAAAATTTATTCAAAGTCCTTCAATTACATCTAAAGTTTCTAATCTTACACTTGTAGTTAGGCTTTAATCTTGTCTAGCATTTCTAAAGCCCAATTCATGGTTGTCTCGCTTTTTTCAACTTGAGCTAACAAGGCCTTGTTAGAAGCCTCAGCACACCTAGCCTTCTACTTCCAATAGGTAACTTTAGCTTGTAGCAGTTGCTTATGGATTCCTAAGGCATCTAGCAGTCTTTCATTATTCTGTTGTTGGTTACCCACCATTCTTAGGTCTATATATTTCATGGACAACAATCAATCATTAATGTAGAAAAACAAAGCACATGGAAATATGCAGGTATTTAGATCGTTTGGGTTAACACATTACTCCCTTAAGTTGCAACCTTACTGTTATTTACATTAAAACTCTTGAACAATTAATAAGGTTGTAATTTCTCAAGGATATTGTATTAACTTAAGCTTAGAGGGGAGTATATACAATTATGGTAGGTTTTGAAAAGGTTCTTAATTTTTGTGACCTTATTTGTTAAAGAACATTTTCATTGGTTACATTAAGCTTAAGTGAGATAACATAATCAACCATGAACAGTGATTACACCACAGCATCCGAAGCTTACACAATGACTCCTCTCTTAGAGTCCTAAGACAGCCTGGGTTTGACCGTACCTACTTTACAGCAAATGAACCCTCATATCCTAATGCATGTGATATGGAAGATAATAGTATAGATAAGAGCTGAGAGTGAATTCTAGCAAAAAACGGGGAAACAAGCTTTAGGTTTGTCTTTTGTTTTTCTCTTTTATAACAATGCTGCCTTAAAACCCTAAGGGATGTATGCAAAAAAGGGTGGGTTCTAGAGGTCCTTAAACTCTATGACCTCGTGCGTTTCTTACAAAATGGTTCCTTGATCACATCGAATGTTAAGTAGGGTAGCTTAATCAGCCCTGAATAGTGGTTGCCCCACTATGCCCAACACCTACACAATGGCTCCCCGTCCTAAGACAGCCTAGCTTCGACCGTATTTATCATGTGTTCATAGTACAAGAAATAAATCCCCCCCTCTCTCAAAATAATAAAATAAATAAAACTAAATCTACAAAAATGTTAGTATAGTTATGATACAAACAAAGAAAGAATAAGTACATAAATTGCAAAAAGGTGGTTTTTAAAGTTTAATTTTAATTTTGGAAAGTCGAATAATTAACTCTCTCGATGTCCCTAGTGGAGCCGCCAAGTTGACAAGCTTGTTTTTCCATCTCCCAATTTTTTTTATAAAATTAAGTCTTCCTTAAATTGACCAATATTAAACCCTATTCGTTTACTACTGGCCCTTAACTAGGGTTTAATAAAACTCAGTTTTTTTTTTTTTAATTTTGGAAACAACTTTGGAGTCGCTACACGACTAGAGTCGGGACAAACAATTAAGTTATAACCAATTGGGTAGATTGGTTATAAATTAGCCACTAGTCTAATAATTAAAACTAATTTTGTAAAACAGTTTTTGAAACCAAAGATCTAAATCCGGGGTTTAGGAATTTAACCCCTTATAAGTACCATTGACTTTCCAAATTTAACTTTAATCCTTAAAAATCATCTTTTAATTTCACAAGACAAAATTCAATTTGATTACTCTAATTGGACAACATAAGTAATCTAGGAAAAAGGAAAATTAGGTTTTTTCTTCTTTATTTTTATCGCCTCCCCATATGTGCTTATGTACCCACTATTCGAGATCAAATGTACATTGCTTTTTTTTTTAATGAAAACTTTAGTGGATTGAGTTGATTTTAATTTTGAAAATACATTGAATTTACATCTTTAATTCAATTTGGTATATTTAAGAAAATTTCTATAAAAAAAGGTCCTAAATTGAGACTTTTATTTGAAAAATTCTAAAATGCCCTAATTCAGAAAAGAACATCCAATTATTTTTTATTTATTTTGGAAAATCTAATTTTTTGAAGTGTTAAAAGTAATTTTTATTCCCTATCCTATTTATTTTAATTTATTTTTTA
The DNA here is from genome assembly GCA_024138015.1 of Lumnitzera littorea. NCBI lineage: Eukaryota > Viridiplantae > Streptophyta > Magnoliopsida > Myrtales > Combretaceae > Lumnitzera > Lumnitzera littorea. Next base: position 102,700,810 of record JAMXBB010000003.1, read on the forward strand.
TTATATGATCTTATTTATTTATTACTTATTATATTTGATCTATATTTATTAAAATTAAAAAAATAAATTTACTCTTTCCTTTTTTATTTTTTTTCTTTTTTCCTTTTTTTCTTTTCTTTTCTTCTTTTTCTTTCTTTCTTTTTCTTTTTCTTCTTTTTTTAGATGATTACATTTACAATAAATCAAATAAGTAAATAAATAAAAATAAAAATGTATAAAATCGAAATAAGGCTCGAACTAGGAAATGGGATGTGGGTTAGGTTCGGATCGGAGCAGTTCTTGGATTTGGGTTGAACTCGGGTTGAATCGCGAATCATCGGGTCAGGTCGTGTAGATCTAAGTTGGGTTTGGTCGTTCTTCAAACTCCACTTGAACAGCAACGGCAAAGTGTAGTTTGAGTTGTTCTAGTAGCCAAAATGAGCACGAAAGGGTGTATTAGTGAGTTTTGGATTGGGAATAGGGGGGCTAGGTTTAATGCTACGACTTAAAGTTGCTGTTTAGTGGTCGTGTGAAGTGTGGCAGCGGTGGTAGTGTTTAGGTGGCATTGTAAGAGGTTGTTGGGTGTGATTGGTTGATTGGGTTGGGGGTTTGGGGTCGCTAGGAGCTCAACTATGTGATTAGTTTAGGTCGATTATGGTCGAAGGTAGTGGTTCGAGGGGGGTAAGCTTGATGGTTAGGGTTTGGGGGTGGCTAGGAGCCATGGCAATAGTCGAAGGTGGTTATAATGGGAAGCTTGGAGTGTAGAGGTTACCACTGTGGTGTTGGGTCATGGTGGAGAGCTCGATAAAGAGAGATTCAAAGAGAGAGAGTGATCGTAGGAGAGAGAGAGATTATTTCAAGTGATTGTATGAGGTTGTCTATGTTTGAATAAGCTCCCTTAATACTCTTTTATATACAAATTGAACCCAGAAATCAAGGAAAGCAAAATTGGATTTGAATGCAAATGTCCATAAATTCAGTTTTTTCCAAATTTTGGAGCTTGATTTGAATGCTCCTTTGATTGAATTTAGACATGTTATTAGGTCCAATTCAGAGTATGCTATGCGGTAAACAAAATCAAAGCAAGAAATTGCATGTGAGTATATGAAATCTATGTGAAAATTGGAGCTCAAGTGGAGGGAGTAGGCTGTTCTTAATTAAGAAAGTGGAGGAAAATTAAGGAAAGGTAAAGAAAGAGAAGGGGAAGAGAGAGAAAATGCTGATGTGCCCCATGTTAGCACATATGAACCAACCCGAAGTTGCCACTTGTCATCCCAATTGATGTGGTATGTGGCGCTATGTTAATCCATTGTTCATCTCGACACTGCCACGTATCAGAACACGTAGCATAATCAGATCATCATACGTGGCAGTATGCTAGTTACAAAAATAAAAAAGCCTCTTTGCCTCTGCTAAGATTCAAACCTAAGCCCTCAAGTTTAACCTCATGCAATGTTCAAGTACTTATCCGTTAGGCCATTGGCCTATACCTTATCCATATGTATAATTAAATTGTATATATAGACCAAGTTAACTTGGGCTAAATTCAAATCTAACTCTAGGCTCAATGGCTCAACTTTTAAACTTATTTCAAAATAAAAAAGATCTACCCTAATAAAATAGTATGTTCTAAAATATTTTATTTTTTCAAATTTTCAAAATTTTTTTTTTGTAATTTTTCAATTTTCTAACTTTTTTCCAATTTTTTTGTATATTTTTCTTATTTTTTAGGGTTTCTTTCTAAATTTCCTATTTTTGTTATTTTTCCAAATTTCTAACTTTTTTGTGCTTTTTCTTTTTTTTTTTTGTATTTTTCTAATTTTTTTTAAAATTTTTGGGTTTTCTTTAATTTCTTATTTTTTTATGTTTTTCTTAATTTAGGGCCTATTGAGAAAAGAAAGAAAAATAAAATAAAGAGAGCAAAAATTGAGTGTTTACAAACCTAATGTCATCTAGATGGCCTAACAATTTGTCTAGTTTGACGGATTGGTTAACAAAGACCCTAACAACCACATTTGGAACTTCTTAGAATTCTACAACACATTCATGATCAATGTTGTACAAATGATGTAGTAAGGTTAATGTTATTTGTATTCTCTTTGTGACGTAAGGCCAAACTCTGGCTAAATTCTTTATCTGGAGGCTTTATCACTGCATGGGAATCATCAATAGAAAAATTTCTAAGAATCACTAGATGGGAATCATTAGTAGAAAATTTTCTAGGAAAATGTTTCTCGCTCGTCAAGATGGCAAAAGTTAAAAATAATATTTTTAATTTTGTTCAACTTGATAATTAGATTCTTTATGACACTTAGGAGAGATTTAAGGTACTGCTGAGAAGATGTCTACATCATAGAATATCTTATTAGATGCAAATCTGAACATTTTATAATGGACTTAATTATTCCATGCATTAAACCATCAATGTCATAGCTAGAGGCACTTTGAGTACTAAGACATTAGAGGAGGCCTGAAAGCTTATTGAAGGCATAACAATGAATAATTCGTAGTGGGATAATGTAAGAGCTAATGTAAAATTGTTTGGAAAATATGAAGTTGACTTTATAACAATGTTAATTGCTTAAGTTGGGAATTTGAGTAAAGATTGATGGATTAATGAAACCTCTTAATTTAATGTAGGATGAAGTTTAAATGGAAATTGAGGATGTGAATTGAGGATGGAAATTGGCATGAAATTTTCAACTTATAAAGAAGATCACGACCAAGGTCTACACCCGTAGACTTAGACTGTGATCCCCTCATAATTGAATTTAAGAAGAAAGTGAAGAAAAGTAAAAACGGGAAGAAGACGTCCTAGACCAGGCCCATGTACATGTAGCTCCATCATCCGATGCAAAGGGAAGGTACACGACTACACTCTATGGCCATGGTCCTCATCTATAGTACACTGGATTAAAAAATCACAAGTATTTTTCTTCAATTCTTGTTCTATACTTACATTATCNCTTATTTATTTATTACTTATTATATTTGATCTATATTTATTAAAATTAAAAAAATAAATTTACTCTTTCCTTTTTTATTTTTTTTCTTTTTTCCTTTTTTTCTTTTCTTTTCTTCTTTTTCTTTCTTTCTTTTTCTTTTTCTTCTTTTTTTAGATGATTACATTTACAATAAATCAAATAAGTAAATAAATAAAAATAAAAATGTATAAAATCGAAATAAGGCTCGAACTAGGAAATGGGATGTGGGTTAGGTTCGGATCGGAGCAGTTCTTGGATTTGGGTTGAACTCGGGTTGAATCGCGAATCATCGGGTCAGGTCGTGTAGATCTAAGTTGGGTTTGGTCGTTCTTCAAACTCCACTTGAACAGCAACGGCAAAGTGTAGTTTGAGTTGTTCTAGTAGCCAAAATGAGCACGAAAGGGTGTATTAGTGAGTTTTGGATTGGGAATAGGGGGGCTAGGTTTAATGCTACGACTTAAAGTTGCTGTTTAGTGGTCGTGTGAAGTGTGGCAGCGGTGGTAGTGTTTAGGTGGCATTGTAAGAGGTTGTTGGGTGTGATTGGTTGATTGGGTTGGGGGTTTGGGGTCGCTAGGAGCTCAACTATGTGATTAGTTTAGGTCGATTATGGTCGAAGGTAGTGGTTCGAGGGGGGTAAGCTTGATGGTTAGGGTTTGGGGGTGGCTAGGAGCCATGGCAATAGTCGAAGGTGGTTATAATGGGAAGCTTGGAGTGTAGAGGTTACCACTGTGGTGTTGGGTCATGGTGGAGAGCTCGATAAAGAGAGATTCAAAGAGAGAGAGTGATCGTAGGAGAGAGAGAGATTATTTCAAGTGATTGTATGAGGTTGTCTATGTTTGAATAAGCTCCCTTAATACTCTTTTATATACAAATTGAACCCAGAAATCAAGGAAAGCAAAATTGGATTTGAATGCAAATGTCCATAAATTCAGTTTTTTCCAAATTTTGGAGCTTGATTTGAATGCTCCTTTGATTGAATTTAGACATGTTATTAGGTCCAATTCAGAGTATGCTATGCGGTAAACAAAATCAAAGCAAGAAATTGCATGTGAGTATATGAAATCTATGTGAAAATTGGAGCTCAAGTGGAGGGAGTAGGCTGTTCTTAATTAAGAAAGTGGAGGAAAATTAAGGAAAGGTAAAGAAAGAGAAGGGGAAGAGAGAGAAAATGCTGATGTGCCCCATGTTAGCACATATGAACCAACCCGAAGTTGCCACTTGTCATCCCAATTGATGTGGTATGTGGCGCTATGTTAATCCATTGTTCATCTCGACACTGCCACGTATCAGAACACGTAGCATAATCAGATCATCATACGTGGCAGTATGCTAGTTACAAAAATAAAAAAGCCTCTTTGCCTCTGCTAAGATTCAAACCTAAGCCCTCAAGTTTAACCTCATGCAATGTTCAAGTACTTATCCGTTAGGCCATTGGCCTATACCTTATCCATATGTATAATTAAATTGTATATATAGACCAAGTTAACTTGGGCTAAATTCAAATCTAACTCTAGGCTCAATGGCTCAACTTTTAAACTTATTTCAAAATAAAAAAGATCTACCCTAATAAAATAGTATGTTCTAAAATATTTTATTTTTTCAAATTTTCAAAATTTTTTTTTTGTAATTTTTCAATTTTCTAACTTTTTTCCAATTTTTTTGTATATTTTTCTTATTTTTTAGGGTTTCTTTCTAAATTTCCTATTTTTGTTATTTTTCCAAATTTCTAACTTTTTTGTGCTTTTTCTTTTTTTTTTTTGTATTTTTCTAATTTTTTTTAAAATTTTTGGGTTTTCTTTAATTTCTTATTTTTTTATGTTTTTCTTAATTTAGGGCCTATTGAGAAAAGAAAGAAAAATAAAATAAAGAGAGCAAAAATTGAGTGTTTACAAACCTAATGTCATCTAGATGGCCTAACAATTTGTCTAGTTTGACGGATTGGTTAACAAAGACCCTAACAACCACATTTGGAACTTCTTAGAATTCTACAACACATTCATGATCAATGTTGTACAAATGATGTAGTAAGGTTAATGTTATTTGTATTCTCTTTGTGACGTAAGGCCAAACTCTGGCTAAATTCTTTATCTGGAGGCTTTATCACTGCATGGGAATCATCAATAGAAAAATTTCTAAGAATCACTAGATGGGAATCATTAGTAGAAAATTTTCTAGGAAAATGTTTCTCGCTCGTCAAGATGGCAAAAGTTAAAAATAATATTTTTAATTTTGTTCAACTTGATAATTAGATTCTTTATGACACTTAGGAGAGATTTAAGGTACTGCTGAGAAGATGTCTACATCATAGAATATCTTATTAGATGCAAATCTGAACATTTTATAATGGACTTAATTATTCCATGCATTAAACCATCAATGTCATAGCTAGAGGCACTTTGAGTACTAAGACATTAGAGGAGGCCTGAAAGCTTATTGAAGGCATAACAATGAATAATTCGTAGTGGGATAATGTAAGAGCTAATGTAAAATTGTTTGGAAAATATGAAGTTGACTTTATAACAATGTTAATTGCTTAAGTTGGGAATTTGAGTAAAGATTGATGGATTAATGAAACCTCTTAATTTAATGTAGGATGAAGTTTAAATGGAAATTGAGGATGTGAATTGAGGATGGAAATTGGCATGAAATTTTCAACTTATAAAGAAGATCACGACCAAGGTCTACACCCGTAGACTTAGACTGTGATCCCCTCATAATTGAATTTAAGAAGAAAGTGAAGAAAAGTAAAAACGGGAAGAAGACGTCCTAGACCAGGCCCATGTACATGTAGCTCCATCATCCGATGCAAAGGGAAGGTACACGACTACACTCTATGGCCATGGTCCTCATCTATAGTACACTGGATTAAAAAATCACAAGTATTTTTCTTCAATTCTTGTTCTATACTTACATTATCTTGCTTACACCCATATTTCTCTCTCTACACTTATTTCAATCACTTACACAATCTTTCAATCCGAGTGTGAAAACAACATATTCGAGGTAGGTACATCAACTTTACTTTGTCATTTTCTTAGTTTTTTTGTTAGAATAAAAAAGAATTCAAGTTTCAAATAGGTTTTCAATGGAGAAACTTCAATGTACATGTGTGAAAATTTGGGTTTCTAGGAGTGATCTAGCTTAGATAATACAATGTAGTGTGTTATCTATCTATTATATACTAAAATTCTTGAAGAAAAATGCATGTCTTGTAAAGATGGGTAAAGGAAGGTAAAAGAAAGGACAAGAAAGTGATAGAAAGAGAAAGAAAGTGAGGGAAAACAAAAAACTTGATACTGGTTTTACTTTGTGATAACTTTGATTCATGATGAAACTAGAAACTTGAATACTTGATGTTTGCGTGCAATGTACATGTAACTTTTATCCTAATTACTCATCTATAATTAAGTAATCTAAATTGCATAAGAAATATGAAGTTTGAAAAAAAAAAAAACGAGTTTGTAATTGAGAATTACATATTGAATGTTGGTGTTCATTCTAATCTAGATGATAAAATTGTAGGTTAGATTTTAATCCGGAAAATTTGTTAGTTATGATTTTATTATCAAGGATGTTAAGAACCTAATATTTTAATATAATAAAGTTGATTAGTTCAACTATTGAACCAAAAGTTTGGAAATTTGCATATTCAATGCTAAAGCTTATAGGGATCATGAAGCTTACAGGATATAAATTTGAAACTATCCTATAGATGTGCTAATCCATGATTTTAGCAATCCTAGCATTATATGATACAATCATGTTGAATCATAACAATCATACTTGTTCAACTCTTGGATTAACATACTATCATGAATTATTCTCATCACATTTGAAATTCTCTTTTGTTTTGATTTCAGACAATGCCAAGAGTTAAATATGCTGCCCACAAAAACTCTAGTGCCATTCCTACAACCCCCTCAACTCATATTCTAACATGAATAGCAATGTGAAAAGTTCAAACTCCTTTCTAAAAAGGAGTTTGGTGAATTCATGTACATAAATTTGGAGGCATTAGCACAAGCTAGCTATGAAGGCTGAGTTTTACATTTAATTGGATTTGGAGGATAGGATCGGCTATTGACTATCAACGAGTTGGTATACAAAGAACTTACTCTAGAGTTCCTTAGCACTTTTAGGTTAGGTATCAACAACCTTTCTCGATGTAGACAAAACATTGTTCATTTTAGATGTTGTATTTGTGAGGTTATTATGTCTATTGATGATTGTAGTGTCCATATGGGTATTTATTTTGTTGATTACATTATGATGTAAGAATATATGGACCTACCACATTAACTACCCTAAGGTATGTCTAAGTCTTTTATATGGGGATACTTAACTGGAAATGAGGTAGGAGCTTATAATCTTGGAAAATTAAAAGCATCCAATTTAGTTAACCCTACTCTTAGGCTGATATACTATTTGCCGGCTAGGAATTTTATTGGTAGTGACAACAATTAGGGAGTGGTTGATGAGAGGGATATTTCGTACTTGCATAGTATTGTTAACCACTAACCCCTCAACTTAGGACTTAGGATGGCTTGGTTCATAAGAAACCAAGTTACTAACTAGGGGTCTAAGTATATTTTTGTAGGTCCCTTCATAACTCGCTTGATGAAGAACTTTTCAAGCCTTTATAATGAGGTATGCATGCAAAGGATGAAAGCCCATATTCCTCTCACCAATGATGCAATCAAATCCATGTAACTACCATAGCACCAGAAGTACTACCTAAACCAATTGGTGAGATACCTCATTGGCTTTTAAGCCGTGAGCTCCATCATCCTTAGTGATGGTCACTTTTAAGAAATTTTTGAGGAAGCTTTGCAAGAAGAAACATACCATAGAACATAAGGTAGACTAGGCCTTAGTACAGTAGAAGGCAATTATAACCTACTTACAAATTTAATCACTACCACCACCACCAATAATGCTTGAGCTAGACTCTCCAGAAAAACCTACTAATGATGAGATTAAAGAGGAGGAGGAAGAAGAGTATGAAGAGTGATCTCTTTTTCATTTTTTTTAAAAGCCTTGGTTTATTTGATTTGAAATTTTGGATGACTGTATTAACTACCTAGCTTCTTATTGCCTTTTGATGACTTTATCTTTTGATGATTTGTAAGACTATAGGATGCTGACTCTTTAGATTCTTAAATTAGCAGTAGTTTCATTTAGTTATTTTTACTTAATTAACTTTTTTCTTTTCTTTCTCTTTAGTTAGTTCAATCTCATGCAAAAAGAAAACTTGGTGCTTAACAGTTCGATGGAAATTAACTTTTGGACTTCAAACTTTTTGAAAGAATCAACAATAAAAATAAGGGAAGTCCTGGTTTGTTTGAAATAAATAATTGAATTTGAAGTAATCACTAAGGATTGGTATGGATTGATCTTACTCTCGAGGAAAAGCAAAACTCATTCTTGCTGCCAATCAGAAAATTTAAAATTAATAAGAGTTATTAAGGATTAGTCTTAGTTATTTAAAAGAGCAAGGTACTTTCCCGCTAACAATTGGAAAAGTAATTAAATGAGCTAAATTAGTAAGGATTGATCTTGGTCCGTTAGAAGAGAAAAATACCTTTTCTAATGTTAATTAAGCTTCAATAAGAAAATTAATTTGAGTTGATAAGCCTCCTAATGAAAATTGATAGAAGTAAAGGGACAATCAATGAATGAATTGATGTGATATGTATCCGATTTGGTCTTTTAAGTTAGAAATAATTAAGGAAGATTTCTCTTCTCTTGAATTAAGTAAGGAAATCATTATGATTTTTTCTTGATTGATTTATGCTTATTCTAATCTCTAGTGTAGTTTATGCTTAAGATTTGTGGCTAACTTTGAATTATCTAGATTGATTATTAAAATTCAGTAGTTCTTAATTTGCTAATATGCAAGTGTTCTTAATGTATTATGTTGTAGATGAACAAGGGTGATTTGGAAAGAATTTTTGGCTAAGCAATTCACATTTTGAGGGTACAGTTTTTTAAGATTATAGTCAATCCTCTTATCCTTGAGATATTTTCTTTGATTTTTATTATTTTCCCTGAGGATAAAAAAAAAAGAAGAAGCTAAAGTGAGGGGGCATTTGTTGACATGAAATTAACATATACTTTCTATGGATAATTTGTGTTGATTTAAACTTTATTGCTATTAATTTTGTGATATCTTGAGCTTAAATTATTTAATTATGGTTTTTAGGGACTTTGAGAACATTTCATGAAGTTTTCAAGTATTTTATGCAATTTTGCGCCCAAAAGAAGTAAAAGCATGGATTAAAGGATGAAGCAAAGGAGTTTCAAGTAAGGAACGAAGTCTAAAAGAGATCATGGTTGAGGACCACATTCGTAGTCCTTACTTGTGACCCTCTCATCATGAATTTCCTTTTAAAATTGAAGTTTTTGCACAAAGAGCAAGAATAGCTTCATGACCATATACTTTGAGCTTGTGAGTTGTAGTGATTTCCAAATCTTCTAATTTTTTTAAGTTTTCTTTGTAATCTTGGTCTATTCCTTATGAATAGATACTTAAGCCTATGGTTATAGAGAAAGTCTCTTGAGCAGTAGTTGTTAGATTTCGGATTCACTAAGGGGGCCTCTCAATTTTTCTCTTCTTTTTAGTTTTCATGTCTTTCTTTTAATAACTCAATAAATTGTTGTTGAACCTCATGATTAAAGGATGATTGTTTTTTTTTTTTTATGAAATTTAGTATATGATTTTGATTATTATGATCTAATTACGCCATTCTTATTGTCATTAGATTAATATTTACTCAAGTTATTAGTTTAATATTTTATTTTGCTGTAGAGACATAAGTCTTATAGTGAATTGACAAGTGTAATTAGAAGAGATGGAGTATGCTAAGAGATTGGGTATTCAATCTTTCCCAATTAGGAGACCTAATAGCGAGATCCAAGTTATTAATGGGATCTTGCAATGCTTTATTGAGAAGCAATTTGAGTAAAGAGGGTTTTAAGATTAGGAATTAGTTAGAGATATGAGTTAAGCTAATTCAGAATCTAATTTCCATAAGAATAGGATTATGAATCTGCATAGTCTAATATATCAATTGAGATTGAATAATCTCTTAGAACTAGATAGTAAACAACAATAAGGATTTACTAAGGAAAATACTATTTCTTAATTAATTTATGTTATTAAAATGTTTAGCTATTTTGTTGTTTCATTATTAGTTAATTGTTTTAATTTTATCTCCTTACTTTTAATTTAATCTTTTATTTTATTGCAATCTTTACCTTCTTTCTTTAGTTTATTCTACTAAATCTTTTATTGTTAGAAGTTAGGTAATTAAATGATTTAAGGGTATCATTGCTAAAAATCATTAGATATACTTACCTAACTACTTCTTTCTGGGATCAATACTCAAACTTAATATTCCTTTTTGCCTATACTATAACTTAATTAAGTGCACTAACCAATTAGAGTAGCTTACGCCCTAATCACATGCAAAAACATTTACAAAAAAACTTCAAAAATGTACATGGAATTCATGTTAAAATGAGCTCTTCAATTGTGAAAATGTGCTTAAAGAGCCTACTTTGACATGAATTTCAATTTCATATTTCAAATTTTTTTGTAGAAATTTTTGTATGATTTAAAGGTAATCATGGAGTAGGTAATAGATTGAGCATTTTTTTCTAAATTGAAATTTAAATCAAGTGAGAAAAATCGGGTCAAATTTGAGTCTTTCTCTGGCAAAAGCTGCAACTTATAGTTTAAACCCCTTGTCTTTATGTTGCATATCCTACATGAAATGCTATAGCTAAGAAGACTTGTACATATTATAGGTTATTCAAAGTGGAAAAATGTGCTATATGCATTGGAGCGGTCTTTGCAAAGTCATAATGATATTTGCATTATTCATTTAAAAAATAATATATTTCTCTAAAAATGGTGTCGCATGTCAAAGTTGTTACGTATCAATTCACAGCACTTCCATGTGGCATTTCTTGTCATGTTAGTGTATGCTACGCATAAGGATACGTATCAATTCATAGTGGTGCCATGAGTCTATTCCATTTATGTCAACAAACGAAAATTAACGGATTTAGATCATGTGGTATAAATGAATCATAAAAAGTTTAAGTAAGTAATAAATTGAACATTTTCAAAGATGAGGTAGTAAATTGGGCAATTTGGTAAAGTTTGGATACCAAATGCGACATAAACCCTAATTGTATGATCTCCTTGTAAATATATTATCTATTTGCTTTTATAAGCAAGCATATTGTCTCTATGCATAAGGACTTTAATGTTTATCCTCAATTTGAGTTTAGGGCTAAAAGTTTGTCTGTTGTATTGCTTACATCTTACGACATTTACCTCAAGCTTGAATCATTTAAAATTTATAATTGTGAATTTTGGTGTTGACTTGTTGAACTTACTAATCATCGGTTCATTAATCCATAGAAAGAAGATAGTTGATAGAGAATAATTTGGTTTCATTCTATTACATTAACTATTAAAAAATAAAAAGGAAAACAAGGTGTATATATAAACTCTTTCTATTTGTTAACTATCTAACTAAGTATCCCCACTAACTTTTGTTAAATGATGTTAAGAAAAATTTTGCTAACAACTTAGCAACTATTAGTAAACTAAATAAAAAAAAAAAAAAAACTCAATGAAATAAATATAGATCTTGTAACAATTACAACCCTCTTCAATTAGGAGCTTCCCATATGCCTAACTTTGAACAAACGAATTGTAATGAAGCCTCACCAAGAGATTTGGTAAGAAGATCAAGTAACTGAAGACAAGAAGGAATGTGAATGATCTTAAAAAATAGAACCATGAATTGATGTCTATTAATATGAACATTGATATCTATGTGTTGTTGGTATCAAGCTATAAATGTGTTCCTTGGCAAGGCCGATTCTCCTTAGTGATATGCATAATCTCATAACTTAACAAATGGTACCAAAGTCAATAGTTTAGTTAAGACAAGAAGAAATTGACGCAATGACTTAGCACTCCATGGTTGGCCCTTTCATGTTAAAGAAGAGTTACATGATGATGGATCAAAGGAAACCCATGATATAAGATGAGTGAGTTAAGCTGTAAGCTACTTAAGAGGTATGCCTATTAGAGTCAATTGATGAGCTCTTAATGGTGATGCAAGAAGTTTCTGCTTAAGAGGGAGCAAGATGTAAAGCCTAATATGGAAGAGATTTAAACTTAAGGGGGATGTCATTGTGATATAGATCCGAGTTAGGTTAAAAGAGAAATCCCACATTGGAAAGATGTAAATAAGTGAATGATATATAAGTAAAAAGAACCCATAACATGATGCCATAAGGTTTTTAGATGTACATGGTATCAACCCTACAAATATGTTCCTTCACATGACACATTCTCCCCAATGATATTGATGCTTCCAAAACTTAGTTTTGTCTAGTGATGGAGACGTGGATTTGTTGCAATCAATTTTATTGATCTATTATCATAATAAAGTGATATAGGTAAGGATGTAGGTACACCCAAGCAATTCCTTAATCGTAGTAGTCATACTAGGATACTTCACTTTAGTAGTGGACATAGAACCTATGGACTACTTTTGAGTCTTCCATGAAACTAATGCATTCTTAACCATGACACTGTACCCTATAATATACTTATTATCAAGTGGATAGGCTTCGTAACTAGAACCCAAATATTTAAGTAAATTAAGATAGTTATCTGAAGGATAAGAGAAATTAATTGAAATTATGCCTTTAAAATAATAAAAGACAAGCAATATGACTTAGAAATGTGAAGTTCTTAGACCAGACAATAATTGCTTAACATGTAGATTGTTAGTCTAATATAAGTTAAGCTAAAATATAAAAGTTGTCCAATAATGCCATGGCAACTAGAAGGATTACCTAACACATCTACATCATGATGATTGGGTTTAAGGAGTGTAGGTAAAGGAAATTTTGCTAGCTTAGTGATTCTATAAGTCTCTAAACCAAGGAAAAAATGTGCATGTCTAAAGTCTTTAATTATGAATGACTTAGCAAGTTCAAACTTAACAAAAGAATTGGTACCTTAATTTCTTCTTGTGAGTAATATGTCATTTACGTAATGATATCGATTTATGGATGAACACATGAACCCAATATCACATGAAAACCAATGGATGGGTCTGGACTGCGAGATGACTCAAAAAATAAATGGTAGTTAATGATTGAACAATCCCACTCACTAACTCTACAAATATAACACACCATAGAACCATACACAAACTTCAGCTAGTACTTTATATGATACATGAACATTAGGTTTAGGGTTGCTAGACAAAATCTTTATTAAAGGGATTGATAAGAGTAGATAAAGAAGAGCTTTCCAAGAGAAAAGACTTAAGAGTTTTTTATTAATATTGCAGATCTATCTAAAACCCTTCACAAGTATCCTATTTATATATAGTGGCAAAATTGTAAACAAAAGGACTGAAAGGAAGCCTTAGTGGCATTCTTGTATATATAAAAATAAATATGAGGGTAATTTAAAAATAATACGAGAAATGGGAATTCTAAATAACATGAGCAAAAAAAAAAAAAAGAGCCAAATGAGACATTTAAGCTGAACATATCTATTAGAGACCTTGAAAACCCAATTTAGGTGGACTTGAAAATCTAACTGACCCAAATGAGTTGATGTGCTAGAACAAGCAGGACTGCCCAAGCTAAATAGGCAATGTCGAGCCAAGTAGACATGGCCCAGTTGAGCAAACATGGCCAAGCCGGGCAAGCCATCTGAGTTAAACATATCTATTTGGAAAGAGCTTATAAGCAGGTCTTCTATACATAGAGCTTCTAAATAAGTCTTCGACATATAGAGAATGCATGAGCAAATCACCAATGTAGATTGAAGCTCGGAAATTGATTAGCCCAGCCTCTTGTACCATATCATTCCCTCCCCTTTAGAGAAGTTTCAGCTTGAAACTTAGTAAAGGGTGGCTCCAAATCCTACCTGGATCAAATCCCAACTTGTAGAAATAAAATATAAGCACAGAAAAGTACTTAACTCCTCTACCAATGTTATCATCGGTAAGTGCTCCTTTTATTTGTCATGAGCCTAATCAACGAAACTCTTCTTTAGGACCCTTCCTTCCATTCACCATGTATCTGATCAACTTCACTTAGGTAGCCTTAGCAACTATCAATCAAGGGGAATAATACTTTAGCCTAAACTTCATGTCATGAGCTCGAGGAATTTGAACATGTAAGATCACATACTCCTTTTCTACCTCAAGAATCCTGAAAGCATTACGCTTGCTCAATGTTGGCCTCACAATATCATGCTCAATAGCTTTCACCTCTTCTACTTCCTCATAACGCAATTCTTTCTCCTTTGATTTGTACACTTCAAAATTTTCTAATATGAGAGCACTAAGGACAAGAACAACACAACCCAAATAGAAATATCTATCACCATGACCTTGAAAAACACCAATACACAATTTGTAGCATCTCACAGGTATAATACTACTACGACACATATCACCTCAGGACAACCCTAATAATGGATCAAGATAAGAGAATTTGACATGTAGAAGACTAATATAGTAATACTTGTGGTCATTGATAGCATCAAGTGTTACTAGCAATGGGAGCACTTTAGGAACATGGGCACTAAGTTGCAACTCTTCTTGTCCTTCCTTATTAGCCTCCTTTTCATCTCCAACTCTTACTTCCTCTCTCGATCTCTCCTCTTCAGTATTTTTTGGTTGAGTGTTCTTTTGTTGTCTTACTTCATCCCTAATCTCCTTGAGCTCAGCAAGTACATTCTCTAGTTGTTCCAACACATAAGGAGAAATAGGATTTGATGCTTGATGATAAGATTTCTTCCTCAATCCTCATGCATAACGATGCCTATGTTGAGCTCTGGATGACATGTCGAATAAATTCCAATTCAACAATGCTCAAATAAAATCAAGAACAAGACACTTTAAACCCCAGCAGCACACAACAATTTGGCAACTCTGGGAAAAAGGATAGTTCAGCACAATTGGTCCATGTCACAATAGTATACACACTTGAAGGCACATACACTGGTCTAGAAGCTCGACAATTGACACAACAACTTGGAACAAGCAACGCGTCAGCTCAGGTAGTTAACTTTGCCTTGATCACAACGCGATAAAACCGCTCAGTTCTATACTTGAATCATTTCAGACTCATACTTCAGCAACCATTACACACTTAAGTTCAACCCCACTCTCGCACACTTCAGCTCGGACAAAGCAAGTTGGTAGTTCGGCACAACTAGCAGCTTGACGTAACTTCAAGCTCAGCAAGTTATTCAGCTCAGCAATATTGAAAAAAACAGTAGATGATTCAACACTATAAAATAATCCTACTACTATGTTCATGGCAAAAATCACAACCATAAGTCTAATCGGCACTATACTCAAACGCTGTACTGACTAATTTGGTTCAGTAAGGCCACATAATCACACAATACAGCAATAATCCATGATAGAATATAGCTTCGGTCTCTCTTTACTAATGGCTTGGCAACACAAATCAGCAAGTTTAAGAGTTTTCGGACATTGACAACTTGAGTGCTCGGCAAAGGCTAGGAACAAAGTAACTTAAATATTTAATTAAACTAAATAGTACGTTTCTGGTTTTCATCAGCTCGGACACTTCAATTTTAGCTCGACAACTTTAGGAGGTCAGCTTGGTCCTACACTTCAATCAGCTTGTCAAGTTAACTTAATATGTCGGATAAACACTTCATTAGCTTAGCTAAAACACTTTAGTATTTCAGTTAGGTAATTCTTCAACTAGCTCGAATCACACTTGCACAACAACGAGCTCGGACTAGTGAAACAATAACAACTCAGCAGCAATTTATATAGAGCAGCTCAGACAATCAATTGTGTAGCTCGGCAATCCTTTTTTGTAAAGGATAGCTCGGTTACACTTCCAACTCAGCCCTAGGCAGTTAGCATGGACGCAGTGGCAACCTCCTTGCAACTTTTGAAGCTTAGTTGAGGACGGTACTATGACTTCACGCAATAGCTTAGCCCAACTTTACAACGTCAGCTTTGAGCTAGGACACCTCAAACTAACACTTACCAGCTCGGATTGGAATTCACTGAAACTTGGCTGCAACTTAAACAAAACAACACACACACAAACTCGGCAATGAGCTTGGAACTTCACCCTAAAATGTTTAGCTCAAACTCCTACAGTTAATTGAGCTCGCAATAGTTTAAAGTGTAAGAAGGGCAGTAGCTCGGCTCTTGCTTAGTACTTGCTCAGAAATTGGACAATATCCATCAATTAGCTCGGATACAAGGCACGGCCTAAATAAACAAAGCAACACGACACACCGCTGCACTCTGTTGCAATCTACGCACACTTTAGATGGTGCACCTCGTACCACTGCTCACTAGCACACACTACACGACTCAACTACGATCACAACAACATAGTCAATCACGGTTCAAAATCCCCTGCATCTCAGCACCACAATCACCTACTGTTTTCATGCATCCGTTCATTGTTCGCACCGTCACAACCACGAATTTCACGACAACAATTGACCACCACCCTAGTATACCGAACTACACTACTGTGACACCCACTTGCTTAGACTACGTACAAGAATAGCAACACACATTAACCTGCAAAAAAATTGAAGCAAGCCCAGAACTCGTACCTCTAATTTTAAGAATTACAGTTGCAATATAGCACTTCAATAGGGCCCTATGCACTCAACTCCGATGGCCACCACTGTTCAAACAATACCCAACCACCAACAATCTCCAATGTCCAGAGTAGGTAGCTGCTGTTCTTGTACGAAATCCCAACAAAAGGGAAGAGAATAGCACGAGTGACATAATAAGACAATATCAAACCACTGCTTAAAAGCACAGAGCACCATGACCCACAATAGTCACTACTACGATCACTGACAGTGTCAATCTACACACTCACCGACTACACACTTCCTTGAAACACTAATTCACACACTAATTATGACTCAAATCCTCACTTCAAATTTCTTCAATTTTCTCATGGGTCAAACAAAACCCAATCATGATTCATTGAACATTGAACATGTTGTGCCTCCTATTCTTTTATATATATAGATATATATATATATCAAATCTACTATTTTCATAGAAATATCGACCTAAACTTGGAACCCATAGTCACTGGCACGACTACTTCCCAATGCCAACAAACAAAAGTATTCGACAAATTAAAATTGCGCACCAACTGTTCAGATTAATGGGTTCTGATAGCTTTAGGCTTTAATAAGCTTCTTCCCGTCCATGTGTGGATTGTATTGCAACACTGGTGAATAAGATTCCAATGGTAGCAACTCCAAATATCAAATATCGAGCTACGAGAAGAAGTGTGTTCTTGGAAATTATGACAGTAAACTAAGAAATTCAATCTCTACATTGTCTACCTCCTTCCTTTGTATTCATAGTATCGTTCCAAAATGCAAGAAACCCTAAATGATGAACTTTAGAGCTCTGATACTAAGATGATATGCATTCATGGATGAACACACAAACCTAATATTACATAAAAACCAATGGATGGGTTCGAACCTCGAGATGGCAAGAAAAATAAATGAAAATCAATGATTTAGCAATCCTACATACTAACTCTATAAATATGACGCATTGAAGAACCATACACGGACCTAAGCTAGTACCCGATATGATGCATTAGGCTTAGGGTTGGTCACCATAATTCTTGCTATAAAGATTGATAAGAGCGAGTAAAGGAGAGCTTTCCAAGAGAAAAGACTTAAAAGGTTTTTCATTAATGTTACAAATCTATCTAAAACTCTTCACAAGTATCCAATTTATACATAGTGACAAAATTATAAATAAAAGGACTAAAGGATGTCTTAGTGGCATTTCGGTAAATATAAAAATAAACATGAGAGGAATTTAAAAATAATACGAGAAATGAGAAGTCTAAATAACATGAGTAAAAATAAATGGCTAAATGAGACATTCGAAATGAACAGCTGATGAGCAATTGGAGATCTTGAAGACTTGATCTGGGTAGACATGAAAATTCGATTGACTTGACTAAGCCAACGTGCCAAAATAAGTAAGATTAGCTAAGCTGAGTAGGCGATACCGAGCCCAATAGGCCATGCCGAGTCGAGTAGATATGGTCGAGCTGGGCAAGCCATCCAAGCTGAACATATCTATCCAAGAAGAGCTTATTAATAGGTCTTCTATATGTAGAGCTTCCAAATAAGTCCTCGGTACATAGAGAATATATGCGCAAGTCACCAATATAGTCTAAAGCTCAAAAATTGATTAGCTCGGTCTCCTGTACCATATCATTCGCTCCCTTTTAGAGAAGTTTCAACCCAAAACTTGGTAAGGGGTGGCTCCAAATCCTACATGGATCAAATACCAATTTGTAGAAATAAAATATAACTATAGAAAAGTACTCCAGCTCCTTTACCAATATTATCATTAGCAAGTGCTCTTTCCATTCGTTATGAGTCTGATCAACTAAACTCTTCTTTAAGGACTCTTCCTTCCATTCATCTTATATCCGATTAACTTTACATAGGTAGCCCCAGCAAGTGCATAACGATGCCTATATTGAGCTCCGATCAACTTCTATATGTCTTCTTTGAGCTTCTAAAGCTTAGCTACATAAATTTTTAAAGTCTCTAACTGTTGGATGAAAAACAAAAAAAATCCATCGAAAGTAGAGAAAATAGTGGAATAGGTCTTCCTTGCTTAAATGCCTTGTTTAGCTAATAATCATTACAAGATCTAATAAACTTGATTTTCAATTTTCCAAAATTGAATTTGAAGATAGCATATTAGTCTCTAGCTTAGACAAAACCTCTCATCCTTTAAACCTCCCCCTATTTGCTGATTCTTCCATGAAATTTAGATAATCTCAAACTTTTTATGAAAAGGAACTTGAAGTATGTCTTCATAAAATGCTCTAACTTGTTCCTTTAAAATTTGAAAACTACAACTTCCATATAATCTTAAAATGTCTAGCTTGCTTTTAACTAATTATATCATCAACTGTTATTCAGATGATATATTTTTTATGAAAAATTATTTTTGAATCTTTATTATAATCCTCTAAATATATAGTTATCCTTCTTGTCAAATGATATGATGCTATATACAAAAATAATTCCATCTTTCTTAAGAATAATTTTGCATGATTCACTCGATTAACTTTAATAATAACCAAGAATCTCAAGGAATAATTCACTCTTCAATACCTTTAACCAACTTAATATGCTCATGAGGTTAATCTATTTTAAAGATTTAATTGCTTTTGATTTGAGAAACATAATGGAACATAGTCAAATGCATTGCCTAAATATATTTGACTACTATTGCTAAGCCTTAGTTCTTTTCTTCTCCTTCTACTAGAAATTTGAGACTTGTAAATGGATATAGGATGATCTTCTAACTTTTTAGATAGAAGCTTCTATGTTCTGATATTTCAATGTCTTTCTGTGAAGATTCTAAATTGCAAGCATGACCTTGTATGTTCCTTATGAAATGCGTTGACAACTCTTATTATCTTCTTGCTTTGTTGATATACCTTCTATGTTTCTACATTCCCTTTAAAATTACACCAATCACCTTCTATTTCACCTTCTAACTTACCTATCAACCTTACTTTTATATCTAAATAACCTTCGATGTTTCTAATCATGCTTAATAAGCATGTTAGTGGATTCATATAGACTATATTATCATCAAATCGCAACTTAAGTGAACTTGACAAAAAGAGTAATCATTCTTGGTGATGTTCGTGGATTTTCTCCCTCTTAAGCAATTGCTTGGCAATCTGTTAATCAAGTTCAATACTTTGCTAACCTATTTTCATCTTACTATGATTGCATTGTCAACTTAGTTTGACAGCCACGAGGCCTCTAAGACTAGTCATCTAATGGGTTAGAAAGCCCAGCCTACCTTAGTTAGACATTTAAATTCAAATGAAGGGTATGAACGGTTTAGCAATTGCAAGCCTTAACTGCACAATTACTTACTTCCCATGACATCAACATGTGATTAAATCAAAGAGTTACCACGTAT
The DNA here is from genome assembly GCA_024138015.1 of Lumnitzera littorea. Lineage (NCBI taxonomy): Eukaryota > Viridiplantae > Streptophyta > Magnoliopsida > Myrtales > Combretaceae > Lumnitzera > Lumnitzera littorea. The sequence continues at coordinate 102,720,848 of JAMXBB010000003.1, forward strand.
CTTGAGCAGTTGAATTGCTTACCACTTCAATTATCAAATAGGCACTTATAAATATGGGAGCACAACTACTATAAGAACTCTCTACACGCTCTCACTACTTGCTCGCCTACTAACTCTTTCAAATAATACATAAACAAACCTTGACTTAGGCATTCAAATGGCTATGCTAGACTAACCTCGGGACGTCTTGTAGCTTAACTTGTTTCTTACTTTCAAGAACTATCACCTACCGTAGATTTCAACTGACACCATTTAAGTACCATTTGTTTTGAACCATTTTATAAGACTAAGTTAACTAAAAGTGTTGGTGCTAGAACTACTTCTTAGGAAAAGGAAAAAAAATTACAAAAATGCCATTCTTGGGAAAATATTCCCAAGAATACGGAAATTTAGAAATTTCCTCTTAAAGAGGCAATTTCAACTTAAATGGAAATCACCCAAAAGCATTTCTTCTTCCACAACCTATGCCCCCATCATTTTGTTCTTTCTCTTTCTATTTTCTCATTTCTTCTCTCTAACCATGCCAATACTCCCTCAACCAAATTCATCATTTTGATCCATTTTTTTGCTAATCAATCACAAATTTAGAGTAATAGCATGGTGTAGATCCTAGGTGTGGGAAGATTTTTCAAAATGGGGAGACAATCCGCGTGATCTTACACTTGCTCTTTCTAAACATCTATATTGAAAAGGTATTGTTTTTTCTCGTTTTAATTCATTTTAAGCACATGTTATTTGAAGAATTAGTGTTTTTACTTGATAAATTATGGTACATTGTTGTCTATTGGTATTTTTTAGATGGGATGAACCGTTCGTCTTTTTTCTAACATATACATGCATTGAATATTTTTCTATACCCCATTATCTTTTCTCTCTAAGAGGTGATTTTGTTTACTGTATTCTTGGTAATATTTTCCCAAGAATTGTATTTTTGTAATTCTTTTTCCATTTCCCCCACTTCCGACTATTTTTTTTTTTTTCAATTTAAGGTAGGTGGGGGGGATTGCAGGGGGGCGGGCGGCGTGTCGTGGGGGGCGATAGTAGGCACCACCTTGATGAAGATTGACTAGCTAGATCGAAGTAGCTTTACATTAATTTGGCCAAAGAATTGTCTAGGAAAAATGATGAGATTTTATATTTGATCCAAAAGAATAGCTCGCTTAACTAAAACCATGAGTACTAAAACAATAGTGTTAAGGATTCTAGCAATTTAGTCAATTTTTGTGAATTGGTAAGGAAGTAGGTTGGAGTAGTATATGAAGCTTCAACCCTCGTACTTAAGAAGGCAGACAGTGGAAAATAACTATTGCAACCGTGCTTTGCTAATCCATTGCATATAAGTGCTCTTACTTCAACTAGTCATTGTCGAGTTTGGATTTTCACCCTTCTAGTTCTTTTTATAAAATAAGGTCTTCTTTAAACCAACTCTTAACTAAGGTTTAAAGAAAACCATTTCTTTTTATTTTGAAAACAACTTTGGAGTCGCCACCCGACTGGAGTCAGTAAAACCAATTAAGTGGATTGATTATAGCTTTGTTATTAGTTTAACAATTAAAATCAATTTTGCGAAAACGGTTTTTGAAAACCAAAGATTTAAGTCTGGGGGTTAGAAATTTTAAACTCTTACAAGTACTATTGACTTTCCAAAATTAGAATTAAACTTAAAAATCACCTTTAATTTTGAAAGAAAAAACTTGATTATTGATTACTCTAATTGAATAAATGAAATAATCTAAACTAAAGAAAAAGGGAAATTAGCTTTTTTTTTTTAATTTTTATCGCCCTCCTATAGGTACCTACGTACTGGCTATTTGGGATCAAACGTACTCAGTTCTTTAAATGAAAACTTTGACGAGTGAGGTTGATTTTAATTTTTGAAAACAATCGGGTTTGTGTTTTTAGTTTAATTAGGTTTCTTTAAGAAAATTCCTAAAAAAGGTCCTAAATTGGATGTTATTTTTTTGGGAAATTTTAAATGATTCTAATTTGGAAAATGATTAATTAAATTTTTTACTTTTATTTTTTGAAAGATCAATTTTTCTATGTGATAAAACAATTTTATTCCCTATCTTGCTTATTTTATTTTATTTTTATCATATCACCTTGTTTATTTCTTTTATTTATTACATTTTATCTATTTTTATTAAACAAGTAAAAATAAAATAAAATAAAACAAAATTACTCTTTTCTTTTTTTCCTTTTTTCTTTTCTTTCTTTTTTTTTTAATATTATTATATTTGAATTTGGGAAAAAAAAACAAATAAAAATAACAAAATTAACAACAACTAAATAAACTATACAAAAAATAATAAGAAATAAAAAAATAAAATAAATAAAGAAGAAGGGTTTGGATGTAGTTAGGTATGCTAGTTAGACCTGGGTCAATTGAGTTCAATCGGCAAGGTCGGGTTGGACGCGCATGTCATCGAGTTGGGTTGCATCGTCTTCAATACAGCGGTGACTTAGGGTCGATTCCGACCGTTCTAGTAGCGAAATCAAGGGGGTGAATGGTTTTTTATGAGTTTTGGATGGGAATAGGGGGAAGACTCAACGCCATGGTCGTTAGGGGAAGTTTGAAGGTATTTTGGAAGTGGTGGCCATTGGTAGTGTTCGGGTCCTGGTGTTTAGGGTTGCTGGGCATGCAAGGGGTATTGGATTAGGGGTTTAAAAGCATAGGGAGAGTGGCGTGGAATTATTTTAGGTCAAAGGGGCTTGGATGTAGTGGTTTGGGTAGAGGGGGGGAGATGGTGGGGTGAGCTTCGATGGTTAAGGTTTTGGGGTGGTTGTTTAGTTGAGTGGCTAGGGGGTACGACAGGGGTTGAAAAGGGTTAGGTAGGAGAGCCTAAGCTACGAGGAATTCGGCCATGGTGGTGGTGGTATGGCTCGAGAGTAACTAAAGAGAGGGGTTCGAGAAAAGAGAGAGGGAGTTGCGGTTAGAGAGAGTTTGTGGAGTGATTTTGTTGATCGTGAGTGGTTATGTATGTTTGTGTGAGCTTCCTTAATACCTTTTTATACATGAATTGCTTGTAGAAACATGGAAAACTTGAATTCAGATTTATTAAAAATGTCTAGAAAATGATTTTTTTTTTTTCGAATTTTGGAGCTCGATATGAATGCTCCTTTAATTGTATTTGGACATGTTAATGGGTTCGATTTATAGTAGACTATGTCTAGTTTGCAATTTCGCTATTAATTTGGAAAAATTGCAACAAGAAGAGGTTCAAATATTGCATTGAAACTGGTTGTCCAAGGAGGAAAGTGTTGGAATTTTAGAGAAAAACAAGGGAAAGTAAGGGAGAGAAAAATGGGTTGAGGTGGTGTTAACGTAATGCTACATCAACTATGTTGACCAATCCTGACATGCCACTTGTCATTATGTGACATGTAGCGGTTGATGTAGCATGCCACGTGGCTAAAACATAGCGCTACGTTAGCATGTCATCCAATCTCGACCTGTCATGTGTTAGGATACACAGTGTAATCAGATCCTGACATGTGGCAATCTCTGATGTGATGAAAAGGTAAAAATAAAAAATAAAAAATAAAAAACTTTGTATACCCCCTCTAAGACTTGAACCTAAAACCTTATGCTCAATACTTAATCCAAGTCCATGTACATAACCGTTGGGCAGTTATGTTGTGCCTTGTCTATATGTGCAACTAAATTGCACATATAGACTCGGTAGCTTGGGCTAGATTTAATGCTAAGCACAGGTTCAATAGACTAACTTCTAAACTTATTTCAAAAATAAAAAATTTATCTTAATAAAATGTTATTTTCTAAAATCTTTTACTTTTTTCAAATTTTCTAATTTTTTTGTAATTTTTCAATTTTCTAAATTTTTAAACAAATTTTCTTTTTTTCTAAATTTCTTAACTATTTCTTATCCAATTTTCTTTAATTTCCTATTTTTTTGTGTTTCTCTTGATTTAGGGCCTATTAAGAAAATAAAAAATAATAAAAATAAAAATAAAGGGGGAAAAATTTGAGTGTTTACAGCTACTCCTCTTAGCAGCGAAGTTTAAACAAAACTGTGCCACAACGATGAAGAGATGTTATTTTTTCCCTTAGGATAACTCTAAAACAATTATAGCTGTCCTAAAATCGATTTGGATGAAGAAATGAAACTTGGCTATGTCTCTCTAGGCTTACTAACCTAGGTGGGAATGTCTCTAAGGGACAAACAATCTTACGTTGGAATTGATCTAAAACTAGGTTGTGCCTCACTAAGCTTACTAAACTAGGCAGGAGCGTCTCTTGTAGACTAGTAACCCTAAGCTAGGATCGATCTAAAACCTAGTCATACCTTACAAGGCTCACTAACCTAGGTAAGAACGTCTCTTAAGGACTAGCAACCCTAAAATGAGATCGATTTAAAACCTAACGGTCCTTCACAAAGCTTATTAACCTAGATGGGAGCGTCTCTCAAGGACTAGCAACCTTAAAATGGGATCAATCTAAAAACCTGGTCTTGCTTTACTAGGCTCACTAACCTAGGTGGAAGTATCTCTCGAGAAGTAGCAACCCTAAACCGAGATCAATTTAAAATGTGGTTGTACATCATAAGGTTCACTAACCTAGGTGGGAGCGTTTCTCGTGAATTAGTAAACCTAAAATGGAATCGATCTAAAACTTGGTTTTGCCTCACAAGGCTTACTAATCTAAGAGGGAGCGTCTCTCGAAGACTAATAACCCTAAATTAGGATCAATCTAAAACTTGGTCGTGCCTCACAAGGCTCATTAACTTAGGCGAGAGCGTCTTTCGGGGACTAGCAATCCTAAACTGGGATCGATCTAAAACTTGGTCGTGCCTCACAAGGCTTATTAACTTAGGCAAGAGCATCTCTCGAAGACTAGCAATCCTAAACTAGGATCGATCTAAAACCTGGCCGTGCCTCATAAGGCTCACTAACCTAGACGAGAGTGTCTCTTAAGGACTAGTAACCCTAAACTTGGTGTGAAAAAAGGAATTGATGGGCAGAAGTACCCTACGGGACTTAGTGAATAGAGGGAAAATGACTTATGGGCTTGCTTGAGGGAAATTTGGTGAACAGAGAGGCCCATTGGGCTTACTTGAAACAGAAATGCCTCATGGGCTTACTTAAAGAATTTAGAAGAGAGATTGAGTTAAGATCACATCTTCAAAGACTGGCTAATCACTTGGATGTGGAAGGTGAGTGTCTTATGGGCTGGCTAGATGAGACGATGAAGAGAAGTGCCATTCGAACTTGCTAAGAGAAACTTCATGAACAAAGGGGCCTAATGGGCACGCCTAAAGAAATTAAGCATCCTATGAACTCGTTACAAGATCTTTGCAAAAGAAGCGCCCAATTGGCCTATTAAAAGAGCTTGGTGAATTGAAGGGTCCTATGAGCACACTTATGAGAAGCTTAGTAAATGCCTCATAGGCTTATTAAGAAAAACTTCATGAATGGAGAGGCCCAGTGAGCTCACCTAAAGAAATTAAGCATCCTATGAGCTCAGTATAAGATTTTTGTAAACAAGAAGTGTTTTATGGGCTTCTTAAAAGAACTTGGTGAACTGAAGGGCCCTATAGGCATGCTAAAGGTAATTGAGGAACAGAGGCACTTTATGGGTTTGCTAAAGGCCTTAAAGAGAGTTGAATGGGTGGAAGATGGGATAGCCCATTTGAGAGCTGGTTAGGATAAAAACTTGTCCAAAAACATTACTCGATTTTTTAGGAAACTTTTACAAAAAAAAAAACTCTATTGGTGAAAACCAATTATGTTGAAAAAGACATTGGATATAATTTCCTTTATTTTAGGAAGAATAAGAAAAACCTAGACTCTCAACCCTTTTTTTTTTTTTTTAGAATGGATTGAAAACTTGGCCACCTGAGCTGATATAGACTTAAATAAGGATACTTTCTCACTCTTTTTCTTTTTCTACTTTCTATTACCTCTCTTTCTTTTTTCTTTTTTAGTTTTCTAATAGGTAAAGAACCCTTCCTTAATAATCACATGGAGCCTCTTATGTTCCCCCTAATTTGGATGCCGAGCCATTTGGTGGGGCCCTGTGATCTCAAATGTCTTTAAAAGGTAACTCGTGATTAGTTTAGTCGAAGAGGACTTTCTTATAAACACTCGGTCCATATTATACCCTCGACTACAGTCCCAAAACTATAGTTCATTTTTCAAGTGATACGCCTTGACCAATCCATTAGGTCTTTTTCGATTTAACAATATAAATTTAGCCTTTTAGTCTAACGGTTTCAAAAAGAACCAACGAAGAAGCCTATTTTGAAATAAATATCAATTCCAGGTGTATAAGTCGATAACCTTAAGGACAATTAGAAATATACTTGTCCCAGCTTCAAAAACAACCTTTATTAAAGATAAATTATCTTTAAAAATCGGAAGAGCTTTTACTTGTGTAAGGGTGGTATCGCTAGTGGGAAGGCCAGGTGTGAGAGAGGCTTCAAAGCATATGTAGAGATTTTGGGTTTTTGAGCTTGGATTGTGATTCAAAGCTTTGTATCTTTGGGGCTATTTAAGCTTTGACTTTTGTTTTGACTACCCTTGCTTTCACTTGGCTCTTGACTTACACTTAAGCCCAATTTTCTAACCTCTTTTCCTCATCTTTTCCTTTTTCTATTTTGTTATTACTTAACCCTACTGTTCTTTTGTTGTTCTCTCTTTTTCTTTTGGCCCCAAGTCTCCATTGCCAAGTTTTTACCTCTTAAGCAATTTAGGGTCCTCAATTCATTGATTTCTATTATATGGGCTTAGGTGAGGTAAGTAAAAGCTTGAGGTGTTTAAAAAGGATGTAACCCTTCCTTGTTTCAAAAAACATAGCTTATCAAAAATAAAATTTGCTTTTGAATTTAACGTTACTGAAGCAAGTAAAAACCAATTGTAATCCCTCTTTCCTTATCAATGATCCCAACCTCTGAATTGCCCCATTGTAGGGTGGTTTTCGATAGGGTTTCAATTTAAAAAATTCTTCAAATAGGTCCAACGAGGTAAACAAGAGATGATTGTGTTTAGAATTCCAGAAATGAATACTTAATTTCATTTTAATTTGCGTATCACATTCAAAATGAACCTTCTTTAAGGAATGAGTCTAGAGTATCCTTACCTTTATGTCGCTCAACTTTCAAAGTGTTTTAGGTTAGTGTGTGGAAAATAGTTTGCCTCTTTTCATTCTAAACCTTTTAAAAGTGAGCTACCAATTCCTTAAGGAGAATTTCTTTGCTCTAATAATAGTGCAATCATTCCATTGAAAAAGGCAATTGTATTATTCTAGCTATTACAGACTTTATTGAAAACAACTTTATTTACCCTTAACTCAACAAGCACCCAATTGCTTGAAACAACCCGTGAGCTTATCAGAAGGCATTGGTAAGCTCAAAATAAATGGAACTTTGGGTGACTCAATTGGATTATCCTCATGACTTGAAGAAGGAATGTCTTGTTGTAGCTCTGGCTGAATGACTTTTTCATCAATCAGGTCTCGAATCTTATTCTTCAATCTCTAGCATTTTTCAATGGAGTGCCCCTTCTAACCCATATGATAGTCGCATCTTGCTTCTGGGTCAAAGCTACGTAGTTTGTAATTCAGATTAAGGGCTTCACAAGCTATAACCCTCGCTGCTTTGAAATAATAAAAGAGTTAGGTGATTGAGATCTTCAATTGGGTGAATTGTCTCCTCTAAGTCCCTTGGGTTTGTTTTTCCTCATTCCTCCTTGGCTTTTTCCTTCTTGGGCCTCCTTCATCACTGAGGCTTACTAACATTTCATCAGTACTGAACATTAGGTTTTGGAATCTTTTAAGCATGGGGCCCATTACTGTTTCTAAATCTGTAATGCTCTTTTGTATTATAGCTGCCTCTTCTTCCAGATTTAAGAGTCTTCTTTCCAAGTTCGAATCTTAGGATATCTACAGAGTGGTGATTATTGGGAACAAAACTTTCCATTGTTGGGCCATCTAATACATCATCCTTTTTAGGGAGGCGAGTTTGTCATCAGCCATGCAAACTTGGTTGGAAGAATACTTTACCCATTAGCAACTTTTTTTTTCTTTTTTTTTTTAGAGAGAAAAAGAAAAAGATTTATTTTATAGAAACCAAATAAGAATGATGGATTTTTTTTATTATTTTAATTGTATTTCTTGAGATAAACTCTATTAAAGGACTACCTACAAAGAAGGAAAGAACAAAGAATGATATGATAAAGAGAAAATTTTATTTTGGAAAGATTAGAGTACAGGGAAAAGGAAACCTAACAATTATTCGAAACTTAAAATTTATTCAAAACCCTTCAACTTCATCTAGAGTTTCTAATCTAACTCTTGCAATTGGGCCTTAATCTTGTTCAACATTTCTAATGCCCAATTCATGGTTCTCTCACTTTTTTCAACTTAAGCTAACAAGGCCCTATTAAAGGCTTTAGCGTGCTTAGCCTTCAGCTTCTAGTAGGTAGCTTCTGCTTATAGTAGCTGCTCATAGATTCTTAGGGAAACTGGCAGTCTTTGATTGTTCTCTTGTTGGTTACCTGCCATTCTTAAGTCTACATATTTCATGGACAATAATCAATCATTAATGTAGAAAAGAAAGCATGTGGAAATATGCAGGTGTTGGGATTGTTTGGGTTAATACATTACCCCCTTAAGTTGCAACCATATTGTTTTTTTTTAGAAACTTGATTACATTAAAAATCTTGAACAATTAGTAAGGTTGTAATTTCTTAAGGGTATTGTATTAACTCAAGCTTGAATGGGAGTAAATGTAATTAGGGTAGATCTTGAAAAGGTCCTTAAGCTTTGTGACCTCACTTGTTAAAAAACACTTTCATTGGTCACAGTAAGTTTAAGTGAGGTGGCATAATCAACCTTGAGCAGTAGTTACACCACAGCACCTGGAACCTACATAATGGCGCTTCTCCTAGGGTCCTAAGACGGCCTGGGTTTGACCGCATCTACCCTACATTTTTGATGCAACAAATGATCCCCCATATCCCTATATATGTGATATGCAAGACAGATAAACAAAAGCTAAGAGTGAACTCTAGGAAAGAAGTTTCAGGTTTGTCTTTTCTTTTTCTATTTTGTAATAATGTTGCCCTATTAGCTATTTGCCAAACCCTGAAGAATGTATGCAAGAAGGGTAGGTTCTAAAGGTCTTTAAACTATGTGACCTCATGTATTTCTTACAAAACGATTCCTTGGTCATATTAAAGTTTAAGTGGAGTAACCTTGTTGGCCTCGAATAGTGGTTGCCCCACTACACCTGAAACTTACACGATGGCTCCTTATCCTAAGGTCCTAAGATGGCCTAAGTTTGATTGTATCTATCATATGTTCATAGTACATGAAATAAATCCCCCTCCCCCTCCCCACCAAAACAATAAAATAAATAAAATGAAACCTATAAAAATGTGAGCACAGTTATGATACAAACAAAGAACGAATAAGTACATAAATTGCAATAAGGTGATTTATAAAGTCTATTTCAATTTTGGAAAGTTGAATGATTAACCCTCTTGACGTTCCTTAATGGAGTCGCCAAGCTATCAAGCTTAGATTTTCACCCTCCTAGTTATTTTTATAAAATAAAGTCTTCTTTAAACTGATTAGTATTAAACTTTACTCATTTAATATTGGCCATTGACTAAGGTTTAAAGAAAACCATTTCTTCTTATTTTGAAAACAACTTTAAAGTCGCTATCCTACTAGAGTCAGGAAAAAACAGTTAAGTTATAACTAATTGGAAAAAATAATTTTGTGTAAACGGTTTTTGAAAACCAAAGATTTAGGTCCGGGGGTTAGGAATTTTAAACTTTTATGAGTACTATTGACTTTCCAAAATTAGAATTAAACTTAAAAATCACTTTTCATTTTGAAAGACAAAACTTGATTATTGGTTACTCTAATTGGATAAATAAAATAATCTGAACTAAAGAAAAAGTGAAATTAATTTTTTCAATTTTTATCGCCACCCCATAAGTACTTACGTACTGGCTATTTGGGATCAAACGGATGTAGTTTTTTTATTGAAACCATTAATGGGTGAGGTTGATTTTAATTTTTGAAAACAATCAGGTTTACGTTTTTAGTTCAATTGGGTCTATTTAAGAAAATTCTTAAAAAAGGTCCTAAATTGGATCTTATTTTTTTTGGAAATTCTAAATGATCTCAATTTGAAAAATGGTCAATTTAATTTTTTTTTTATTTTTTGGAAAATCAATTTTTCTAAGTTATAAAACAATTTTATTGCATATCCTGCTTATTTTATTTTATTTTATTTTTATCATATCACCTTATTTATTTATTTTATTATATTTTATCTATTTTTATTAAACTAATAAAAATAAAATTACTCTTTTCTTTTTATATATTTTTTTCTTTTCTTTCTTTTTCTTTTTGATATTATTACATTTACTTTTGGAGAAAAAAACAAATAAAAATAACAAAATCAACAACAACTAAATGAACTAAACAAAAAATAATAAGAAATAAAATAAATAAATAAATAAAGAAGAAGGGTTCGGATGTAGTTGGGCATGCTAGTTGGACCTGGGTTAGTCAAGTTTGATCAGTAAGGTCGGGTTGGACATACAGGTCTTTGAGTCGGGTTGCACCATCTTCAACATAACGGCGACTTGGGGTCGATTCCAACTGTTCTAGCAGCCAAATTGAGTGGGTGAGCGGTTTTTTATGAGTTTTGGATTGGGAATAGGGGGGTAGACTCAACGCCGCCACTGTTAGGGGAGGTTTAGAGGTGTTTTGGAAGTGGTGGCCAACGATGGTGTTTGAGTCTTGGTGTGTAGGGTTACTGGGTGTGCAAGAGGTACTAAATCAGGGGTTTAGAGGCATGGGGAGAGTAGTCATAGAATTATTTTAGGTCAAAGGGGGTTAGATGTGGTGGTTAGTGGGGGTGAGCTTCGATGGTTAGGGTTTGGGGGGTAATTGTTTGTTTGAGTGGCTAAAGGGCATGACAGGGGTTAAAAAGGGTTAGGTTGGAGAGCTTAAGCCATGAAGAACTCAACCGTAGTGGTGGTGTGGCTTGAGAGTAGCTAGAGAGAGGGATTCGAAGAGAGAGAGGGAGTTGCAATTAGAGAGAGTAAATAAGAGAGAGAGAGAGAGAGAGTTTGTCGAGTGATTTTGTTGATCGTGAGTGGTTGCGTGAGCTTTATCAATACCCTTTTATATACAAATTGATCCTAGAAACATGGAATGCTCAAATTCAAATTTATTGAAAATGTCCAAAAAATCAATTCTTTTTTCTCGAATTTTGGAGTTCGATTTGAATGCTCCTTTGACTGTATTTAAATGTGTTAATGGGTTTGAATCATAGTAAACTATGTCTAGTTTGCAATTTTTCCATTGATTGGGTGAAATTACAATAAGAAGAGGTTCAAAAGTTGCGTTGAAACTGGCTGTCTAAGGAGGAAAGTGCTGGAATTCTAGAGAAAAATGAGGGAAAGAGAGGAAAACGAAGGGAAAAGGAAAGAAAGGGAGGGAAGAATGGGCTAACGTAGTGCTAACGTAACGCCATGTCAACTATGTTAACCAACCCCGACATGCCACATGTTGACGTGGCATGCTACGTAGCTGATATGTGTCACCATGTCACAATGTCATCCAATCCCGACCTACCACGTGTTAGGATACGTGGTGTAATCAAATCTTAATACATGGTAGTCTCTGATGTGATGAAAAATAAAAATAAAAACAAACTTTATATGCCCCCTCTAAGATTTGGACCTAAGACCTCTTGCTCAATACCCAATCTAAGTCCATGTGCTTAATCGTTAGACTGTTAGCCTGTGCCTTACCTATAAGTACAACTAAATTACATATGTAGACTCGATCAACTTGGGCTAGATTTAAATCTAAACGCAAGTTCAACGGTCCAACTTCTAAACTTATTTCAAAGATAAAAAATCTATCTTAATAAAATGTTATTTTCTAATATCTTTTACTTTCTTCAATTTTTCTGATTTTTTTTTGTAATTTTTCAATATTCTAAATTTTTAAACAAATTTTCTTATTTTCTGAATTTCTCAATTGTTTCTTATCCAATTTTCTTATTTTTTAAAGCCTTTTCTTATTTTTTGAAAATTTATTTGTATTCTCCTAAAAGTCTTGCTTTTTTTTCTAAATTTCTTAATTTTTTTGGTGTTCTTTAATTTCCTATTTTTTTTTGTATTTTTCTTAATTTAGGGCCTATTGAGAAAGGAAAAAATAATAAAAATAAAAATAAGGAGGGCAAAAATTAAGTGTCTACAGCCATCAATTTACAATTAAGAAGAGTCCATTTGTCCTAAAAATTCTTGAAGAAGTGATATTCGATACATTAAGTTGCCAAAGTTTGAAACTTATAATGGGACAAAAGACCTTAAGGATCATCTTGAATATTATTGCACCTTTGCCAAGTTGCACGGCTTAAGTGATGCAGTGGCTTGTCAAGTATTCCCCTTAACATTATAAAATGCTACAAGTAAATGGTTTTACCACTTAAAGATAAGCACTATAATGTGTTGTGAGGATTTGGTAGATGTGTTTTGCAACACATCCTTGCAAGCAAACTCCTTAATAAGGATTCCTCTATCCTTAATACTATCAAACAAAGATTTGATGAGTTGATTAAGGCATACCTAGCCCGATTTATAGGCGAGAAGGTACGAATCCATGAAGTGGACTTAAGAATCACCTTGAACATAGTAATCAATGGAGTGAATTTACATAGAGAATTCTTCAAGTCTCTAACTAAGAATATATAGAAAATATTTGTAGAGTTTAAGGCTAAGGTTATTTCTTGAATTCGATAAGAAGATATTATAAAGCTTTGCATGAAGTTGACCAAAGTAGAACTAATTAGAAGAACGACAAGAAAAAAAGGAGTGTGAAGGATAGATTTGGTGGTCTAGATAATCAATATTTAGAAGCAGGTAGTAATGAAAGGAAAAGGCCATAGATTCTGACCTACTCTATCCATGCTCCCCTCAATCATCCAATTTCCAACATTTTGTTGGGATTACGAAATCAGTAGGTATTGCAATGGATTAAATGTATGAGGTGAAACCCATCATGAAGGAATTCGAATGAATATTGTGATTTCTATCATGATAGAGGACACAACATGAATGTGTGCATGCTATCGAGGATGCAATCTAAAGAGGCTATTTCAGCAAGTTTTGAGCTTGTGATGCTGAGAACATTGAGCGACCGATGTAAAGGAGAATAGATGAATAAGAATAAGACAATCGTCCTCCTCAAGCCAAAAGGAAGGTGAGACATGGAGGGAACAACAACAGGGCCTTAAATGGTGTTATAAACACCATTTTTAGTGGACCCTCCAATTTAGGTTAGTCTAGCTCTTTGAGCTCGACTAATGCCATAAATTATGTTTGCAATGTGTAAGGCAACTTCATTTACTTTACAAGGAAAGATTTTGAAGGCATACAAAGGCTTCACGATGATGTACTACTAATTAGCATAAGGATCACCAACTTTGAAGTTAAGAAAGTTTTAATTGACATAAGAAGTTTGATTGATATCATAATTTAGCATGCTTTCAACCAAGTAAAGCCAAAGTTGAGATCTTACGACTACAATCTATATGCCTTCAACAACTAGCTTGTACGAGTGACTAAAGTGATCACACTCCTAATTTAGATTAGAGACGATGATAATGCTATAAAAGACAAAAGTGAATTTCCTCATCGTCTAACATTGGTTGCCCTATAATATGATCATGGGTCAACCATGCCAGAACTTGTTTGGCATAATACTTTCAATAGCACATTTAAAGGCCAAGCTCCTTACCCTTACAGGAGTTGGAGCCTATAGGGGAGACAAACAATTGAGAGAACTTAAGTGTGAGGAAAATTTCCACATCAAGGCAAATCCTAAAGTAAGTGCAGCATTGTGGAAAGCGTTGAAGAAGAAGTTGAAGAAGTTCAACTCAAAAGCAAGCTCGAAGAAACCACTAAGATCTAGATGCCATTACCCATGAAGATCAAATAGGATCTAATAAAGTTCCTTTGGGATAACATTGATGTGTTTAGATGGGCTCCCTTAGATATGTTGGGCATCCTAAGGGAGGTCATGACACATAAGTTGGAGACAGATCCTAATGCAAAAGTTATTCAGTATAAGAAAAGGCACTTTGCCCTTAAATGGCGGTTGTAATTGAAAAGGAAGTCCAGAAGTTACTGAAAGTTAGATTGTAAGGGAAGAGCTTCACCCAACATGGCTAGTCAATAATGTGTAAGTTAAGAAGTCGAACGGAAAGTGGTGTATATGCATAGACTTCACTGATTTGAACAAAGCTTACCCCAAGGACTGTTTTCTCCTACTAAGGATCGACCAAATGGTAGATCCAATTGCTATGCCTTGTTCTCTAATACCATATAAAAGGAGGGTTGACAACATACTCACCTTCCTCATATCTTCCTCGACCTCATCAATAACCGTTGAAACATGACTACTTGATGTACCTAGGAGCTCAGTAATCACTAGGAATTACAGTAAAGAGTGGGAACCAAATGGATCCTTTATAATAACGAAGAAAATGAAGTGAAGAAGCTAAAAAGCATAGTAGCTTACACGAAGCTACTTGGAGGATGTGACTTACCAATGAACATAGTACGATTTAACACTTCACTTGATATTACACACATTCTAATGTCAAGGTTTACTTGTTACTAATCTCGAGCTACTTGGCAAGATTAGATATGAGTGTAAAGAGATTATACACGGAGATGAATATCTCACAAGAACAAGTATATTCAATATTTGAGAGGAATGTAAGATATTTCAGCTATAATAGAAAATGGACTATTTGTAATAAGTCCTTAAGGTAATAAGGAAACCTAGGTAATTACAATAAAGGGCAATACAAAAATACTATTATAATACATTTCTAAAAGGGTAAGAAGGAATAAATAAAATAAATAGAATAAAGGAATATAGTATAATGTTAGAAAAAGAAATGATAGGTGGTATGTTGTGGTTAGGTATATGTTCAAGAGTTTGGGGATGCTGGAGTTAAGGTATACTAACATTGGGGTGGCTACTAATGAAGGATACTTGGACTTCCTAAGATGAATAAGGGATGTAGCTATGTAGTAGTAGGCGAAAGAGAAGGACTCGGCATGCATGGACTTTAGCTTCAACACTCAGCAAGTTGGCCTCGGTGCATAAGGGTTCAGGTGGTTGGAGTAGGGCTTAGTATGTATGGACCTCAACTTCATCACTTGGTAGGTTAGCCTTGGCAAATGAGGGGTCAACAACGGTACAAGGATTAGAATAGAGCAGGGTATGTCCGAGCTAAGTTCTTAAAGTGTTTGCCCACCATTCTTCTGTATACTATGTCTCGTCCTTAGCAAGCTAATAAGAAAGAATCCTTTTAACAAGAGGCTAAAAGCCTCAAAGGTGTATGCGAATAAAAGGGTTAGTGGTTAGCAATCCATCACTACTCACCTGTAAAAGTAAAGGCAAAGGATCAGCATTTATATGAGTGTTGCAAACTAAAATCGCTTCAAATGGCTAAAAGCTTACATCATATAGTTTTATAGCAATGTGGGCTTTCAAACCACCACTAATCCTCTCAATATCCCTTCTCAAAATGTTCTTATCTTTGGGGAAGATCATCCCCTTTCATCAATGCTAGAGACTTTGTCCTATAACCTAATGCAGAATCAATGTTTAGGATCATCTCGTGCTAACATGACATATATTAATAGCTCTCCCCAGTTTATGGGGTGAACTCAGTAGAAGCAATCCTAAGAGCTTTCTCTCGACTTAATCGGAGGGGAGGGTGCCTTATTTGTGTTATCCTCTAAACCATTGGATTTCTTAGTAGGAGGATCTGTTGCAAGTTCCTTATCCTTCCTCTTCTTTAGGTCTTGCAAAGAGGTCAGCTCGGATGAAGCCGAATTTGCAACAATTATGTCTAACAAAGTTGTTTCAAGAATAGTCTTAAGAATAGTTGTTTAGTTTGGTTCTTCAATAAGTTTCTCGGCAATGGTCTTCTTCAACTTGAGTAGTTAAGAGCAGCTCCTCGGAGTTTCTTACTGAATTAGGTGATAGGTAGGCCTTTGTACATCAGTATGGTACCTATGCCAATGCTTAACGTATTGTACTCCAATTCAAATACCTTATTGAAGTTAGAAGGGCAAGAACATAGGGTAGTAGTCCCCTTCACTTCATTAAAACTCTTTTGTTCTCTTGCTCCTAACTTGAGCTCTTCATTCTCCTTTTACAGTTTGGCTAAAGGAGCTACTATGGTATTGAAATTTTTTATTAATCATTAATATAAAGAAGCACATTCATGAATGCTTTAGACATTGGCTGAATAGGTTGGCACTAGATATTAAGTTATAACTTAGACCTTGTCTTCATCAACTTGGATTCCTCTATAAGTCACAATTGATTAAGAGTTTATAGCATAGGCAAGTGTACTTAGTCTAGTTATAGTATAGATTCAAATTTAAGTCCTAGTGTTAATCCCATGAGGAACCACAAATGGGAGTAAAATCTAATTAATTTGTAGTATGATCCATAAAATATTCTAATTACCTAAATTTTACTATGAAAAATGTCACTGAATGATTAAAGATAACATAATAAAGATTGCAATATCAAAAACAATTAAAATAACTAAAATCAATAAATCTACACTAAAACAAAAACATAAACAACGGTCAATTAAAATAAGGGAAAGCACATGTTCCTTAGTAAATCTTTATGTTATTTACTACCTAGTTGTAAGTCACTTATTCAATCTCAATTGCGATATTGGACCATAGGGATCCTTATTTTGAACTAATCGTATCTAGGTCTCTAACTAAATCTAAATCTTGAGACCACTCTACTCAAATCGCTTATGGAATAGAGTATCGTAGAATTGCATGAAACCTTTGAATCCAACTATTAGGTTGCCTTAATCCTAAAAAACCAAACCATTAACTAGTTTTATGTAATTATACCCGTTTGTAAATCAACCGACTCCCCTTCAAATTCAGCACATGACTCAATCTAGAATTCACCATGTATCTTAGATAGTTCAACCGTTTGGATATTATAGTTATAAGACACATGTCTATAAGTATGAGAAGAGGACCCCTTATAGGAACTCTCTAGATACTCTTACTACTTATACACTTATCTCTTAAACACTTACTGACTTAGGCATCGGATTGACTATGTTGGATTACCTCCTACACCCCTAAAGCCTTACCTTTTTCCTCTCTTATAGGAATCAATAATTCATGCAGATTTCAACCAACAACATTTTGGCATTATTTGTTTTGAACTATCCCAATGGTAGCTAAGACAAGACTTAGTAAAAGTGCTTGTAGTTGAACTAGTTCCTAGCAATTGTTACGTGGGGATGGGTGGGTAGAGGAGGAAAGGGGCTGGTTGGGGCTAGGTTGGTGGTAGGCACCACCTTAAAGAAGATAGGCTATTCAGATTGGAGTAGTTTTGTATTGATATAGCTAAAGAAAATCAAGAATTATCAAAGAAGAATGACAAGATTTTGAATTTGATCTGATTGAATGTTTTGCCAAACAGGAATCATAAGCAGGATAGCAACAATGTTGACAATTCTAGCAATTCAGTTCATTATCCTAAGCTGAGGATAAAGTAGGTTGGAGTAATACATAAAGCTCTAACTCCTACACTTAAGAAAGTAGATAAAGGAAAACAACCATAGTAGGCACATTATGTTGGTCCTTCACATATACTTTGTAGTTTGTCATAAAGAAGAGCCTAGTTGTCCTAGAATTGTTTGAGGAAGTGACACCTCTACATATTAAAATTACCTAGTTTGAAACTTTCGATGGGATAAAGGATTCTGAGGATTACTTGGAATGCTATTGAACACTTGCTAAGTTGTACTGTTTTAGTGATGCCATAGCCTATCAAGCGTTACCGTCAACATTACAAATGCTGCAAGTATGTGGTTCAAGTATTTGAAGCCAAACACTATAATGTGTTTCGAAGACCTAATAAAAGTGTTTTCACAACACTTCCTTATGAGCAAACTCCCTAGTAAGGATTTTTCTATCCTTAACACTATCAAACAAAGATCTAATGAATCAATTAGGGAATACTAGCTCAGTTTATGGACGAAAAGGTTTAAATCCCTGACTTGGACATGAGTATTGCCTTGAATGGGGTAATTGATGGAGAAAAACCTCACGGAGACTTCTTTAAGTCTCTAGCAAAGAATAAACCCAACACATTTACGGAGTTCAAGGCTAAGGCTACTTCTTACATCCGACAAGAAGACAACATAAAAGCTTAGTGTGAGGCTAACAAAAATAGAACTAATCAAAAGGATGACAAGAATAGAAAGATTACAAAAGATAGACATGGTGGTTAAGAAGACCAATACTATGAATGGAGTAGTAATGAGACGAAAAGGCCACAAATTCTAACCTATTCTATTCATACCCCCTCAACCATCCAATATTAAATACATTAATGGAAATACAGAATCAAAGATTATTACAATGGCCTGAACGGATGAGAGGAAACCCCCTTAAGGAGAAACTTAAATAAGTACTATGACTTTCATTGTGATAAAGGACAAAATATAGACGAGTGTAAATAACTCAATAACGCTATAAAGGACGTAGTTTAGAGAGGCTATCTAAGAAAGTTCTTAGGTCATGAAGTTAAGAACATTGAGAAACCAACTTAAGGGAGAAGAGATGAACAAGATTAGGAAGATTGGCCTCCTTAAGTCGAAAGAGGGGTAAGTGAAGGAGGTCACAACAATAGGGCCCTAAATGGTGTTATAAACACCATCGTCGATAGACCCTCCAACTTAGGTTGGTTTTGCTCTTTGAGCTCGACTAATACCATGAATTATGTTTAAAATGGGCAAGGTAAGAAAATGAAGGTCAATAATTCCATAACTTTCATAGAGTAAGATTTCAAGGGTATAAAAAGACCTCATGATGATGTACTAGTGATTAGCACAAGAATTGCGAACTTTGAAGTCAAGAAGATTTTAATTGACATAAGAAGCTCATCTAATATTATATTCTAGCATGCCTTTAACCAAATGAAGCCAAAGATCAAAGCATAATTGAGTTCATATGACTATTGATATGAATTGAACCAAGGACTAATAAGGCTAGTTGTAAGGAGTAGGTCCAAGCTTATAGAAAGCTTAAAAACAAGGATGGGAAGCACACAAACAAGAATGAAAGTAAGCAAGCAAAAACCTCAATCTGCTCAAAGGATATGACACACCAAGGAACTATTGAAGACTTATAGCTCAACTTGATATAATGCAAAAGCTAGTCTAATGAGAGTACTCACCAACTAGTCTTGCTTGTAGGTTAGGATAAGAGTGAAGTAAGTAAGTAAATAGGGAGAAATGCCTAAGAAAGGAGAAATATATTAGAAAAAAAAAAGCAGACATAAGATGATGTGGCTACATTTACAATGGGTATTTATACTTAAAATATTAAGGAAACAACTATAAATGGAAATGACTAAAAAGAGTAAAGTCCTAAATAAGTAATGTATAAAGAATGTGAAATGGCATAAAGAGAAAATCAAGAAAAGCATATATCTCATGCGATGGATTCTATCATATCATTACTCGAACATATAGCTATTGGCTAGTGGGTGAAATTCTAGCTAAAATAGACAAATTGTATGGTCAGACTAGTAATTGCCAAGTAGAGGTGCCGAGTAGGACTATGGGTTCTTTTAACGTAAGTTTGGCTCGTATATGCTCAAAGCAATCCATATTTAGGTAGACAAAACTAGTGATCAAGCGGGTAACTATTATCGGTGTGCTTCTTAGGTTGGTAATTGGAGATTATTGATAGACACAAGAGGGTTTGGCTTAGATAGGGTATCAAGTCAACAGATTGTAATAACTCGACTCTTTAGTTATAAGGTGTAAAGAGAGAACTTGCATTGCCATGCTTTCCAATCCTTAGGCTTAAGTTCAGGTCAGGGGTTTGGTGTCTGATTCCTATCATCCCTATCAAGTTGATTGAGATTTGGGATCAAATTCGACTGGTCCTCATTTAAGCCTTCCTTAGATTAGTAGGGACTGAGATTAGCAACATTGAACATGTTAGACACTCCAAAGTCCTTTAGCAGCTATAATTTGTAAGCATTTCCATTAATCTTTCAAAGGATCTTGAAGGGTTCATTAGCTTTGGCAGATAGCTTACTCTTCCTCTTACTTAAAAACCTTTCCTTACTTAAGTGTAGTAATAATTGGTCATCAAGTTGAAATTGCTTGGTCTTCCTTCCTTTACCTTTCTCCTTTAGTTTTTTGGTAACTTAGTCAATGTATTAGATGACTGGTAGATCTGCTGAATGGATTAAGCTCAAGTTCTTGCTTCTAGATCTTCTTGGTCAGTGGGTGGTATCAAGATGTGTTCAAGGGCTAGTTAGGGGTTGAAACCATAGACAGCTTCAAATGGGGTATGTTTAGTGGTGGTGTGTACAATCCTATTGTAAGCAAACTATGTTATAAGGAAGCAAACATCACAGTAGATTAAGTTCTTTCCCACTATAGCTTAGAGCAATGAACCTAGAGTGTGGTTGATAACTTCTGTTTGTCTATTAATTTAGGAATGGCAAGAAGTATTGAATAGTAGCTTGGTTTCCATTCGATGCCAAAGAGTACACTTGAAATGGCTTAGGAATTTTAGCTTACTGTTTGATACCATACTCCTTAACACTCTGTGTAAGCAAACAATTTCTTGTAAAAATAAAGAAACAATGGCTAAAGCATAGTTAGTTTTGGTACAAGGCACAAAATGTGCCATCTTATTGAACCTATTTATGATAACCATTACAAAGTTTTGCCTTAGGCAGTTCAAGGTAATCTAAGGACAAAATCTATACTCAGGTCAGCCTATGGTTCAATCGAATTAAGTAGAGGCATTGCCTTTCCTTGTTTAACTCTACTTTTCACCTTTTTATATATGGCACATCCTTCAATCACACATTTCATTTTAAGCGAGAAGAACCTACCATTTAGCAACTTATAAGTCTTATGTTCTCTAAACTGTCTAAAGCATCCTCTACTGTAGGCTTCTCTCACCAACAGTTTCCTCATTGAACAAGTCGGCATACACAATTTGCCTCCTTATAATAGATAACCATTCTCCACAAGATATTCATCCACTTTTCTCCCCTCTTCATAGCATATATATATCAGACCAAGTGAGAATCATGTTGATATTATTCCTTAATGCATGCAAACCCTAATAGTTAGGTTTGTAGCCCGGTGAGAAGAACATGTCTTCTTGACAAAGCATCATCAACTACATTATTCTTACCTTGTTTATACTTGATAAAAAAATTAAATCCTTTTAAAAATTCCATCCATCAAGCTTAGCATTTGGAAAGCTTTGATTAGCTCTACAAATATCTCAAGGACTCATGATTAATGCATATGACAAAATCCTTTGGCAAAAGATAACGTTACCATACATGAAGAGCTCTAATTAATGCTAAGAGTTCTTGGTGAAACATAAAATAGTTTATTGTGCTTCTTTGAGCTTTTGAATATAGTAAGTGATAGGTCGACCTTCTTGCATTAATACAGCTCTAATGCT
This sequence comes from Lumnitzera littorea, assembly GCA_024138015.1. NCBI lineage: Eukaryota > Viridiplantae > Streptophyta > Magnoliopsida > Myrtales > Combretaceae > Lumnitzera > Lumnitzera littorea. The sequence goes on from JAMXBB010000003.1 coordinate 102,742,421, forward strand.
AACACTTGAGGCATTATATTGAAGCTTAAACACTTTATCAAAGTCTAATAGGGCCAGCACTAGGGCAGAGTTCAATCTCGCCTTTACTTCAGCAAAACTCCTCTTCTCTTTCTCTCCCCGCTTAAATTTTATATTCTTCTTTGTTAGCTCAATCAAAGGTACTATTATAGTACTAAATCCTTGGATAAAGCATCAGTAGAATGATGCTAATCCATGGAAACTCCTCACCTTGGCACATGAGGTTTGAGTTAGTCACTCAACAACTCTTCTTATTAGAAACAGCATTTCTTCATGTTTTTGAACAATCTCTCTGCTCGAAGGACATTGAAAACAACTTAAAGATGTTTAGTATGACATCTTAGGTTAGCATTGTAGATAAGGATGTTGTCAAAACAGACAATGACAAACTTCCCAATCAGATCTCTTAGAACATGGTTCATCAATCTCATAAAAGTGCTCAAGGCATTTGATAGTTTAAAAGGCATCACCATCCACTCGTACAAGCCATTTCAAGTCTTAAAAGTAATTTTCCATTCATCCCCTTACCTTATTTGAATTTAGTGGTATCCTACTTTCAGGTCAATCTTACTAGACACTCTTACACTACTTAGTTCATCTAGCATATTATCTAGTGTTGAAATAGGGTACTTGTATTTGATTATGATCTTATTCATAGCTTTACTATCCATACACATATACTAAGTACCATCCTTCTTTGGCATAAGTAATGCAGGCACAACACATGGGCTTAGACTTTCTCTTACATATCCCTTCTCTAATAGCTTGTTGACTTGCCTCTAAAGCTTTATGGCTTTAATGTGTCCCCAGGTTTGCATACATGAAGAGCACCACAACAGGAAGGAACCAAAAGAAAATAAAAGGGTTTTAGCAAATCCAAGTAGCTATTAATCGAATGTGACGTACCAATTGATCTTACTTAGTCTACAATTCATTAGATATGACTCACCGGTTCGAACTAAGGGACACTCGCTACTACTCTTGACTAAATGGAATAAATAAGAGTTATGAGATAGTAAGAACATTATGGTTGCTCAATAAGGAAAATTGATAATATTCAATAATAAGGTGATGATGTTTGCGTACAAGAAATGGAGGTTTATATAGTCATCCCACTAATGTTACAATGCATACATGAAAAGATGGAAGGTTAATTTATAAATAAACTACATGAAATTTACTAAAAGGAGTAAAAGAGACGAAGAATATTTTGTACAAAAAAAGTAAAGAATTAATCTAGAATGTTGTGCTAGAAGATACGTATCACATGATAGTTGGTGGTCTAGAGTGTGATATAATTTAGATAAAGTGAAGAAAAGAGTCTCCAATCAGAGTTGACCAAATCTAGTTCAGGTTGAAGCTCGATCATTAAAAGATGTCCAAATACCTTCAAGTCAGGTGTACATGGCTCAGCTCGAACTAAGGTTAGATGATGGTGCTCAAGAGCTTGGATTAGATAGAAGTTTGAGCTTAGTAAGAGCTTAGCCATAGGTATAGCTACTTAGCAAGTCAATACGTTGGCTTGATAGCTTTGGAAACTATATTTGCATACATGAGAGCTCAATCTACAGGTTGGCAATAATGTAAAAGATGGTGATCGGAAGAGGAATCCTCTTCCTAGATAGGGTTTTAAGCTATATCCTCTATGTGAGTCATTAGAGTCCTTTGGCTCGATTGCATGTGACTAGTCTAAGGAGTTGATACCTATCAAGCTTATTTGGGATTCATTCTATAGGTTGGCTTATTTGACTATGCAGTACTAAGTATCAAGTCAATGTAGTGCTCAATACCTCGAAATGAGGATAATCCCTCTAGTAACTGCTAGGGAAATGGGTTAGAATATTCGTCGAGGAACTTCTTGACCACTTTTAGTAACTTCACTTATTCCTTTAATTCTAATAGTCTCCTTACTAATAGGAAGGTCGGTAGGTCAAACTTTACAGTTGCTTGGAGCTCGGCTTTACTCAATATCAACGCTTTCTACTATTCTAGAGTTAATTTAGCTTATAATTTACTTACTTAGCTTGAAGCATGGGGTTTAGGACAATTTTCCTTCCATCTTTCTCAAACAAATACTTGTTCCTAAATCCATCATGCATAATTGTCCAATCAAAAAGCCATGGTCTATCTAGTAACACTTGAGACGTGCACATAGGCAACACAACAAAAAGAATTTTATCAGATTAATTTCCAATAGAAATTCATAGTAACACTTACTAAGTGATATGTAGTTTTCCTTTCTCATTTAGCTAATGCAGTTTATAAGGCCTCAAATGTGAAATGGTCAGCAATTTGAGCTTTCGAACTACGTTGGTAAATCTTACTATCCACTATGAGCACACATACTTATTCATTCACTTTGTAAGTGATGTCAAACAAGTTCTCTCTCTATTCCTCTTTGGTAGATGGTTTGATACTCATTAGTCATCAGACAACCAAAGTTAATTTGTTCAACTCCTCAGCAAACACATCTTCTTTAACTAGCTTGTTATTATCCTCAACCTCTTCTTCCAATTCTCTTTTCTCCTTTGGTTCCTCATCCATGTTGTCTACTTTGACCTTCGGTACATCTTCCTTGATAATCATTGTCCTTCGGTTCAGATACTGAGTAGTTATGTGTCCAAACCCTTGATACTTAAAACACTTAATCTTGCTCATCTTCCTTCCAAATCATTACCCCTTCTCAAAAGTTCTTAGTAGTACTTCACCATCAGTTGGTAAACCCTTTATTCAACTCTGACATTTGTTCTTTTGCTTGGCTTGGCACTTTGCTAAGCTCAGTAATTACCTTAAGTGGGTCAACTCGATTATATAGGTCAACTCATTAGTGGTCAACTTAGCCTATTCTTCCTCTATCTTTCCACTTATCACGTTATTCTTATAGGCTCATCTAATACATAAAACTATTAAAGTTCCACAATATCTCGGATGTCATTTCTCAATTTAGTACGAAATCTAGATATTTTTCGGCCTTATGGTTCATCTACTTCACATCGAATTTTGAGTAGTTAGAACTCCTGAACATACTAATTAATAGTTCAGCTTCCTTGCCTCAGCTCTTGAAGCTAAGCAAAAGTATCTTACAAATAAGCATTTGGTACAAATTTGTTCCTAAGCATCCTCTTTATCTCAGGCCAAGTATTTGCTTCCTTATATCCTTCCCGTCTTCTCATAGTTTGGAAGTTTTTCCACCACATCACGACATAACTTGAGAACTTAACAATACTGGTCCTTACTTTCTCGTAGTCTTCATACTAGCAATAACAAAAAATACGCTTTACTTTCTCTTTCTAGTCTAGATATTCATCAGCGCTTCCAAAACCATTGAAGCTCGGGATTTGAAGCTTCACATGGTTGGCAACATAAGGTGCTCAAGGTCATTCTTCTTCCTCATTGTATTCTTCTCCTCTTTTTTCATCGAAATCCTAAGTCAATCCTTCTTCTCACAAGTCCTCCTACTCTTACTCCTCTACCTCGATCTTTTCGAGTTGGGATATGTCCTCTCGTAAGTCAACTAACTTACGGGGTATTTTGCATGGCCTCAGTAGGTTAAAAGGTCAATGCATGAACGACCTGAGTGAAATTAGCTATATGGTTGGTCATCCCATCAATTCGCTCATTTTTACTTCTAGAGGTGTTCTAGGGCTATCATCCATAGTGGACAACACCGCTACTATCATCTCTAATACCAACTTTGACACTAGGATTTGTCATTCTCTTCGATAAAACTCAATAATAAACTTAGAATCTAAGAAACAATAGATACTGCTTTTTGGGCTCTAAGAGACCGACCAAATACACATGACTCTCATGTTGTCCACTTTGTTTGTTTTGCCCTATTGCTCTACTCTCCTTACCATGCTCTGTTGTTCTCTTTTGCTATATTTTGCCTACCTTACTCTACTGTACTAGGTCTACTCGACCAGATCAAGTCGACTTGGCCAAGCCAGGTCGACCCCACCATGTCAGGTTAGTTCATCCAAGTCTGCTCATCTAGGACGATAGAATTCAAGACTATTTACTTATGTTTTATTTACTAGTTTAACTTTATATTTTATTTTGTATTTACTAGACTGCCATTAGGGCATCATTTACTTTATTTTATATCTATAATTGCCACCATGTATAAATAGTTATAAATAACTCATGTTTATAGGATTTTAGGGACTTAACTCACTTATGGCATATGAATGAGAAACCCTTTGAATATTTTCCTATGAAAGCTCTCCTATATTACTCTTATCAATCCCTTTAGCAAAGATTATGGAGAGCAACCCTAATTTATACTTTGTGAATAATATCAGAGTAGAGATTAAGTTGTGTATTATTCATTCAGTGCATTATATCCTTATAGGCAGCTCACAAATTTGCTAAACTCAATCATTTTCTTCTTTTCTTCAATATCTTAGAGGACTCATTTGATTTTTCTACAGTAAGACTTAATGATAATTAAGCTCTTAGATACATCATTGCTCCTCTAAGAGAAATAATTCATATACACCATTCTACATGAATGTTTAAATAATTTGTGAACTCAATTACTACTTTAAAGAACAATAAACCCAATTGAAACTTGCTTTATTTTTGTATGTACGAAATTGAGTACTCAATAATAGCAAACTATGAAGCCTTCTATCTACTTAAACACTCATAACTAGTCTCTATGCAACTACAACAACTACAACATACTATCACAACAAACACTACTTCACAAGAAAGCTCAAACATAACTTACTGAAATAAACCTTTGCTCTAATACTAAGATGATACGAACTGAACCATGGATTGACAAGGCTAGTTGTGAGGAGTGGGTCTAAGTATGAAAAAAGCTTAAAAATAAGGATAGGAAGCGTGCGAATAAGAATGAAAGTAAACAAGCAAAAACCTCAATTTGCTCTAAGGATATGATGCACTAAGGACCTACTGAGGACTCACGGCTTAACTTGTTATAACACATGAAATGGTCTAATAAGGGTACTCGCAACCTAGTCTTACTTAAGGATTAGGATAAGAGTAAGGTAAGCAAGCAAACATAAAGTAATGCTCACAAAAAGGAGAACTATATTCAGAAATATCAGATGTAAGATGATGTGGCTACATTTGCAATGGATATTTATACTCGAAATATTAGGAAAACAACTATAAATGGAAATGACTAAAAAGAATAAAGTCCTAAATAAGTAACATACAAAGAACAGGAAAAGGCATAAAGAGAAAATGAAGAAAAACATTCATCTTGTATAGTAGATTTTGTCATTTGATTACTCAGACATATAGATGTAGGCACCTAATTTTTGCTCCCCCTTTTATTTTTCAAATTAGGTTATAAGGTCTTAAATTAGAAAAAGTTTAAAAAAATATATAAAATTAAAGAAAGCCCCCCAAAAAATGAAGAAATTTAGAAAAAAAAAATAGGAATTCTAGAAAAATATAAAAAAATAGGAAAATAGGAAAAATTACAAAAAAAAAAAAGAAATAAAATAAGGTATTTAGAAAATAATAAATTTTTTAGGTTGTTTAATTAGAATATAATTTTAATTTCAATTTCAATAGTTTTGAATAAAAGGTTGTTGGGTCTAAGTTTAGATTTGAATCTAGCTCAAGTTAACTTGGTCTATATGTCTAATTAATTACATATATGAATAAGGAAAAACCAATAGCTCAGTTGGATAAGCATCTGGACTTGATATTGCATGTGCTTGGAGATCCTAAGTTCAATCCATGGAAGATACAAAATGTATCTTTTATTTTCTTTTCTCACTTTATCGCCACATCACGGGCCACGTCGTCACCATGTCATTTGCCAACTCACTTCTAAGTGTGGTAGACACACTCTAACACACTCTGACACACTTCGGCAAATTCATATATGCACAGCTATGTATTTGGCACCCCATATTGTTCAGGTTCGTCTAATAAAAAAATGGAAGAAAATCATATTGCATTTAATTTTTTCCATCTTTAACTCAACCGTAACACCTATAAATAGGGGTCTATTCTTCATTTTCAAAACACAACAAAAACTTTGAAACACTTTAGAAAAGCAAAAATCGAAGTTTCCTCTCTCTAGTACAGTTCTTCTCTCTCTAGGATAGCATTTCCTACGGTGTTTGTTGACAAAAACCACTATCATCGAAGTGAGCCAATTCGAGCCGATCCAAGTCGAAGTGAGCCGATCCAAGCCAAAGTGAGCCGATTCCATGCTAACCTTTTTTCTTTTTTCAATTGTTTATTTGTAAATGTTACAAATGAAAAAAAAAAAAAAAAGAATGGAGAAAAAGAAAGAGAAGAAAAAACAAAAAGAAAAAAAGAAGAAGAAAGAAAGTAGTTTATTTATTTTAATACATATAGATAGAATAAGTATAAAATAAATAAGATAATATAATAAAAATAAAAATAAATAAATAGGTTAGTAAACAAAAATCATTTTCACACTTAGAAAAATTGAGTTTTCAAAAAATAAATGAAAATAAATCAATTAATTTTTAAATTAGAATCATTTAGAATTTCCAAAAATAAAATCTAACTTAGGACTCTTTATAATATTTTCTCAAATCAACTCAAAATGAGTAAAAACATAAACCCGACAATTTTTCCAAAGATTAAAATCAAACCACCTACTAAAGTTTTTTTATAAAAGAACTACGTGCGTCTAATTCCGAATAGCGAGTACGTAAACACTCGTACGTAAGTATGGAGCGACTTAAAATATGGAAATTTTTATTTTTTCCATTTTTAGATATTTATGTAAATTAATCAATTTAGTCGCATGTATCATAATTAGATGTTTTTAGAAATTAAAAAGGGTATATTTGAAAAGCGAAGTTAAATTCGAAAAGTTAAAAAGTGGTACCCGTTTAGAGTTTAATAAATTAGCTTTCGGACCTAAATCTTTAGTTTTTAAAAAAAGCCGTTTTACAAATTGGTTTTTTAATCGATAGACCAGTAGCTAAGTTATAACTAATCCACCTAATTGATTATAACTTAACCCCTTTTCCCGACTCCGGTCGGGTGGCGACTCCAAATTTTTTCAAGTTGGAAAAAATGATCTTCTTTAAACTCTAGTCGAAGGTCATTATTAAAAGGGTAAGGTTTAGTATTGATTGGTTTAAAGAAGACCTAATTTTATAAAAAGAACCAGGAGGGTGAAAAACCAAGCTCGACAACTTAACGACTCCACTAGGGACCGTCAAGAAGGCTATCCACTTAAAGACATTTTGAAATTAGAATCGCTTTTTCAATTACCTGCATTGTTTAGTTATTTATTTATTTCTTTATATATCAATTTATTTATATATTGTTAGCTTCATGTATATATTTGTTTTAATTAGCATATTTTTTTTAAATAGCATACACTGGGGCATAGGGTTTCATTCATTGCATCAAAGATACAAGGTAGATGTGGTCAGACCTAGGCTGTCTTCGGACCCTAAGAGGGGGACTATTGTGTAAGTTCCAGGCGTAGTGGGGCAACTACTGTTCGGGGTCGATTAGGCCACCCCACTTAAGCTCATGTGACCAATGAAAGTGTTTTCTAAAAACAAGTGAAGTTATAGAGCTTAAGAACCTTTTAGAACCCACCCTAATTGCATATACTTCATTCCGAACTTGAGTTAATACACTACCTTTAAGAAATTGGAGCCCTACTGACCGTTCAAGAATTTTTGCAAACAAGTTTTTGAAAATTACAGTAGCGTTGCAACTTAAGAAGTAATATATTAACCTAAGTGACCCTAGCATCTACATACTTTCACGTTTTTTGTTTTTCTATCATTGTATCGATGACTGATCCTTGTCCATAAAATATTTAGACTTAGGATGGCAGATAAGCAAGCGAATGATCAGTCGAGCAATAGGCTGTCGTACGCCTCTAGGTACCGTGAGCAAGTGCCGAGAGATGAAATCGCTTATCTGAAAGAAAAGCTTGAGTATTCTAAAGCTTACAACCGAGCCTTAAGGTTCATTTTGGCACAGGTCATTGGGAATATTTATGAGATGATAGGGGACCTTACATCCCGTTTACAAGACTTAATGTAGGGTCTTTCCAATTCAAGTCTAAGGAGCTTAGAATAAAATTCTTGAATAAAGTTTAGGTTCTTTACCTTTGTTTTTTTGTATTCTCGTTTTCCTTTTTCAAAAATAATAAAGCTCTCTTTAGGTCATCGTTCATCATTTTTTAAAATTCCTGTCTTTGTAAATAGTCTTCCATTTAACCACCATTCGATCTCATTTAGAAAAATATAAACAAAATCCATATATTTGTAAATAGAAAATCAATATATATATAAAACCACCATCCTTATTTGTAAATTATTTTCTAAAAATAAACTTTACCTTTCTCTCTTTAAAAAAAAAATTGAAAAAAAAATAAATGAAAATAAAAGTTGCCAATAGCTATAAATGCTTATAGGCCTAAGGAACCAATAAGCTTAGGCCTTTAGCCCACTTAAGTGACCAACCTAAATACTTAGTTTTCAAACCATACAAGGTCCCTCGACCTATTAAGGAAGCCAAATACGAGCCCCTTGGCCCATTCAAGCCAAGCACAAGCCCCTTAGCCCATTCAAGCCAAATATGAGTCCTTTGGCACATTTAACCCCAAATACGAGCCCTTTGAACAAACATGAGCCCTTTGGCTTACTTAAGCAGCCAGCCTAAATATTTGGCTTTCAACCTACACCAGACCTAGCCTTTTATCACTATCTAATCCAAACATAAGCTACTTAGCCAACACCAACCTTAGGCCCATTCAAGTAACCTACCTAAACATAAGCCACTTAGCTAAGCATTCAACCTAAACATTGGCTTACCTAAACACAAGCCATTAAGCCAGCCAACCAATCCGAACATGAGCTATAACCCATCAAGGCTACTGACTTGAGCACGATCCTCAACTCTTAAAAGTAACCAAGCCAAGCCAAAACCCTTGATCTATTTAGAAAGCCAAGCTCAATCATGAATCAAACTAGAACACAAAATCAAATACTGGGGCATGATTTGAGAAACTAAGGGGCAAAACTCGATCCTAGGCAAATAAAAAAGTGGACTCCTCCTTAAGGAACCGGTAACTCACTTTTTAAAAAAATTTTAAGATGAAAAGAGGCAAGTTATATCCTATACACCAACTTAAAACACTTTAAGAGTTGAGCAACATAATAGTGAGAATACTTTGAATTCTTTCCTTAAAGAAGGTTCACTTTGAATGTGATACATAGATTAAAGTAAAGTTAGGTATTCATTACTAAATCCTAAACACAATTATCTATTGTTTACCTTGTTAGACCTATTTGGAAAATTTCTAAATTCAAACCCTGCCAAGAACCACCCCATAGTGGGGCAATTTGGAGGTTAGGGTGATTGATTAGAAGAGAAGGGTAAAATTAGTTTATGTTTGTTTAAGCAACATGAATTCAAAATCGACTTTTATTTTTGATAAATTATTTTTCTTTGAAATGAAGAAGAGCCAATTTCCTTTTTCAACCACCTCAAGCCTATACACTTGAAATCCATGGAATCGGGTCTTTGAATCATTTAAAAAAAAAAACTCAACAATAAAAACAATCACTCTTGGGGCCAAAAAGAGAGAATAGTAAGAGATGATGGGGTAAAGCAATTAAAAGAAAAAAAATAAAGGAAAAAGAAGAAGAAGAAAAAGCAAAGAAGCCAAAGAATTGGGCCTGAAAGTATAGGAAAAGAAGCCCCAAGAAATGCTTTACATCCTAATAGGGGCATCCAAACTAAATCAAAAGGGCTAAGAATCGATGCCCAAATAGCCTTAGAAAACACAAGGCCTTAAATCACACTCTTAGCCCGGAAACCCAAATTTCCATATCTACACCGACACTTTGAAGCCTCTCCTACCTATATTGAATCACATAAGGCCTCCCCACCCACAATACTGCCCTTACACATGTAAAAGCTCTTCAGATTTTGAAAGATAATTCATCTTTAATAAAAATTGTTTTTGAAATAGGGGTAAGCATACTTCTAATTTTTCCCTGAGGTTCTTGATTTGTACACCTGGGGATTAATAAAAGTGTTTCTATCAAAATAAGCCTTTTCATTAATCCTTTTTGAAGCCCTTGGACCAAAATCCTAAATTCATAAGCATAAACCGAAAAAGACCTAACGGATTAATCAAGGAGTATCACTTACAAAATGGACTATAATTTTTGGAACTGAAGTCAAGAGCGGGATCTAAACCTAGAGCTAGAAAGGAAGACCTCTTTGACTAAACTAATTGTGAGTTACCCTCTCCTTAAGAAAGGAATGCCTTGAGATCACAAAGCCCTAAGAGAAGCCCTCAGGTTATAGGCATTAAGAAATTCCGTATGCTTATCATGGAAAGGGGTGGTTATAAGATTGTTCCTTGATAAGAATTTATACCTACTGGCAAAACTTTCAAAAACATAAAAAAAAAAAGAAAAAAAAGAGAAGAGAGAGAAAGTAAAGGCTTGTCATAAAATCTTTTATCCAAATCCATGTCAGTTCAAATAGCCAAGCTTTTAATCCATGTCATCCATTTCCTTTCTAAGGTTGTCATTTTTCTAGTTTAAGTCATTCTTCCCTAATTATGGTTTTTAACATCCTTCAAACTCTTTTTTCAAATCAAGGGGCTTATCCCTACTCTTTTCCTTATTCATAAATGGTTTTTCAACAAATCTCTCTGTAAATACTTTTCCCAGTTAAAGTGTCTTTTGAAACTAGTTGCTTGCCTTACTTTAGTTCCTTATTCATTCATCTTTTTCCTCTTAGGAACCAAGTCGGCTCTTAGAATGTTATCCCCTTTTCTATTCTTTTTCAAGGCTCTAACTAGCCTTTAAAGTGATTATCTCTTTCTTATTCTTTTTAAGGTTCTAGCTAGGCTTTAAGGTGCTATCCCATCCTTCTCTTAGGGTTCAAGTCAACTCTTAGAGCACTAGCCTCTCTTATTCTTTTTAGGGTCTTAGCTAGCTCTACGAGCACTTTGCCCACCTTGGTTAGTCAGCTCAACAGAGCACGACTAAGTTTACTCATTCTTTTTAAAGTCTTAGCCAGCTCTAAGAGCTCTTTGCTCGTCTTAGTTAGTCAGCTCATCAGGGCACAACCAAATTTAGTCATTCTTTTTAGGGTCTTAGCCAGCTTTAGAAGCGTTTTGCCCGCCTTGGTTAGTCAGCTCATCAGGGTACGACCAAGTTTATTCATTCTTTTTTAAGGTCTTAACCAGCTCTTGAAGCGCTTTGCCCGCCTTGGTTAGTTAGCTTATTAAGGCACGGCCAAGTTCGCCCATTCTTTTTAGGGTCTTAGCCAGCTCTAGGAGCGCTTCTCATTCTTTTTTAGGGTCTTAGCTAACTCTAGGAATGCTTTGCTCGCCTTAGTTAGTCAATTCATCAGGGCATGACTAAGTTCACTCATTCTTTTTAGGGTTTTAGCCAGCTTTAGGAGCGATTTGCCCGCCTTGGTTAGTCAGCTCATCAAGGCAAAACCAAGTTCACTCATTCTTTTTAGGGTCTTAGCCAGCTTTAGGAGCGTTTTGCCTGCCTTGGTTAGTCAGCTCATCAGGGTACGACCAAGTTCACTCATTCTTTTCTAGGGTCTTAGCCAGCTCTAGGAGCGCTTTGTCCACCTTAGTTAGTTAGCTCATTAGGCCACGATTAAGTTTTCTTATTCCTTTTTAGGGTCTTAGCTAGCTTAAGGAACGTTAGCCCGTTTCACTTCACTTTGTTAGTTCATACGAGCATGACCAAACTTCAATTCTTCTTTTCATCTTTTTGGCCATCTCTTAAAGTGCCACCCTTCTCTTCTCAAAATCCCTGATGGATTGGACTTAGGATAGTAAGCTAGCTATAACGCTTCTTACCACAAAGAGGAGCAGTTGTAGATACCTAATTTTTTGTCCCCTTTTATTTTTTAAATTAGGTTATAGCGTCCTAAATTAGAAAAAGTTCAAAAAAAAAAATAGAAAATTAAAGAAAGCCCCAAAAAAAATGAAGAAACTTAGAAAAAAATAGGAATTCTAGAAAATATAAAAAATAGGAAAAAGTACAAAAAGATAAGAAATAAAATAGGGTATTTAGAAAATAATAAATTTTTTAGGTTGTTTAATTAGAATATAATTTTAATTTCATTTTCAATAGTTTTGAATAAAAGGCTGTTGAGTCTAAGCTTAAATTTGAATCTAACTCATGGTAACTTAGTTTATATATGCAATTAATTACATATATGAATAAGGAAAAACCAATAGCTCAGTTGGATAAGCATTTGGACCTGATAGTGCATGTGACTTGGAGATCGTAGGTTCAATCCATGGAAGGTACAAAATGTATCTTTTATTTTCTTTTCTCACTTTATTGCCATGTCATCGCCATATCACGGGCCATGTCGTCATCATGTCATTTGCCAACTCACTTCAAAGTGTGGTAGATACACTCTAACACACTCCGACACATTTATATACGCGCAGCTATGTAATTGGCACCACATATTGTCTGGGTTCGTCTAATAAAAAAATGGAAGAAAATCATATTGCATTTAATTTTTTATATCTTTAACTCGACCGTAACACCTACAAATAGGGGTCTATTTTTCATTTTCAAAACACAACAAAAACTTTGAACCACTTTAGAAAAGCAAAAATCGAAGTTTCCTCTCTCTAGTACGGTTTTTCTCTCTCTAGGATAGCATTCCCTACAGTGTTTGTTGACGAAAACCACTACCATCGAAGTGAGCCAATCCAAGCCGAAGTGAGCCGACTCTAAGCTGACCTTTTTTTTTTTTTTTCAATTGTTTATTTGTAAATGTTATATATGAAAAAGAAAAAGAAAAAAAGAATGGAAAAAAAGAAAGAGAAGAAAAAACAAAAAGAAAAAAAGAAGAAGAAAGAAAGTAGTTTATTTATTTTAATAGATATAGATAAAATAATTATAAAATAAATAAGATAATATAATAAAAATAAAAATAAATAAATAGGTTAGTAGACAAAAATTGTTTTCACACTTAGAAAAATTGAGTTTTCTAGAAATAAATGAAAATAAATAAATCAATTTTCAAATTAGAATCATTTAGAATTTCCAAAAATAAAATCCAACTTAGGACTCCTTATAATCTTTTCTCAAATCAACTCAAAATGGGTAAAAATGTAAACCCGATAATTTTTCCAAAGATTAAAATCAAATCACCCACTAAAGTTTTTTATAAAAGAACTAGGTACGTCTAATCCTGAATAGCGAGTACGTAGACATTCATACGCAAGTATGGGGTAACTTAAAATATGGAAAGTTTTATTTTTTCCATTTTTAGATATTTATGTAAATTAATCAATTTAGTCGCATGTATCATAATTAGATGTTTTTAGAAATTAAAAAGGGTATATTTGAAAAGTGAAGTTAAATTTGAAAAGTTAAAAGGTAATACCCGTTTAGGGTTTAATAAATTAGCCTCCGGACCTAAATCTTTGGTTTTACAAATTGGTTTTTAATCGATAGACCAATAACTAAGTTATAATTAATCAATCTAATTGATTATAACTTAACCCCTTTTCCTAAATCCGGTTGGGTGGCGAGTCCAAATTTTTTCAAGTTGAAAAAAATGATTTTCTTTAAACCCTAGTCAAGGGTCAATATTAAAAGGGTAGGGTTTAGTATTGATCAGTTTAGAGAAGACCTAATTTTATAAAAAGAAGCAGGAGGGTGAAAAACCAGGCTCGACAGTAACTATTAGCTAATGAGTGAAATCTAGCTAAAACAGACAAATCGTATAGTCAAGCTGGCAACTACCAAGAAGAATTAGGGGTCCTTTCGAGGTGAGTTCAACTTGGATATGCTCAAAGTATTTCATATTTAGGTCGACTAGACTAGTGATTAAGCTGGTTGAGCTGTTGTCGGTATGCTCCTTGGGTCTGCAAGAGACTATTAATAGAGATAAGAGGGTTTCACTTGGACAAGTAGCAGGTCTGCAAACTGCAACAGCTCAGACTCTTTAGCTGTAGGGTATAATGAGAGAACTCACTTAGCCATGCTTTTCAGTCCTTAAGTTCGAGCTCGGGTCGAGGGTTTAGTGGTGTAATTCCTATCAACTATGATATGCTTTTAATAACCGACTTATACATGTGATTGGGGTAATCACGCTCTTAGTCCAAATTGAAGATGATGATAATGAAGTAGAAGGTAAGGTGGACTTCCTCATTGCCAAATGTTAGCCGACTTACAATGTGATCATGGGCCAACCATTGTTCCCTCAATTGCACACTTAAAGGCCAAATATCCTACTCCTATTAAGGTGGAATTTGCAAAAGGGATCAACAATTGGCAAATTACTATATCTAAGAGCACTCAAGCACAATGAATTATTTCACATCGAGGCAAATCCTAAAGGTAGACTAAGTGATATATGTTGACTATTACTTTTCATGCGAATGTACAGGTACCTACAAAATAGAAGATAGCTATAGGGGGGAGGGTGCTCCGATACAGTTACTTCAATGCCTAAGTCTGCCTCTTGTCAAGAGAATTAACTATCGAGTTATATGGGATCCCTTTACTTAGGGTCTTATTCCATATTTATAGTAGGTGAGAGGAAATTGTACTCGAATTGGACCCTTTGAGTTGAGCTTAAGTTGTATGCTAATTAATATAGGTTAGTGGCTTATTTATTAAAAAATCCTTATTTACACTTGCCCCCTACTCTCTTTGGTGACATGTTCAGCAAAGAGAGTACCTATAAAGGTTGATTTTGTAGGAGCTCCAGAAAAGTTTGTGACCAAAGGCTTAAAGAGACCAAGATGCTACAAGGGCCTAAAGAGGCAAAGGTCGAGAGAGGTTAGAGCACTTGATAGGTATCGATATGTCTTAAAAGGTGACGGCTTGAAGAGGTTGGAACACTTAAAGAGGCAAAGGCTTAAAGAAGTTGGTTTAGCCTTAAGTTCATTAATGATATAAGACATTAGGCTTATTTACTTGTCATTTGTACAAAATATTGGATTAGAGTATATTACCTATCTCCATTTAATGGCTTAGGGTTTTCGGGTAGCTTATTGTCTATTTGTTAAACTTATAGCATTGTGCCCATCGCTAATTAATGGCTTAGGGCTTCTAAGTAGCTCTTTGCCTATTCATTAGACTTAGAGTAATTAGGTCTGCAGTAGCTCGTCATCTATGGTATTTTCGAACTTAGAGCATTTTAATCGTCACCAGTTAGTGGCTTAAGGTTTTCAAGTAGTTCATCATCCTTACATAAGACTTAGAGCAATTGTGCTTGTAGCTCTTAAAATAGTAAAGGCTTTACAACTAGTTGTTCGAGCTTATTATTGGACTTAGAGAATTTTAGACGTCCTGTTCCCATCATTTGTCAAGCATAGGATTTATGAATAGCGGTTTATATAATTTGCTCATCACCCATAATTGCCTATTGGCAAGTTACTTGTGTGGGCTCAAAGTGGAGGGAGTTTCCTTCACCTCAGTTTGTCTTCAAATTTTCGTACTCGTATAAAAAGAAGATAAGAATGAACTTATTGAGGATTAAATAACTTGTTATGAATGCATATGGATATAACTTAATATAGAAACTAGGAACTAAATGTCAATACCAACAATAGAACAGCACAAAACACAAGATGCAAATCTTGAAGGATAAATAACAAACAAATTACAAATAGGCGTATTTCATCTTTATTTGGGAGTTGAGCGGCTAAGGCATAGGCATCACTATACGATAGTAAACCTATTCTCATTAGACATTGCCAAATGTATGGAGAATCGTAGACTAGCTCAAATTCACAAAACTACATGAATATTGAAGAATATGAAATCCTACCATAATGGATGCGGTGCTGAGTTTTGAAGTGGATAACAGCCCGATATGTGTCGCTGGATAAGAGAAATCAACTTGGATTTGCTGTTCTTGACTATTCCTAGCTCAGATCAAGACTTGGGCGCATGTGAAACTTCATTCTTATTAGATTCGTCTCAGGTTACTGCCTGGGGTGGGTGGGTCGGATATACAGCAAGAAGTGCTCGATTATGCAATTAATTGCCTCGACTTCTTGATATTCCAAGATCTTCGGATCTGGGGGCACAAATTTGGCTTGAAAAAAAAGTTGGATGTGTATAACTTGTATAAGGTTTAGGACAGGCTGCAGCAACTCGGTCATTTCGGCGTTGTGGTCCAACTTTAAGAGCTAGGTGGCCGAAGCATTTTGGTTACGACTTCATTGAGCTTGGGGTGTCAGTTCGGGGAAATACTCCGAAGTGTTGCTGTTCGGCTTTAGTTGCAGGATGCTTGGCATTTTGAGTTCCTGAAGCTCGACAAAGAATAGAGCTCGGCATTAACGTTGCCGAAGCTCGGGCGACTGGCCTTGTGTGGAACTACCACCTTGATGATTAACCAAGTGGGAGAATTGCTTAGCGAAAGTGCTCTTATACAATCTGCCTTAGACTATAAATGGTAGCATCCTTCCATCCTGCTTTAAACAAAAAACCTTCACATTCTACAGGGAAGGTTAGGTTTTGATTCAAAGGATCTAGAACCCTATGAGTCCGTTAAACAAGGTAGGCTTGTTGCGCTCTACGAGTTCTACATAATGTACACCGTCTGTTCTTCATACCGGATCATCAAATTTTGCCAACAGCGCAGCTTTATCTCCTGCCCTGAAACCTAGAACTCGTCCAGCAGAGACTTCGGTTGCGCTATTAAACAGAATGCCAGAGGAAGCATGATAAGAAACTTTAGAAAATTGAGGTAGATTAGCCGCAAAGAAAGAGCAATTAAAGTCGAGCTACAGCAAAGTCGAGATGAACAAAATACTGGCTGATGCTTTTCAAGATAAATGTATGGATCCAAAGGTAACACAGGCACAAGGAGCACATGACACCATATCCAGTTACGCGCGGCAGCTGCTCTCAAACCATCCATCTTCAGGATGCCAAGCTACAACTTTAGGACCCATGGGTGGCTTATTAAAAGTATTCCTCGAAAACTTTTTCCTCTACAAGTGAACTTGAAGCTCCTTTAGAACTTTCTGATGAACAGATGGTGTTGGCGCATGGCTTTTATCCATCCACATTTCACCGAGTTATTCAGATTGGGAATTTGGTCGTGGTGACTCAATTCGGTAGGAAGAGCTTGACGTGTTTTGAAATTAAAGCTCGGTATTTGCTTGGTGTCTTCAACTGTCACTGTTGGATGTTGATCGAAGTGGGCTATGTGGAGAAGTTGCTCGGTTGTTGTGTGGAGGCTATCTTGCCTGCTGTCAGCGCGAGTCTTCCTTCATGAGCTACAGTATAGTCTCGCAAGTGAGCCGGAAAATTTATCGCTCTGTTCGGGACGTCTTCGGTTTTGCTTGGTAACTCAGGTCGGGTATTACTTGAGAGCTAAAGTTGATAACTCGGGCGTACATTGACCGAGAATGCGCACTGCAATTCGGTATTTTAGTCGTCGTTCGATTCAGCAAGAGTTGGAATGAATTTGTGATGGTGTTGTGCAATTCATGCTCAACATAGGAAAATTAAGCTCAATTTGGCTACTATTTGTGTGGGCTCAAATTATAACACGTGCATACTGCGTATCAAATCGCGTTTTATGTTACTAAGAAAATGATTTAATTTACACTTATAAAATTATCAAATGAGGTAAAATAAAAAAGAAGAGCAGACAATCTCGATAGGCTCTTATAAGTTAAGTAATAAATTGAAAAATGCGATGATATTAAACTCAACAATGAAAGAAGAATAGAGTAAAGTTTTCAGGATGTTCGAGTGTTTAATATTTGAAACAGGACCTTACCAAAGTAACATTGTTAGTTGGAATTTGTCTCTCTCTTTTTTTTTTTTTACACATATGGTATTCATTGCCATACACTCCTTTTGCTATTATTCACCGTCATTCATTTTTTCCTTTTATACTTCACAATAATTCTTCATTCCCAGCTTCTCCTCTTTCACATTTTGCCTTTTTTTTTTTTTTTTTTCCCACTCAACGACAATAACAAGCATAAAGAAAAACATTATTGAAAAAAGACCCATGACAAAGAACCATGAAGACCACCTACTAGAGAGGAGCACCTAAAACTTGAAGACTTAAGACACCGAGGATTGAAGACTGGAGCTAGAAGGTTGAAGGTTGGAGCAGGGAGGTTAAAGCTGTGGTCGAGTCCATTGAAGACCACCATGGTCATAGAGTTACTATTGTCGTTGTACTTGTATGCCATATACGTTTCTTGGTATGGGCATATCTTATTTTATTTATCGACTTCTCTATGTTTCTCACATTCTCTCTGTCTTCCCTTAACCTTGCTTTCTTAATGCGGTGCAAGTGACGCAACTTGATCCTGTTCATAGTCATCCTTTCTAGAAACAAGGTAGTACCATTCACACTTCTATCTACTTTCTCTTCCTTTTTTTTCCTTCTTTACTTCGTATTTGTATTCTTGAATGTTGTTACCTCTATCGTATGCTTGTTCACCTTACACTAGTATTTAGTAGTTCAGGCAGTAAAATCCACCGTGTCTTGTATTCTTGCCCTCCTACTTTTATCCTGTTATTCTGCTTGATGATTCGTGAATAATTCCTGTATTGAAGTTCTCTATGCTGTTGAGCACTTAAAATTCCTTGCATATACTTGATTTTGTTTCTTACATTTTCCTTGGTTTGACCATGTTGGCTTTATGCCTTTAAGGCGCTTTGCTGGAATTGAATTATTTGACAGAGTAGCCACTGTTACTGCTCCGCTTTCTTTCTTGCCCCTTGCTGTGATAACTGAACAAACTAATTCATCTTCTTCTATTGCCATTAACATGTCGTGTAATGGGATTCATCATATAGTGAGTGTGTGGCCTCATTGAATAGACATTGCTGCTAATAATATGTGTAGCTAATTATTGAAATATGTGCCATTAATTGAACCATAGTTGATAAAGTATTTAATTTCATATATACCACAAAACACTCCTTTGATAATCACGTAGGACACACGAACCTCTCTTTCATTTTTACCAAACACTAGCCATCATGCGAAATACCATGAAGATTGATAACTTTCTACGTTTTGAGTCATCTCTGCTCGGTTACAATTTCTCCATCATTATCATACTCTTTAGCACATTGATATAGCTACTAAGAGTACCACACATTTCACAAAAGGACTAATTCCTTCTTCTGACAAGTTCCCACCAACTATTGCTTCTAGAAAATTTACAAAACAAATCAATTAACTCTTTGAGAACTATTTCATTAATTTTTATTCCCATCTTCAATGTCATAAGAATAACCCGTTTCTGCTCGTAATTCAAATGTCTGAATGTTCACATTATCTCCAGCATCCTTTTCACTGCGACATGTCTCAGGATATGCTAGTAATTTAATCGTCGAACCAGTTGCGTATGCTTCCGAAATCTTCTTCCCATTGCTGACCGAGCTACTCTTTATTCATGTCAACAAGTCTTTTGAGCATTCTATGAAACAGAACTAATGCACCCCATGCCATGAAAATTATAAAGAAGATCTCTAAAACTACAGCAGGAAACTCACCTAGGACATTTCATTGAATGCTTTACCTCCATGACAATTGAAGTGTCCTAAAGTCGATTTGAACTACCTCCACCTCTGTCGTATCGATGTTTCGAGCATACCCAAATCATGATATCTTTCGACTTACATCGAGCTTCAATATGCTACATCCTAACCGCTTCGTCAAATACACTACTTTCACACACCCAAACAACACAGCTCATCCATTGCAGTGTATAGTGAAACCATATGCTATAGTGTCATTTTATCGAGAACCTCGCATGCATATCTCATGTTGTCCACTTTTATACAAACTAAGTACTCTTCTCGACTATTTTGAAGCTAGGAGTAAATTCCTCCTTACAACACAAACTTCGAGACGAACCATTTGATCCAACTTGCCTTGCTTCACTTCTCCAGTAAGATCCGTTAGCTAAGGAAATTAAGAAGAGGTGAGCATCAAAGTGAGTGTTTTAAGATTGTAATGCTGGAGGAGTTAGTTTCGAATTTTACGAAGTTGAAAGGGGAGGATTTTTCTTTTTTTATTATTGTTTTTCTCGCATAGTTTTGAAATGAAAACGAGGGTTGTGCTTAAAAGGTAAAAGAAAATGAGAATAGAATATGAAGAGGTGGAGAGTGATTGGCAACTACAATTTCTTTTTTTCATTTTCTTTTTCGAAGTATGTAAAGTAACAAGAATTGAGGTTTAGAAATTTTTTTTTTTCTCGAAAGGTTTAGACTTGTTTAGGTCGATGGGTTTTGCAATGGAATGGCCAAATGGCCGACACTTGATGACCTTATTCTTAATTTCGATTTTCCAAAATATAGGATTTGTTGTTGGATTTCTTGATGTAAGAGTCACGAATTTTGTTTGGTCACAACTTTCATATATAAGTCTTATAGTTAAAAGAATTTATGGTTAATGAATATTATTTTTTTGGATAGTTATTGAAAATAGATTGATACGATGAGAGATCATGTTGAAATCATAGGCATGTGGAAAATAATTACTGTGATGAGATTTCGAATTTGATGAATGACATTTGCCATTTTCCTTTTCCATGCATAGAGGAACAATCCAAAGGGAGAAGGGATGATTTGGTGTGGGAGGTCCATCTTAAACTCTTCAATTGTCCCTTTTAGGCATGATTTGCAATTTATACATGGGTGGAGTAATTTGATGCTTGTTGGTTACGGTGTGCCTCAATTAATCACTTCCAAGCATTGATTGGCAAAAGCAAAGTAAAGAAGGTAATCTAAATGTCGTTGGAGAACAATAAACCCCCTTTTTATTTTTATTCTTTTACCTGGACGTGATGCATAAGTGGAGTTTGAATTCCATTCATGTCAAATCTCGTAACCTCAATTTAAGCTTTCGCTTCTCCTGTATTTTTGCACTTATGTTTTATTGTTATTGTTTGCTACCAATAATGTTTCTCCTCGTGAATAGGAATGTTATCGTTAATAAAGTTCTTCTCAAAAGTTTAAAATGGGTTGTATTACTTACTACCATCCTTTCATGGATTTGATAAGGCTTTGATTCCCATTTATTTTGTTAAACTTACGCAAATGTCTATGGCCTCTACTTATTAAATCAACTTTGCTTGTACTGTTTAGTTGCTTGGCATGCTATATGAGTAGACATTTCTTAGATGAATTTATTTTTAGCATCAAGTCTATACATGTATCACTTATTAGATTAGTGTATGTATTACTAAACAAGCATTTCATGAACCTTATTCCCTAATCTTGATAAGTAGACCTCCCATAGCATAGTGTTGCTTTTGTTGTATATCTTTTTCCAATAGAGAACTTAACTTATCTTCAATTACAATGTACTGTAGATAGCAAAGTCACCAAGTTGCTTTGTCTCTCCTCTCATCCCTTAAGTTGTAGTAATTATGCTTAGTTGTTGCTACCACTTTCAAGAGCTAAGAGCTTCTTTTTTTTTTTTTTTTTCTAAAGAGATTAAGCCTTAAGAAGATAGTACCATGATGGGAAGCTACCTAAAAGCATCATATGATGTAATGACCATGTATTAAAAAACATGTCAAGGTGCTATAAGCACCATATGAGGAGGTTGTGTACTATTGTATAAGAGTATTTCCAATGTGATGAATAACTTCATTAATGTTATCCTTTAAATCGAGCATAGGGGATGTTGTAAGCCTTTGTAGGTTATCGAATCATGGGGAGCATGTGTATTGAGTGCCACACATACATTAAGGCTTATGCATACGCGTAGTTTAAGTATTGTGAGCATATGCATGCTTCGAGCACTGCAAATACATGCAAACTTCGAGCTTCATGAGTATGTGCGATGCGTACATTGTGTATCATGAGCACGCGTGCATTGAGCACTAAGGGTGCATATACACCAATCCTTGCATATAAGGAATGTTATATGAAGAAAATGCCATGAGTAAAAATCAGCACCATGCAAAACTAGTCTCTTCATATATAATATCCATATATAACTTTCCCTCCCTAATCATTGATACGTAGCAATGGGGTTAGTTAATAAGTCTTAGTGTTTCTCATTCTTTCATGACATCATTAGAAATCCAATGTTGTACTACAGTTCCTTAATCTTTACAAGCAATAATAGCGTTAATGGATCACATTGATTTAACTTCATGGTGACATTTTGTTTGCATAGGATCAATTATGTATACTTGTAGTTGATCACTTACACTAGTAAACGTTGTCCTAAACTATCCATTGTAATTTTCTTCGATCACATAGTCATAACTCTATCTTCTTGTAAACATAAATTGTGATTGAATATGGATTGGTAGTAATGAAATCCATTTATTGACCTTTGTGTTCTTTAATTTCGTTGGCGCTTCCACTTACTTTCTATGAAGATGTCTTGTTATCGTATGCTCAAGAGCGATAGCTCTTTACTTAGTAGCAATATGGTGGAAGATAATACAGTGGGATTGCTTTGATCCCTTCAGCAAATTGTAAGGTCTTGATAAACTGCAAGAAATATCTATTAATAGTAGTATGACAAAGGATAATAATTGCTAAAGAAGGCATTTACTCAAGTCTGAGCATACTCTATTATTGAAGACTTTATGCACTTAGGTGCAATGCATCAACTAAGTAGTGATGCTGTCTAGTGAAAAGTAATAAGATTGCCTTGTTATCTTTTCCTTTTTCTTAAAAATGACACTATATAGTGTGGAGCAAAGTGTCTACCTAATCACGTTAGTATTAAGCAATCATGAATTTCAATTTTTGTATTGACATAACTTCAAAATTACTTATACTCAATAATTTAAGAGAGTCTCTTTTAGGATAGGCATAGTCGTGAGACTACTTAGACTCAATGATCTAAGGGATCTTATACGTTATCTCATATTGAGGCAAGACTTTTTTCTTATTAATGATAATATGTAGAAAATTCCTTTCAAGAAGTGTTTAATTGTGCATATGTAGTGATAGTGGCATTGACTGCCTAAGATCAATAATTCTTTCTCATTAATCAATGAGATATTCCCCATTACTTAACTATATAATATGGCTTACAAGGATATTACTTGGATTGAAGTATCAATATATCAATGTACTCATCAATGGGATTATCTCCACTACTTAATGGAAAAAAATTAAAATATAAAAAATAAAAAACAATTGGATCAACTAGACAATATAATAAATATGTAAGATTACTACAGCTTGTTTATGCTCTAGAGGCAATGCTCTTACTAGGCCGTACATACAAGCTAAGTTCATCATTGTATACTTAAGAGTCAAAGCTCTTTACTAGGCAACAACAATGTGTAGACTAGATGTCATGTTCACCATCGATTTCCTTTTAAAGGATCAAGAGGGTCCAAATGCCCCCAGTCAGATGTAAATTGTTTTGTAGGATTAGTCTTGTACGCTTAGGAGACTAGTCTCTTACTTAGCTACACCGATGGTAATAGAGGAGTAGAATAAACACAATCATATTCTCATATGATAATATTAGTGATGGAGAAAGAAACTTCTTTTATTGATAAGAAGTAACTATCACTTCATTTAGATGTGACAAGAGAAGAGAAGAGAGAAAATGAATAAAGTTGTCTTTGTTTGTTGGTAATCTTCAATTTTTTTTTTCCAACTTATGAAGCGCCTTTCATTTCCATAATATCATTGGTTCACTTACATTCCTTTTGCACCTCCACAACAACCATACATCCTTTTTATCTTAGATGCTCAATTATGAGCTTTTTCCCTTATAGGTAGTTGTATGTTAAGAGGTTTTTCTACAGGTTTTCTCCCTTCATGCTCATTGAAGAGAGCTGCTTTAACAAAGTGTAATTCATTGTATATAAATGAGTCTTTTGTTATAAGATGAAGACATTCCCCTCATTCTAATGACCCTTTATGTATTAATGTCATGTTGAGGGTATTATTATTGTCATGTAGGTATCAAGGCTTCCTTTCCTAGTGGAGTTGCTAGAAAAATGTAGGAGTTTAAGTTGTATGGGTCACATTCGTACTGTGTATCAAATTGTGCCATACGTAATTAAGGAAATGACTTGACTTATACGTACGTGATGACCAAGCGAGGTAGAATAGGGAGCAAGAGTACGTAATTTTAGTAGGCTTTAACATATATAGTGATAAGTGGAGGAGCATGATGACATTAAAGTCCACAATATATGAAAAATGGGGCAATATTCTTAGGATTTTTAGGTGTTTGATCTTTAAAACAGGATTCTAGCAAAGTAATAGCGCTAGTTAGAATTTGTCTCTTGTCTAAATGAGAAAGTGAAAGGGGTATTTATAGAAGTGGTAGATTGATTCGATCTATTATATCATGATATTGATCAATGGCTAAAATTGAAACTTTTTATAAATGAATTTCAAGTGGGCTTTTTTTATGGGTTTAGGTCTAAATAAAGAGCTTTATTATCTTTTATTGTAAGTTAAATTAAGAAAGGTTGGATTGAATATATCAATCTAATGAGCTTTATAATAAGCTCATTATGCTAAATTTTTCTTGGTCATCTCAAAAATATATAATCTTAACTCTTTGGACCTTATTACTCTAACTCAAGAAATTAAATTTATTTCGTTATTGAACTTCAAGTTTACGAGTCAAAATTTAATCCTTTATATTTTCATAGTGGATAGATTAGTTTTGCCGAGCATGGGTCGGCAACTAGATATGGTTCAACTGAAACTTGAAATTGTTCGGGCTGTCTTTTCCGGACATGTCAGCTACAGCTCAGAGTTATTATGGTGAAGTTTGAGATTCACAGAGAATCAGCTCGGAGTTCAACACGAAAGTCCAATAAACTGCAACCTGTCATATGTTCAACTGCTCTCGGCCAAGGACGAACTTTAATCTCTTGCTCAGTGTGGGATGCAGACAACAACTTGAACATGGGACACTCGCTTTTTGGTCGCGGGCGCTCCAAGGACTTGACTGGACGCTATTTGGTCGGTGGAGTCAGAGATAAATGCTTCGGTTGCGAATTCACTGCTACACAGACATATTTCAGCTCGGTTTTATTCTTTTCAGCAAGTTAGCACTTTAGACATTGATTGTTGCTTCTTGAATGTTCGGTGAACTGATATGTGGAGTTAGATTGAGCTCGGATTTGCTCGTGTCAAGTCGTTGCCGCGCTGTTTCGCATTCAGGTTTTGTTCGGTCGGCACCTGACAACTGCTCGTCAAGGCTTAGCTCCGAAGCTCAAACTTTCACTATTCTATGTAACACGTAACAGCTGCTCTGTTTCATATTCAGCCCCTTTCAAGTATTTAATTTCAGCCTCGGTGACCTTGCTGCAAGAAATTTGTAATGCTCTCAAGTTTTCGAGACCTTCTAATTAAACAAGTCCATCTCTGTTTAATAAGGTGGATAATTCTGCTTGGCTTTTGCTTAGCTCGGATTAATATCTACCCGCTCATGAAGCCTGGATTTTACTGGAGCACGGGTTTCTTTCATCTACTCAGCATCTAAAACGCCAAGCTTAGCAAGTCGGCGACAAATGGTAAATAACTGCTCCACTCTTCGGTATGAAACTCAGTGCAAATCAACTCAGTCAATATTCACCGCTGCTCGAGTTTCATGGGGTGTTGTACAAGTCTGTTGCATGGAGAATTCCAGTCCACATGTGGGGCTGCTCGACAGGATTTTGCTACCATGTAGCAACTCTTGGATGTGCGTCTGTTGAGGTCAGCTCGGACTTACTTGTCAAAGTGTTAGGAGTGCTCTGTTACTGCATAAAGCTTAAATCATCCATCGAAGTAAGAGTCACTTTGTCAAAGGGGAAGCTCGGCAAGTAGTGCAGAGGCTCGTGATGGCTCGGTGGGTGCGGAGAAAGCGAACCAAACTTCTTGCTCTGGTGTTGCTAAACTGCCACGATAAAGAACAACTCAGGATCTTGGAGCTTAGATCGGCACGATGGAGTGTGACAATTGTTCAGTTCAGCTCTATATATGAAGCAGCTCGCACATGTTCTCTGAAGGTCGGTTCTGCCATAAAGGAGCTTAGACAGTTTGGTGAATTCAATCGCCACTGTTGTGCTTGAGTCGAGGAGTTTAGCTCGACTTGGGCTCTATTCTGGAATCTCACCCGAAAATAAACTTATGACCGCTACTTGGCACTTGGCTCCGACGACACTGGGGTGCGCACACTCAATTCCACAGCTTGATAATTGAACAGGCACTCACACACAATCTAATCGTTGGAATCGCACACAATACTAGCTTGGTTCAATGAATTTGACAACTCGGTAAATTATTCGCACACTACTTAGCTCGGCTATCATTCACAACAGCTCGATCTGAGAATTTTGTCAGCTCAGCAATGTCGGTAACAGATGCTAGGACATTGTTAATAAGAGCTAGGTAGTACACTTGTACTTTCACGCACATAGCTCGGCAAAATGAGCAGCTATGAGCTCGGCTTGGTCCTTGTATGAATCATCTACAGGGCAATTAAACCCGCACATAAGGGGTTGATCTTGATAGATGGTGCCCAAAGAAAAGAAAGAAGCTCGGATTCACTACTGGAGCTCAGCACATATAATTCTTCAACGCAGATAATTCTGTAACCGTTTCAAGTCTAACCACAACAGAATCAAAATAAGACAGACAAGCACTAAAGAAAACGTTAAACGACTTCCTAGTTGTTGTGATTGACAGCAATCGATTGGCAAGACAAATACTACTAGAAAGTCTTGAAGAATCGGAAATGAAAATCTTTTACTCGTTATGCTTTCGTGTTACGGACTATGACAGGATTGATCCCAAAATCGAAGGCATGTGTCGGTTAGCTTTACATGAATGAAGTTTAAACTCCTACACAATGTGGTAGAAAGGCCGTTACATGACAGTTTTCAAACATTTATGGGGCGGCTAAATATTGAAAAACCAAGAAGCTGTTCAAAGAAATCATGTATCCGAATTAAAACATCGTCAAGCACCAAGATATCAAGAAAAGATATGTCAGTGCCGATTTAAAGGAAAAAAAAATAATCCTATGAGGCCAAATAAACAGGCGGGTTATGAACGCGTTTATCCGAATTCGGTGACGAAGATAAAGAAGAGAAACTACTACAAACCAGATTTGGAAGAAACCGTTAATGGAAAAAGGTATCCCACTACAATGTTTTGAAAAATCATCAAAAATCGTGGTGGTGGGCTGTGTTAATTCCTGCCGATGGTGTCAATTGTTGATTGTTGATTGTTGCTTCTTGTTCTAGTATGCAAGTACTTACAAAACAAAAAATGGCTAGAGGGGCATATAGGGTGTTCTAACATGACCATTCCGATGTCTAAATTAGTTTTTTATCAAAAATATAAATTGTCAAGCTACATGAAGTGGAAGGGAATGAGAAGAAGGATCCCCTTACGTCAGGTCTTATTTCGTATTTATAATAAGTGAGAGGAAGTTAATGGCTACTCGGAGCACAAAGGGTGCTCCGACATGACTACTCTGATATTTAAGTTAATCTTTTGTTAATAAAATAAACTATTAAGCTAAATGAAGTGGAAGAGAATGAGAAGAAGGATCCCCTTACATGGGGTTTTATTCCGTAATTATAATAAGCAAGAGGAAGTTATACTTGAATTGAGCCCTTCGAGTTAGGCTTAAGTTGTGGGCTAATTAATATAGGTTGGCACTTATTTATTTACAAAGCCCTATCAACAATATAGAAAGTGTTGAAGAAGAGGTTGAGGGAATATAGCTTAGAAGTGAGCCAGAGAAGACCATTAAGAATAGGAAACCTTTGTCGGTGAAGCTCAAACAGGATCTAATCAAATTCCTTTGAGATAATGCTGATGTGTTTGCATGGGCTCCCTTAGATATGTTAGGCATCCTAAGAGAAGTCATGACACACAAATAGGAAATAGATCCAAATGCAAAAGTTACCAATAGAAGAAAAGGCATTTTCCCTTGCAACAATAAGCTACAATTGAAGAATAGGTCCAAAGGTTGTTGAAAGCTAGATTTATATGAGAAAAGCCTTACCTAACATGGCTAGCCAATTGTGTAATAGTCTAGAAGTCAAGCGACAAGTGGTGCATATGCTTAGACTTCATTGACATAAATAAGGCTTGCCCTAAAGACTATTTTTCCTTGCTAAGGATCAATCAGATGGTAGACTCGACTATTGAACATGCTTTGCTTAGTTTCATGAATGCATTTTTTGGATATAATCAAATTAGACTGGAGAAGAAGGATGAGATGCACACTTCATTTGTCACTATCTTTGGAGCATACTATTATATGGTCATGCCCTTTCGGTTGAAGAATGCTAGTGTGACTTATCAAAGAATGGTGATAAAGATGCTCAAACCTTAAATTCATTACAATGTTTAAGTGTATGTCAATAATATGATAGTGAAGAGCAAGGAAGTAGACCAGCACCTTATCGATCTCTGTGAGACCTTCGATACGTTGAGCAGGTATAGCATGAAGTTGAACCCATAATAATGTGTTTTTGGAGCCACATCAAGTAAGTTTTTAGGCTATATAGAAGTTATTAAAAACATGAAGCCCTAGAGCATCGTCAAGGAAGTTCAAGAACTAACTGGTGTACCTAGGAGCTTAGTTCTCACTAGGACTTACTGTAGCAAATTTGAACTAATTAGGTCCTCTGAAATATTGAAGAAAGTAAAGGGAAATGATCTACAGACAAATTGGAGTAGTTGATGTAAAGTTGCTCGGAGGTTGTGGCTCACTAATGAATACAACATAACTTGACACCTTACTTGATATGATATATAAGTTGGTGTTAAGATCCACCTGCTACTAATCCTAAGCTACCCAGTAAGATTATATAAGAGTATATGAAAAAAAATAAACTTAGAGAAGGTTGTCTCTCAAGAACAGAATATTTAATGTCTAAAATGTCAAGTTGTTTGCAGCTTATAAGAGAAAAAGGACTATTTATAGTAAGTCTCTAAGATAACATTACAAATAAAGAAATTACAAGGAAGTATATACAAAAAGGGGATTCTTAGTATATATGAAAAAGGGTAAAAAGGACAAAAGCAAGAATAAAAAAGTAGTAAAATATCAAATGAGGTAGATAGGTGGCAATGTAACATTGGTCCTATAAGAAGATTCTATAAACATAACTGGCAAGAGGAATCAGGATGTTATGGCAATAAAGGGGTCAAGACGAGAAGAGGGTGACAAGAGAAATAGTAACAGGCTGAGAGAAAACTACTCAGCTGGTAAGTGAGTCTCTCATTACTAGGCCAGTAAGTGAGTCTCTCGTTACTCAGTAAGAACCTTTTGGCAGTAGTTGGTTAGAGTACTTAGCACAGGGTCTTTGGTAAGGGAATGGTCAGCATCATCACAACCGAGAGTATAGATCAACGTATAATAATGCAAAGAGCTCAAGGAGTTCAGCTACTTCCCTTCGATGTAAAGTTTTTCATTATCAGCAAGTTGCTGAGAGAGGATTCTTCAAGTAAGGGATTGAAGGCCTTGGAGCCATGCATGAGTAATGGAATCGATGGTCAGTAGTTTATCAATTCTTCAAGGTTGTTGAAGATTTGCCCTCAAATCTTGGTCTTCGTCATCATCGGGTACATAAGGAGTCAGATCGGTGACGTTGAATGTGGTAGACATGTCGAAACCTTCGGGTAGCTCAATCTCATAAGCGTTATCATTAATGCACCTCAGGATCCTATAGGGTCCATTCGTTTTGGGAGATAGTTTATTTGTCTTTTTGTTAAGGAAGCGTTCCTTGTTAAGATAAACCCAGATAAGATCCCCAGGGGTATAAATGACTCATCTCCTTCCGCGGTTTTCCACTTCCTTCTATTAGGCTACAGTTTTGGCCAATTGCTTAGTAATCTTCTGATGTAGCCTCTGTAACTCCTTAACACACCATAGGCTAGATTGGCTTTCCCCTTGTGTAGTCAAACTGTTATTTAAATCTAAGGGTAGGTTTAGGTTAAGTCCATAAACAACCTCAAATGGTAATGTTCCAGTTGAGCTATAAGTTGAGTGATTATAGGTAAATTCAATGATGGGCATGCATAAAATCCCAATCATGAGAGTTCTTTCCAATAGTAGTGTATAAGAGGTTACCGATGGTTCTATTCACTATTTCAGTTTGGCAGTCTATCTAGGGGTAACAAGAGGTACTTAATAGGATCTTAGTGCTGAGCTTCCTCTATAGGGTTTTCTAAAATAAGCTCATGAATTTCGAATCACAATCAAACACAATGTTCCTCAATACTTTATGTAGTCACACAATTTCCTGTAAAAAGAGGTTAGTAATGAATAAAACATCATTAGTTTTATGGCATAGAATAAAGTAGCCCATCTTGATGAACTAATCGACCACCACCATGATTAAGTCATGTCTTCTTGGCGTATAGGGAAGGCTGAGCATGAAATCTATGCTTAGATCGATCTATAGCCGCTCTGGAATTGGTAGGGGTGTATATTCTCCATAGGGGTTTCTCCCCCTCTTTGCATATTTACATACCTAGCACCTCTTAAGTATTCGATGCACATCCTTCATTATTCTAAGCTAGTAAATATGCTCTTTCAATATCCTAATTGTCCTCTTTTCCTCAAAATAGCCGGTTAGACCCTCGACATGAGCTTCCCGAATGAGTAGCTCTCTTGTAGAACTAGTCGGCATGCAAATCTGCTTGCCCTTCATCAAGAACCCCTTGCTCAAGTATAACTCTTTCGTAGTTCCTCTAACACTACACTTGGTTACTAAAGGTCTATAATGTGGGTTATGCTCTTACTGATCAAGTAAAGTAAGGAATCTAAGCACTTCAGCTTATAACGTTGTGATGAAGGTATGATGATGAAAAAGTGCACCAGCTACTATATCGACGCTTCCCTTCTCATATCTGATGACATAGTAAAAGGTCTCCAAGAACTTAACTTACTTGGCATAATGCCAAGAAAGCTTCTGTTGCCCGTGAAGATGCTTGAGAAATTCATGATCCGAATAGATGATGAATTCTCTTGGCAATAGATAATGCTGCCAGTTTAGAGTGTTCGGATAAGGGCATAGAACTCCTTATTGTAGGCTAAGTAATTCAGGGTAGCACCATAGAGTTTTTTTTTTGTTAAAGTAAGCAATAGGTCGGCGCTCTTACATAAGGACAACACCAATGCCAATACCAAACGCATGACATTCAACCTCAAAAACCTTCTTAAAATCTAGTAAGGTGAGTACTGGAGCAACGTTAGCTTAGACTTCAAGTCTTCAAAACTCCTCTAAGCCTTTTTTGTCCATTTAAACTCAACATTCTTCATGGTCAATTTAGTTAACAGCATAGATATGGAACTGAAGTTCCGAATAAATCTTCGATAGAATGAGGCTAGTCCATGGAAGCTCCTAACTTCGACAATACTAGTCGATATAAGCCACTCATTAATAACTCTGACTTTTTCCTCATCAACTCAAACTCCCCTCCCAAAAATGACATATCTAAGGAATACAACCTCGCTTTGATAGAATGCGCATTTTTTCATGTTGTTGCATAATTTCTTAGCATGGAGTATGTTAAACACTAATCTCAAATGTTCAACATGAACAAAGAGGTTGGCACTCTAGAATAGAATATCATCAAAATAAACCACAATGCATTTGCTGATCAACAATCTGAGTGTATGATTCATCAATTGCATAAATGTAGTCGGCACATTAGTTAGACCAAATGGCATCACCAACCATTCAAACAAACCATTCCTTATCTTAATGGCCATCTTCCATTCATCCCTAAGTCACATTCGTATCTAGTGGGTAGCCACTCTTCAGGTCAATCTTAGAAAAGATGCAGGCGCCATGTAATGCGTCAAGCATATCATTAAGCTACGGGATCGGGTATTGATATTTGATAGTAAACTTATTGATAGCTCAGTTATCAATGTACATTCGCTACATTCCATCCTTTTTTGGCATGGGCATAACGGGTATGGCACAAGGACTCATGCTTTCATGGACATATCCACGATGCATCAACTTATAGTCGAACATTGATTCTAAATAGGAGTGGCTTGCCGAGCTGACCAACGAATGATAGAGCATCAAACAATTCTGAGGTAGAGCGCCAAGGTCAGATGCCGAGCTAACTACAAGAAGGTCGAAGTAAGAGCAAGACCGAAGAGCCTGAGATCTGAAGAGAGCCAGGTCAGAGTTCAGGAAGGAAAACCTAAGAAATCAAATGTTTTAAATGCCTTGACTATAAACACATGACTAGTCAATGTCCGAACTGCCGAGTTATGACCATAAAGGGAGATAAGCCCTAGTTTGAAGTAGAAAGTATGAGTAAAGGAGAGGAAGAAGTGGAAACCAATTAGATGCTTGAAGAATTCCAAGAAGACCCCAATGCCGAGATACCTCTTGAGGACGGAGCCGAGTATTGTTTTGTTGTACGACGATCTCTCAGTACTTTTGTAGCTAATGAGAATGAGCAAAGAGAGAACCTCTTCCACACGAATTGCTAGATGAATGGCAAGCTATGTACCGTGATCATTGAAGGAGGGAGTTTTACTAATGTCAACATGCAAGGGTTAGTTAAGGCCATGAAATTGCTAACCCTTCCATACCCCAAGCTGTATAAGATTCACTAACTGATGAGAAAGAAGGACTACACATTGTCGAGCAAGTTAGAGTACCGATTACCATTGGTGATAGGTATAAGGATGAGGTGCTATGTGATATCCTTCCAATGTGTACTTCTTACATATTACTCGGCCGACCATAGCTATTTGATTTGAGGGCGTTACATGATGGATATAAAAACACCTATATGTTATGGAAGAACGAGAAGAAAATTATATTGACACCTATGAGTCTTAAGGAAGTGCAAGAAGCCTAATAAAAGGTTGCTAGATCTCTAAAGCGGAAGTCTTTAGTGATTTCCCAAGCTTAGTTTACATGAGAAGTCAAGGACAAGGACTATGTGCTCCTTTTAGTCAAGACATTCTTAGAGGTTAGAGAAGCCAAAAACATACCTGTCGAAGTGCAGCAACTACTTTAGGACTTTACTGACCTATTCCCTACTAAGATGCCAAAAGGTTTATCTCCCTTAAGAGGTATCGAGCATTACATCGACCTACAACCAAGGGCTTCCTTACCAAACCAACCTACTTACAGGCTTAATCTAGAGCAAGCAACTAAAATGAAGAAATAGGTGGATGGATAACATGTAGTTCAAGCTTGTTTAGTGAACAAACTAACCTTAATAAGTTTTGACCTTACACGGTTAATGAATTAAAAATAATTTTAATAATAAGTTCCAGTCTAATAAGATTAACGGATTTTTTAAATCCACACTTATAAGGGTTAACGGATAAATGCCTACCATCTTGATCAGGTTCAAAGTTCAAGCACAAAAGATTGAAAGCCTTTTCAGGTAAACACATCATGCTTTAGTTTACTTAGTGAGTAGCATGTGAAAAAAAAAAAAAGAAAACGTACGAAAAAGAAATTAATACAT
Source organism: Lumnitzera littorea (assembly GCA_024138015.1). Taxonomy (NCBI): domain Eukaryota; kingdom Viridiplantae; phylum Streptophyta; class Magnoliopsida; order Myrtales; family Combretaceae; genus Lumnitzera; species Lumnitzera littorea. The sequence continues at coordinate 102,775,855 of JAMXBB010000003.1, forward strand.
ACAACTGGAGTCACAAATCCAAAAAAATTACAAACAATAAGGTTGGCATCCTGACCAAACAAAATTTAGATTGAGAAAATATCTAGCCAAACATCTATTTGTCATTATTTTTTTTTAACGCATCAACTAGACTGTGATTTTGATTGGCATGGGGCACTTTTGATGGAGCAAGAGACACTACTATTAGAGCAAGAAGCACTTCTTTTTAAAGCAGGCTCCTTTGAAGGCTTGGGTCATTAATAGTAGTAAAGAGACTATTAAATTTGTAAACCTCGCAAATTTAGCCATTTGAATATAAAATTGAACTTTCATATTTTAGGTAACTTTCCTAAGTCAATAAAGTTGATAAATTGAAAATTGGTTAAAATTTCAAATTCGAAACCTAAAACAAATATGAAAAACCTTAAATTATTAATCAAAAACCTAATCGCGTATAAAAACCCCAAATCCTATATATGTTTAGACATAAGAAATGGAACCTGAACCTGAACCTGAACCTGAATATAATAAAAACCCTAAAACTAAAACCTTAAGCTCATAAAATGAATAAAATTATCTTAGTAATGATAAAACCCCAATTAAATACGATTATCGATTGACACCCGTAATCATGTAAAATTGTTAATGAATAAATAGTGATAACTCCTAAATAATTATAAACGTAAAGAGTAATATTTTAATTATCAAAATTAATAAAACTATAAATATTATTTTGTAATTACTTATAATTTTATATATGTAGATATGTGTACTAGTTTTTGTATTGATTTAATTATTTCGATTGAATTTTATTACATATATTATGTATATGTTCTAAATGGTATATAGTAACTTTATATTTCATATTTCCTTCTATAATTACCTTATACATATATTTAAGGACTACTTAAAAGTTGAAAACCATTTTTGAAAAGTTAAACCAATCTTCTATAATTTTCCTTTTCCCTTTTTCCTTTTCTCTTTTTCCTTTTTCCTTTCCTTTCCTTTTGCTTCTTCTCTTCCTTTTCCCATTTTAAAGTTATGGCTGCTACTTGATTTTTTTTTTTTTTTATTTCAACATGTGCTCAAATTGAAATATTAAAAGTAAGATTAATAAGATAAGGGACAAGTCATATCCTACCTTATCTCTTTATCTTATTTTCTTTTTCTTTATTTTTTTGTTTACTTTTCACTTTTCCTTTTACTTCCTTTGGCCGATGCATGTATGTACATGTCTTGTATGTTTTCTTTTTAACATTTCAAAGAAATAACACACAAGACAATACACACAATTTTACTCTTCCCAAGACTGTCACTTTTCATCCTCTATTTTCCATTTCTTCCCTTTAGTTTCCTTTCATTTTGTTCTACAAACTTAAAGAAGAAAACAAAGAGCCCTTGATCTTACAACTTTCCAAGATACAAGAGAATAATTAAGTAATATGTATATTGTATTTAATTTATTTTGTAATATCCACTCACATGTATTCTTTGTTATATATGTATTTCATAGAATTTCTTGTATTATATGAATATGTAATGAAGTTCATATGTATTTTACTATCCTTGTAATAAAATTTATGTACATGTATTGAATTATATGTAAAGTTGCTATTTTTATTGTATATGTGTTCATATATGTATATATCTATTTATGTGTATAACTATATGTACTTATATGTTATGATCAACTATGTAAACATATGGTACATATCAATATATATATAGATACGTGTATATAGTACATGTACATATTTATGGTACTTAGTATATTTAGGATTATCATACATATATGAGAAATATACAATAAGGTTATACATGTACATATATATAAATAAAGTAAGAAAACATAAGTATAAAAGTATATGTATAAATACAAATATATGTATAGTAGTAGTATACTATAATTATAAATATATGTATATGCCAAAATGATACATGAAAAAGTATTCTAAAATACTAAATCTCAAAATAGGATAATATATATATATAAAATTGTACATGTGATTGTGAATCTTAAGGAAAATATAGATTTAATTATTACTAACTAATAAATTATAATAATATGCACAACATATAAATATTAATTACTATCACAAAATTGAAAAAAATGCAAAAATTGGAAAAACTAGAAAGTGACACTTGGAACAACAAGGATTTGCTGCGTCAGTAGCTTTGTTTATGTAATTAAATTCATAAATAAAAATAATTGATTAGAAAATTTAAAAAAATAGTAAAAAGTGAATTAAATAAGCATTTAATCTTAAAATAGTAAAATAAGTAAACAATTATAAAATAGACTTGAAAATAAGAAAGCTTCAAAAATAAAAAATTTAGAAACTAATTAAATCATAAATTCATAAAGAAAAGTTCAAAATAATAATAATTCAAAAATACTTATGCCAAAATAATAAAATTTGTGACATTTCTAGCTCATGATGAAAAATGCAAGTTACAATATCTAAAATGGATCCTGTTATATAAAAGTATGTCTGAAAACGATAAAAATTGATAATAAGATCATAAAGTTGAAGTTGGAACGAAAAAGTTATACACGATTGAAATTTTAAGATAAACTAAGAAAAATAAGTGAAAACTTTAAATTAAACTATGTTTATATCATATTTGAGTTATAATAGGAAACTGAGCAAACAATAATAGATATTTAGTTAACTAAGGAACTTAACTTTTCTAAATACTTATAAGTTTTAATCATCTTTTAGGTACCTAATTATTGAGTTTTGGAAATCTTAAAGGCTTAGAAAGTGAGCATTAATTCAAGAGAGGGGAGTTATGATATTTGCTATCCGCTTGCTATTTGATGTTTGTATATTGTATGTTGGTTGATACTGATTATCTATTGATTGACCATTTTGCCTATGCGCTATTATCTATGCGATCACCTCCTTAAACCATTAAATATAAATATCTAACTAAAATAACCAATTATGTTTGTCGCATATCTATGACTCAATTGGTATACTATTAGAGAGGACGAACTTTGCAGATTTTTAAGAAAAGTAATTTTGGAAAGCTTTTTCTCCAATCCTAAATATATTTTTGATATGATTTTTGTGAGGACTCATAGCGCCTATGAATAATGTTTTATTATTAAGGCAAAGCTAACATGGTATCTTTAATTGATTACGAAAAGACTCGCATTTTTGTATACGTGAGGCCTTGGATATATTTGATAGTGAAAGGACTCACTTTGTGTACCTAAGGAGCCTTGGATATGTTTAGTGGATAGCTTTAGTTGGGGTCCACCTATTTGGACTAGTATTTCTTTCTTGACTAGAGTAATAGTCGAGTGTTGTTTGAAGGGATGGTACCTTCAGGAAACCTCATGCAGTTAAGGTAAAGTACTTCATATGAGTAAGTATAGAAGATAATTGACGTGTAGATGATATAAATCTGTACCTTCCATAGTTCTGGACTCCTATGGATGTGTTACTTGTATTTATCGTGCATGTATTTATTTAGCATGTAGCTAGATTGCATGGGTGCTAATAATGTTTGGTAACTTGCTTGAATGGTAGTGGTGAGGAATAAGCTCACGAAGCCATGTTATGCTTATTCCCCTATAGTTTCTTTTGTAGCTTCATTTATGTTAGGATTAAAATAAATCTTGAGTGCCAAGTGTAGAGTGAAGATAAGTATGTTAATGTTAGAATTAGTTGAGAATTTTATAGGTAGTATAGAAACAACCTTTGTAGGAAATATTTGTATGTTAGAGTTCAATATAATTTAATATTTCCTATAATTTTACAAAGTTGGTTTACCTTGTCTCATTATTTGGTAGGAGATATTGATTCTCTACGGTTCTTGGAATATCGAATATCTATAATTATTTATACGTTTCAATAAGTTAGTAATTAAAATCAAAAACCCTAGTAATTAATTATTTAAAGTTTTGTAATCTCTAACTTATAAAGCGGTTTTCATATCATGAGTATATACATAATATGAAAATTTTAGATAATCCTATTAAACTCCCCTTAGGGTTATGACAGGATTGCCCTTGATTTTCATCTTCTTACTTAGCACCAACATCCTCTTCTTCATCACTCCTTCCTTTGTCATTATCAATGTTAGCAAATCAATGTAAGAGAGAATCATAGTTAGGACAAGCTTTTAGTACCTCCTCCTTAGTTAGCTGCACCCCTTTAAGCAATTTCTTTTGAAGCAGCCTCTCATAGTGCCTACTCGAGGTGTCAATCTGGTAAGGCCTTCTCTATAGAAATCTTCTCCTTAGAGACCTGTTCAAGCTTAGCAATCAGGGTCTCTAAGTAAGAGGAGTTATCTTTGAAATTCCTTATCTCCACTTTCAACCTGTCCTCTTTTCTCATAGAAACAATGGTTTACCTCAAGCTCCAATATTTCTCTTTTTACTTTCAGAACTGATCCTTTAACTCTTAGGTTTCCTTAAAAATCCCATCATTTTGATTCTCCAAGGTAAGAAGTTCTTAGGACGCTTCTCTATGGGCTCTCTTCTTAAATTTTAGGAGACCCTTAAGCTTTTCTACCTCCTTTACCCTTTGCATAGATATGATAAAAAATCAGCTTGCAAACACCAAACTAAATTAAAGAACAAACTCAGCATTTACCTTTTTCATCTTCTCTTCGACCTCCTCAATGGCTACCATAACAGGTCCACTTGCCCTCAAAAGTAAAGATAACAAAATTTAATAGCTACGTATGCATTGGAAATCAAACAACCACTTCATAGAGCTAGAAACTTACATCATACATCTTTGTAGCAACATGACCTTTTAAGCTACCACCAGTACTCTAGATATCTCTTTTTAAAATCTTTTTATCCTTAAGGAGAGTGACTCCCTCCATCAATGCCAAGGACTTTGTCCTATTTACTAAAGCAAAATTTATGTTGAGGATTGTATGTCTCCAACTCAGAAGAGAATAATAATTGTCTTTCATTTGTGGAAGAAATTTAGTAGAAGTAAAACTATGAGCCCTCTTTTATACTTAATGGGGTAGCCTCATTAGTGTTATTGATAACACAAATTTAGCATATATTTTCTATAGTTATTTAGTGCTATGTTAGATATTAATCCTGTAAATTTTTCGTTTTTTAGAGCTTAATTCGTTTAAGTTTCATTTTTAGGGACTTCTAGAGCATTTCATCAAGTTTTAAAGGGTTTTAGCCATTTTTGAAGTAAAAGCATTGATCACGGAATGAAGTGAAGGAAGTTTGAATGAGAATCAAATAAAGAATGAAGCCTAGGAGGGACTAAAGTTGTCATCCCCACCCATATTCCATTCGTTAAGCAATTTTTTCAAATTTGAAGTTTTCATATAAAGAGCAAGAATACGCCCACACTCTACAACTGTATACTTAGGACGTGGACATCTTATAATGAGTGAATCTTTTTTTTTTTTTTTTTTTTTGTGAAGTTATCTTTATAAACCTAGCCGTACTCCTTATAATTAAATCCTTAGACTTAGGTTTTCAAAAAGAGCCCCCTTAGGTAGAATTGTAGGCGAGAATATTGTTGAGGGTCTCTCATTTACTTCTTTTGTTCTTTTCATTATGTTGTTTTTGTGAATCATTTTTAGTAAATTCTTATTGAAATCTAGTTCATCTTACAACAATCTCGATTTCAATCTATGATTTTGCTCTATGATGATCTAATTATGTAGCGATTGTTATCGTCAATTAATATTTACTTAGGTTGCTAAATTGATATATGAGTTTTTTTATAGAGATGCGAGGCTTGCAGTTAAATGGACAAGTATACTTAGAAGGAATTGAATTTGCTAAGAGAATAGGTACTAAATTTGTTCGGATTAAGATAACCTAATAGCAAGATTCGAGTTCTTAATGCAATCTTGTAATGCTCTATTAAAAAGCAATATACATAGAGGGGTTTCAAGATTAGGAAAAGGCTAGAGACGTAAGCCTAGCCATTCAAAATCCAAATTCCATGGGAATAGGATTAGAAATCTCCACAATCTAAAGACTAATTGAAATTGAATTGTTGCATGGAACTAAAGAGTAGACAATAACAATTTACTAAGGATTATATGCTCTTTATTTTAATTGAATCATGTTTGTTTATGTTAATTAGTTTTGTTATTTTACTTGTTCCTGTTTACTTTATTTTTCTCATTTTATCAATCCTTATTCATCTTCCTTATTTAATCACAATCACCCTTATATTGTTAAGTTAGATAATTCGGTATTTTAAGGTAAATTATTAGTAACTTGGGTTCTCACATAAATGGCTCCTTGTAGGATTGACACTCCGATTCACTTTCATTTTAATCTATACTATAACTTGATTAGGAGAACTTGCTTAATATAGATCAAGTTTTTGGCATTACTTTTGGAGAGCCAAAATGAGTAACTTTGTTAAAATTAGCAAGAACCTTAATTTCCAGTTATTTTAACACTCTTAGAATAATTTTTCCTCCAATTCTTTTGGTATTTTCTTTATTTGCACACTTTTAACCAGTTAAGTGTTATAGATATTAGCCAAAGAATTACATCAAGAGATGGATCCAACTATCAAGCCAACAACGTAAAACAACGACACTTCTTGGGAGGCAACCTAAGTTTGGTTTGGTTCATTTCAATTTCAATTATTTTTATTAGTTTGTTTATTTATGTTTTTATTTTGTCATGAGTCGATTCGAGTATCAATTTTTAAATAGTTACTTTAAACGATCTTGCTTTATCTAAAAATGGTATTTGATTCATTGATGCAATAGTAAAGTTAAAAGTTGTCATCTAATTGATGTTTTTTCCATTTTCTTTCGTGCTTCGATTCATTCTTGTTATTGGTTGAGAATGGTGTATAGCTTGGATCTTGAGAAAGAAAGAAAGTTAGGCTAAGGGGGTATGAGGGCTAATCTGGCATAGCTACTTCAATGCCTAAGTTAGTGTCTAGGCACAAGAGTAAATGAATGAGATAGTGAGCATTCAAAGAGCCAATAGAGTTCTTTTAGTATTTATGGCTTCATATTTATAGGCATTTGTCTAATAAGCATGGTATCAGACCATTCTTGATTACAGACTACGTAACAGCTCATTAATTTGCACATATGCCTTAAGGTATGGAATAGTGGGTAATTATGTAATCAAGTCATATAGATGCTCAACTTTCCACTCCTCTTTTTGGATTCAAAGTACTTAAGTGGGTAAGCTGGGCTCTTTATCCCATTATATTGGTTAGGTTCAAAAACCTCTAGTGCATTAGAAGTCACATCATAGGCCTCGGTAAGGCAAATAAACTTGGCAGGTAGAGTATTGAGCTATATTGAGAGGCAAAATTCCACTATCATCATTTGCCCCTTGACTCCCATAAATTCAACTATGGGAGTATAAATAGGAGTATTCCCCCATATGCTATGTCAGCAAGTAGGCCATTCGAGAATGGTGCATATAGTTCATCATAAGGCTACCTAGTAGTACTATCATACATTTTGTTGGCACCCTTATACTTAATCTAGCATTAGCTAAGACATATCTTGTCGGTCTCTAACCCAAAGGTCATAACTTTTGGTTTTCTTACTCATTTACTTTTTGTACTTGCATGTGGGATATTTGTCAAATCTACCATTATTACACTACCAAATAAGTGGAAGATTCATTAAACTATGAAATGTCACCCTACCATAATGTGATGTGTTTCCAATGCTAATAAAAAGTAAGCCATCCAATGGTATTTAACATCTAGAAAACTGCCAAATAAAGTGCATCCTAGGCAGAAATATCACAAGTACCATCTCATCTTAGACCATTACGTAGAAAACTATAACTGAAATCATTTTTATTTGGCATTAACTTTGAGCTACGTACATCTAAAGCACCCTTTATTAAGATTAATGTAGTTGTATGTAAACCTAGAGCAATTACACGATAAACCAAGAAGTCTCTAAGGCCTTTTGTTAAGAATAGTGAATTACTATTCTCATTAATAGCATTTAACCAACTAAGCAACCATATGCTTCGATTAGCATTAAATGCTAGGCTATTTGTTAAAGATAAAAGTACATCAAAACCATATGAAGCTTTACCATAAGCAAATTGTATCCATTAGGCAAATATAGGTTTGATCAAGATTTGTTTCTCTAGAGTACCAAAAGCAAGCATAGCATCATTATGAACATAGAGTCCTAAAGTATGGAACCCCAAAAAAAGGTTAGCCTAACTTAAATGGTATATGATAGCTTCTTTGTGGTCTAACATTATTACCAATACATTATCCTCATTTTGTTCTGGATTGTAATCTCTAATTTAAACTACAGCCCCATGAGCAAAAGCTACTATCATAATGAATCCCATTATGTATTTGGTGATGAGTATATAAGGTAGCATAAGTAGTAAAATCTTGTATTATGAATGCATAAGGTAAAGAGTACATGTATTGAGCTACTAAGGAAGTAAAAACACCTAAAGTGGCTAGAGCAAGGCCTAATTGAAAATTAATTGAATTATTGATTGTGTCATAAATACCTTTATGGCTACACCCTAATCGCCCCCCTTAAACTACTAGTGGTACGATATCCATTGGATCTTTGATGTCAAACATATGTCCTTCATCTACTCCTAGCAATCAAATCATGCCCCAAATCTTAATTAACCCTATTTTTATTATCTGAGAGGGGATTGTTAACACGATAAGTATGAAATCTTCAAAAAGCTTTGTAGACACCCAATTTTTACCTCTTTTATTTTTATTTTTATTTATTTTTCTTTCTTTTCTCAATAGGCCTTAAATTAGGAAAAGTACAAAAAATAGAAAAATAAGAAAACCCTAAAAATATGATGTTTAGGAAAAACACAAAAAATTTCAAAAAATAAGAAAATCATAAAAAAAATATGAAATTTGGATAAAAAAACACAAAAAATTGAGAACTTTAGAAAATAGGAAAAATTGGGAATAATGTTAGAAAATTGAAAAATTACAAAAAATTAGAAAAATTGAAAGAAATAAAAGATTTTAGAAAATAACTTTTTATTAGTGTAGATTTTTATTTTTTAATTAGATTTAGAAATTAGACTTAGATTTAAATCTAGCCTAGGCTGATCAAGTCTATATGTGTAATTTAGCTGCACATATGAATAAGGTATAAGCCAACGACCTATTAGTTAAGCACATAGACTGGGTTCAGGTATTGAGTATGAGGTCTTAGGTTCGGGTATTAAGTGTGAGGTCTTGGGTTCGGCTATTGAGTGTAAGGTCTTAGGTTCGAATCTTAGTATAGGTAAGGAGAACTTTTTTTCATTTTCTTTTTGTTTTGTTAACTAACAAGTTGCCACATGTTAATGTCTCATTGCGTTACATATCTTAACACGTGCCGTGCTATGTCAGCGCCATATGTCATGTGTTGACACATGGCACGCTGTGATAGGTTGGGTCGGCTGAAGTGGCGCTATGTTAGTGCTATGGTAGCCGATTTTCTCTCCCTTTCCTTTTCTTTCTCCCCTCTTTCCCTTGATTTCCTCTAGTTTCCTTAGGATTTCTCATGTTTTCCTTTCTAAATAGAGCACTTTGTAAGCAGATTTGATCCCTTCTTCATTTCAATTTCATCAAATCAGTGATGAAATCATGGAGCACAAATGACCTAGTGTTAATAGTGATCAAGAACACATCCAAATTCATACATTAACACAATTAAATTGAGCTCCAAAAATTAGAAAAAAACTTAAATTTCAATTTTTTTCATTCAACTTTGATTCGAACTTTCCATGTTTCTAAGATCAATTCGTATATAAAAGGCCATTGGGGGAGCTCGCACAAAATTACACAACCACTTATAACCATTTGCAAGTTGTTCCCAAGCTCCTTCTCTCCTTCATGACCACTTTCTCTCTCTAGCTCACTCACTCTCTCGTCGAATCCTTCTTTCCTAAGCTCTCCACCACGAACCAACGTCACGGCCACGACCCCTACCTCACATGCTCCCGAACCTTACCACCCTTGTCCTCTACCGTACCCCCTGGCATCGTCACCAACTTGCTACTACCTAAACCCTAACTGCCACCCCTCTTTCTCTTCGAACCACCACTCTAGCCACTCTTTGATCTAAACCAATCCTACAGCTAAACCCATATGTCCTTAAAACCCTAACTTAATCAACCAAACACACCCAGTAACCCATACACGGTTGAACCACCGTTACTAGCCACAACCGAATTTCTACCACCTACTAAATACGGTAGCACTTAAAAAAACACCCCTAAATCTAATCAAATACGCATAAAAACCAACTCTCCTACTTGATTTAGTAGCTGAATTACCTCGAACCAACCCCAACAGTTGCTAGTTCTTCTCCTTTAATTAGTGACCCAAATCCATTAGAGCCCGAGTTGAATCCAACTAACCGACCTGTGATCCGACCCAATGTTTGACCTGTGTCCTTGACCTGCATCTTATCTAACATCCAATCCAACCCTCTTTTTTTTTTCTTTTTTTTTTTTAATTTTCTTTTTTGGTTTTGCTTTATTTATTTATTCATTTATTTACCCATTTATGTAATGTAAATGTAATCAAATGTAAAAAAATATAAAAAAAAAGGAAAAAAAGAGAAAAAATAAAAAAATAAGAGAATATAAAAAATAGAAAAAGAAAAAGTAGTTTTTTAGTTATTTATTTGTTTTTTTAGTAAAAAGTATATAGAATTAATAAAATAATACTAAAAAATAAATAATACAATTGTTTTATCACTTGGAAAAATTGAGTTTTCCAAAAATAAATAAAAATAAATGAACCTTTTTCCAAATTAGGATCATTTAGAATTTCTAAAAACAAAATCCAATTTAGGACCCTTTTTAAAAATTCTCTTAAATAAACCAAAATGGAGTAAAGCGTAAACTTGATTGTTTTTTTTTTTTAATTAAAACAAAATCAATCGCTAAAATTTTTATGAAAAGAACTACGTACGTCTGATCCTAAATAGTAGTATATAGATACATAGGGGCAACGATAAAAATGAAAAAACATAATTTTCCTTTTTTAGTTTAGATTACTTTATTTATCTAATTAGAGTAACTAATCTGCAAGCTTTGTTTGTTAAAATTGAAAGGTGAGTTTTTAAGTTTAATTTTAATTTTGGAAAGTCAATAGTACTCGTAAGGGTTTAAAATTCCTAACCCCTGGATGTAGATTCTCTAGTTTCAAAAACTATTTTGTAAAATTGGTTTTAATCATTAGACTAGTGACTAAGTTATAACTAATCTACCTAATTGATTATAACTTAATTGTTTTTCTCAACATCGATTGGGTGGTGACTTCAAAACGTTTTCAAAGTATAAAAAAAAAAAAAAAACCTAGTTTCTTTAAACCCTAGTCAAGGGTTGGTATTTAATGGATAGGGTTTAGTACTGATCGGTTTAGAAAAAACTTAATTTTTAAAGAATCGGGAGTATAAAAACCAGGCTCGACAGCTTGGCAACTCCATTGGAGAAGTCAAGAGGGTTAACCATTTAACTTTCCAAAATTAAAATTGATCTCGTAAAATCACCTTGATGTAATTTATTTATTTTGTTTCATTCTTTGTTATTTATCATGATTATGCTAACATTTTCTTTATAGGTTCAATTTTATTTATCTAAATAATTTTTTTTTTAGGGGGGTGGGGTGGGGTGTGGGGGGCAGTGGGAGGGTATGTGGTGAAGGAATTTATTTTTCACATAATGAATGCATGATAGATACGGTCAAACTCGAACAGTCTTAAGACCTTAAGATAGAGAGCCATTGTGTAAGTTCCGGGCATAGTAGGGCAATTATGATTTTAGGTTGATTAGGCTACTCCACTTAAACTTTGATGTGACTAAGAAACCTTTTTTCCATAAAAGCGTAAGGTTACAGAGTTTAAGGATCTTTAGAACCTACCCTTTCTGCATACATTTCATGGGATTGATGAATAACTAACAAAGCGGCAATGTTATAAAAAGAGAGAAGAAAAAATAATGAAACCCAGAGATTTCTTTCCCTATATTTTTTTTTCTAGAATTCATGTATGTTGGGAGTTGCTTTTTATAATCTCTTTTCATCTAAATAGTCTTTCCTTTGTAATTTATGTTTTCCTTGTAACATTTCAGAAATGGCCAGCTCATCTAATGCCAAAGTTTTCACTAAGGAGATTCTTGTCCATAAACCTACAAACCTAAAGCCCATACTCAACCAATGGTTTCAAACCTTCAACCTAAGAGAACAACAGTTCATCACCAACAAGATTAAGCCCATACTCTCATTAGCCAAAGTGGATGTTAACATCACGCTAGTAAGAGCCTTAGTCCATTTTTGGGAGCCTAGAGAAGTGGCATTTCGATTTGGGCCACACCTAATAAGTCTAACTCTAGAAGAGTATACCCAATTGCTCCAAGCTCCTCCTTTAGATAAAATATACATTCTAGAGCTCAACTTTGGTCTAACCTAAAGTTTTTCAAAATTCTTAGGAATCCATAAGACTTAGGTAAATGAAGCCTTAGATGATTACAACAAATACACTATTAAGATGTGGGATCTAGTCCATTGGTTCCAAAATGAACCCAGCTCTAATAGATGGGCTCTGTTTCTTGGAAATTAGAGGGAAAACTGAATCAAGGCCTATGTACTAGCAGTATTTTCCACTATCTTATTTTCGAGTGGATCTTTTCTTATACACTTTAGGGTAACAGAGCTAGTGGCTTAGTCTTGCGAAGGAAAGTCTTACATTCTTGCCTTACTTGCTGAATAAATAAGGAATCTTAATTTCCTTAAGAAAAGAGGCTGTCGAAATCTTAGATCAAGCTTGGCACTATTAATAGTATGGTTCATTAGTCACATCAAATGCTTTGGGCTGGACCTGATAAGGGGAACGTTTGCCAATAAGATTGATCTTATTGACTCTTTCGTTAATAAGATCAAATTACTAGAAGATATCCCTACCTCTCTCTAGATAGAACTTTTACAAGATTTTCGGGTCAAAGACATATTGTAGACCGCCAGATGGAGCACACTAAGGTCATACTAATTTATAAGGATTACCATGCTGTATCGTTAGTCGAAATGAGTTGGTGTATGGGTTACTACCCAAACAACATGGTAAGGCAATTTAGGGGGATCTAGGATATAGTTCACAAGCCTTCATTGGATTCATTTACCCTCGACCTCGAAGAGCCTCACTTAGCAGAAAAGGTATCCAAGCTTCGTAAGATCAAAGCTTAGTGGGATAGCGGGATTATAAGCCCTAACATCAGTTTAAGCGAATTCATAGGTAAAGTAGACAAGCAACGAATAACCAAAGAATACTTATATGATCAACTTCATAAGGTAGGCACAATATAGTATCGGTTACCAAAAGTCTTTCAACCTTCCCTTGTACACTCTGGCTCTAAAATGGTGATCTATATGGACCAAGTAAAAGCTTGTATGGAGGTCCTCTATGATGAAAAACATAGATGGGAAAATCTATTTCGAGAGTCTAGGCAAAGGTCGCACGTCCTAGAACACCAACTGAAGATGACTTAGAAAAAGATTCATGAGTTCAAGGAAGTGACTAAGCAAGATCAAAACAAGGAGAAGAAAGTGTCATTTGTCCTATAGAAAAAAAAAGAAGAAAATTAGTATAGATGGATTTGTATCTTTTCCTTTCTTTCATGTAATAAAATTCCAGGAATTCAAAAATAATAAGTAACTTGCCGTTCTATTAATTATTTATTGATTCCTTCCTTTCCATCCATGTGGCTCATTTACATTCTTTCAAAAATTAAAATATTCGTATGCTAACTTATTGAAAAGTAGGTTTAACCAAGTCGCCAAGATAGCTCCCAAATGTCAAACTCTCAAGAGAAGCCCTATCAAAACCCGATCTCAAACCAGAATGGCTAACTAAGGAAACGACACCACCAACACCAACAACAATAACGTCAACCCTAAGGTTATCGATCCTACTGAGTTGAGGATCCAGTCTTTGGAATGAATAGTAAGGAAGATTGTAGATCAACTAAGTTTTCTTGCTGACAGCATCTCTTTGCTTAGGTCCATGGCTCTATCAAATGAAGAAAATTCCAAAGCCTGATATAGAAAGAATGTTAAAGCCCTGCCCCTTGAAGAAGCCTACCCCAAGGTCCTTTGAAGTAGAAGGGGTGTTTCTAAAGGCTAACCTAACTTTTGAGTTGAACACTTACTCCTTCTTGGTCAATCTAAAACTTAAAGCTAATCAGGATAGATTGAAAGAACTTGAGAAGTGGCTAACTCAACAAATTATTGAAAAAATGAAAATGCTTGAGGGGTATGATGGATTCGAGTACATTGGCATAACAGATTTCTCTGCCTATGATTATGGAAGCTTCCCAAAAAAACTTAAAGTACCTAACTTTGAAAAATACAACGAGACTGGATGTCCCAAGCTGTATACTCGGTTGTATGTACATGAGATGGGCAAATACGTATAGTATGACTAGCTCATGGTCCAGACCTTTCAAGACAATCTAACTGGTCCCGCCTTAACCTGGTATGCCCAATTGGACTTAAATCGGGTGAATACATGGGAGAAGCTAGCAAGAGCATTTTATGAGCAATATAGATTTAACGTCGAAGTGGTGCAAAACATGATGGATTTGGTTGCCCTAAGGAAGAGGAACAATGAATCCTTCAAAGAATATGCCCAAAGGTAGAGGTCCCTAGCTACAAGGGTATCTACCCCCGTGACTGAGAAAGAGCTAACTACAACTTTTATTAACACTCTTGAGAGGCCTTATTTTGCTTGCTTGATCGGATAAGCCACTTCTAGCTTTGCAAAAGTAGTAGTAGCAGGGTGTGGAAATGAAAGTGTCATTTCCTCTAGTAAGCTGCAACAGATAGTAGATAGAAGATTACCCTTTGCTAAACCTACCACCAACAAGCCTAGAGAAGCTATTGTTAGCATAGCCAATTCAAATATTAGGCCTAACGCTTGGGTCCCTTTCAAGGCAAATCCTCCACCAGCTCAACAACAGTACAGAAGCCAACCATTGGTTAGCAAAGCCCTAAGGTAGTTCACTAAAATACCTATTCCACTTAGTTAAGTACTAAAAAAGTTAAGGAGAGATAATCTGCTCCATTCTAAAGCTCTAAGTGAAAGGTATAGGTTGAGGTTTTTTTATCCTAATGCAAGATGTTAATATCGTCTAGGGTAGGTGGGCCATTCAACTAATTCATACTAGAGGTTGAAAAACAAAATCCAAAACTTAATTGATGAAGGTACAATATAACTGGATTTTGTGGAGGCCCCTACTCCAAATGTCAATAACAACCCCTTACCAAACCATGGGCCTATCATCAATATGATATCTGATTACTTAGAGCTTACCATCAATATGATCACTCCTAACTGAGAACCCAAGGTTTATAGACTCTACAAAAAAGAAGAGAAGCAAATTCCATAAAATAAAAGGTATACCTTCCGTGTGCTTGTAGCCCCTGAAAATTATAAAACTTCCCTACGCCCCCCCCCCCCC